>OZ026834.1:23593395-24193395 GCA_964023205.1 Lutraria lutraria | reverse complement strand
TATTTACAATTTGGCGTATTCTTTTATCAGAAATATGTAAACAAAGAGATACAAATGCAGTTCCATACAAAAGTCTATTGATGAACAACGTTTATTTTGAAACCTAGAATGATTTTAAATGCTGCATTCTGTGCATAGAATATGCGTGGCGCGCATGATATTTACAAAATATTCTCATCATATACGCTCATTATATTTTTCGCATTCCTGGTTTCAACACAGTTCTGAACGTTTTTGTAGGCGAATCTTTTCAAATGAATTAATATGCACGGTGTATATCAATTGAACATCATAAAACATGAGTAACAACTTGTTGTTTGTAAGTTTTTCTCATCATTTGGTCTAAAAGTGTGACAATGAAAAAGTACACTAGATCCGCCCCCTCCATACCAAGCATTTCTGTTATAGATATTGACCATTTTGATGTTTTTCAAGAAATGTGAGTAACGGGTTGTTGTTTACAAGTTTTTCTCATCATTTGGTTCAAAATTTTAACTATGAAAAAGTACACAAGATCCGCCCCTTGCATGCCAAGAATTTCCGTCTTTTTAGATATTTACAACATTTATGCATCCTAATCAGTTCAGATAAATTAGTGGGAATGATATTCATCATATCTGCGTTTATTTCATCATTTAAGATGTCCATATAGCAAGGAACCAGACCCGCGGCTTGAACACATGTATTTTACATATTGATAATGAACCAATACACGATATTCAATACACACAGAGTCCGAGATATTAATTTGTTGTGTAAGAGGTTAATGCCTACATTTCGAGCTGTTAGAAATCAAATTTTGCATTTAAATTGAAACCTGAATTTATCCGTAAAATACGCGATCAATCCCGTGACATAAATTTATTCTGTTCTTAGTTATTTACAATTTGGCGTATTCTTTTATCAGAAATATGTAAACAAAGAGATACAAATGTCGTTCCATAATTAAGTCTATTGATGAACAACGTTTATTTTGAAACCTAGAATGATTTTAAATGCTGCATTCTGAGCATAGAATATGCGTGGCGCGCATGATATTTACAAAATATTCTCATCATATACGCTCATTATATTTTTCGCATTCCTGGTTTCAACACAGTTCTGAACGTTTTTGTAGGCGAATCTTTTCAAATGAATTAATATGCACGGTATATATCAATTGAACATCATAAAACATGAGTAACAACTTGTTGTTTGCAAGTTTTTCTCAAGCATTTCCGTCCTTTTAGATATTTACAACATTTATGCATCCTAATCAGTTCAGATAAATTAGTGGGAATGATATATATCATATCTTCGTTTATTTCATCATTAAGATGTCCATATAATAAGTAAACAAACCCGCGGCTTGAACACATGTATTTTACAAGTTGATAATGAACCAATACACGATATTCAATACACACTGAGTCCGAGATATTAATTTGTTGTGTAAGAGGTTAATGCCTGCAATTCGACCTGTTAGAAATCAAATTTTGTATTTAAATTGAAACCTGAATTTATCCGTAAAATACGCGATCAATCCCGTGACATAAATTTATTCTGTTCTTAGTTATTTACAATTTGGCGTATTCTTTTATCAGAAATATGTAAACAAAGAGATACAAATGCAGTTCCATACAAATGTCTATTGATGAACAACGTTTATTTTGAAACCTAGAATGATTTTAAATGCTGCATTCTGTGCATAGAATATGCGTGGCGCGCATGATATTTACAAAATATTCTCATCATATACGCTCATTATATTTTTCGCATTCCTGGTTTCAACACAGTTCTGAACGTTTTTGTAGGCGAATCTTTTCTAATGAATTAATATGCACGGTGTATATCAATTGAGCATCATAAAACATGAGTAACAACTTGTTGTTTGCAAGTTTTTCTCAAGCATTTCCGTCCTTTTAGATATTTACAACATTTATGCATCCTAATCAGTTCAGATAAATTAGTGGGAATGATATTCAGCATATCTGCGTTTATTTCATCATTTAAGATGTCCATATAACAAGTAACCAGACCCGCGTCTTGAACACATGTATTTTACATATTGATAATCAACCAATACACGATATTCAATACACAGAGTACCAGATATTAATTTGTTGTGTAAGAGGGTAATGCCTACATTTCGAGCTGTTAGAAATCAAATGTTGTATTTAAATTGAAACCTGAATTTATCCGTAAAATACGCGATTAATCCCGCGACATAAATTTATTCTGTTCTTAGTTATTTACAATTTGGCGTATTCTTTTATCAGAAATATGTAAACAAAGAGATACAAATGTTGTTCCATACAAAAGTCTATTGATGAACAACTTTTATTTCAAAACCTAGCATGATTTTAAATGCTGCATTATGTACATGAAATATGCGTCGCGCGCATGTTATTTACAAAATATTCTCATCATATACGCTCGTTATATTTTTCGGATTCATATTTTCAACACAGTTCTGAACGTTTTTGTAGGCGTTTTTTTTCTAATGAATTAAGATGCACGGTGTATATCAATTGAACATCATAAAACATGAGTAACGGCTTGTTGTTTGCAAGTTTTTCTCATCATTTGGTCTAAAATTTGACTAAGAAAAAGTACACACGACCCGCCGCTTGGTACCAAGCATTTCCGTCATAGATATAGACCATTTTGATTGCGTATGGGATAACCAATACATAACTAAATAAATACAGAGTCTTTGATATTAGCTTGATGTCTAAACTGTTCATTTCTTCATTTCGTTCTATTACAAGTCACATTTTGTATTTAAAACGAAAGCACAGTTTTTCCGTGAAATATGCCAAATTCCCGCGACACAAATTCATTTCTTCTTAGACATTTACAAGATTTATGCATCCTAATCAGTTCAGATAAATTAGCGGGAATGATATACATCATATCTTCGTTTATTTCATCATTAAGATGTCCATATAATAAGTTAACAGACCCGCGGCTTGAACACATGTATTTTACATATTGATTATGAACCAATACACGATATTCAATACACACTGAGTCCCAGATATTAATTTGTTGTGTAAGAGGTTAATGCCTACATTTCGAGCTGTTAGAAATCAAATTTTGTATTTAAATTGAAACCTGAATTTATCTGTAAAATACGCGATCAATCCCGTGACATAAATTTATTCTGTTCTTAGTTATTTACAATTTGGCGTATTCTTTTATCAGAAATATGTAAACAAAGTGATGCAACTGTCGTTCCATACAAAAGTCTATTGGTGAACAACCTTTATTTCAAAATCTAGAATGATTTTAAATGCTGCATTCTGTGCATAAAATATGCGTAGCGCGCATGTTATTTACAAAATATTCTCATCATATACGCTCGTTATATTTTTCGTATGCATACTTTCAACACAGTTCTGAACGTTTTTGTAGGCGAATCTTTTCAAATGAATTAATATGCACGGTGTATATCAATTGAGCATCATAAAACATGAGTAACAACTTGTTGTTTGTAAGTTTTTCTCATCATTTGGTCTAAAATTGTGACTATGAATAAGTACACAAGATCCGCCCCCTGCATACTAAGCATTTCTGTTATAGATATTGACCATTTTGATTTTTTTCCAATAAATGTGAGTAACGGCTTGTTGTTTACAAGTTTTTGTCATCAGTTGGTTTGAAATTTTAACTATGAAAAAGCACACAAGATCTGCCCCTTGCATACCAAGCATTTCCGTCTTTTTAGATATTTACAACATTTATGCATCCTAATCAGTTCAGATAAATTAGTGGGAATGATATTCATCATATCTGCGTTTTTTTCATCATTTAAGATGTCCATATAACAAGTAACCAGACCCGCGGCTTGAACACATGTATTTTACATATTGATAATGAACCAATACACGATATTCAATACACACAGAGTCCCAGATATTAATTTGTTGTGTAAGAGGTTAAGGCCTACATTTCGAGCTGTTAGAAATCAAATTTTGCATTTAAATTGAAACCATAATTTATCCGTAAAATACGCGATCAATCCCGTGACATAAATTTATTCTGTTCTTAGTTATTTAATATTTGGCGTGTTCTTTTATCAGAAATATGTAAACAAAGAGATACAAATGCAGTTCCATCCAAAAGTCTATTGATGAACAACGTTTATTTCAAAATCTAGAATGATTTTAAATGCTGCATTACGTGCATAAAATATGCGTAGCGCGCATGTTATTTACCAAATATTCTCATCATAATTATACGCTCTTTACATTTTTCGGATTCATACTTTCAACACAGTTCTGAACGTTTTTGTAGGCGATTTTTTTCTAATGAATTAAGATACACGGTGTATATCAATTGAACATCATAAAACATGAGTAACGGCTTGTTGTTTGCAAGTTTTTCTCATTTTTTGGTCTAAACTTTTGACAATGAAAAAGTACACAAGATCCGCCCCTTGCATACCAAGCATTTCTGATATAGATATTGACCATTTTGATTGTTTTTCAATAAATGTGAGTAACGGCTTGTTGTTTACAAGTTTTTCTCATCATTTGGTTTAAAATTTTAACTATGAAAAAGTACACAAGATCCGCCCCTTGCATACCAAGCATTTCCGTCTTTTTAGATATTTACAACATTTATACATCCTAATCAGTTCAGATAAATTAGTGGGAATGATATTCATCATATCTGCGTTTTTTTCATCATTTAAGATGTCCATATAACAAGTAACCAGACCCGCGGCTTGAACACATGGATTTTACAAATTGATAATGAACCAATACACGATATTCAATACACACAGAGTCCGAGATATTAATTTGTTGTGTAAGAGGTTAAGGTCTACATTTCAAGCTGTTAGAAATCAAATTTTGTATTTAAATAGAAACTATAATTTATCCGTAAAATACGCGATCAATCCCGCGACATAAATTTATTATGTTCTTAGTTATTTACAATTTGGCGTATTCTTTTATCAGAAATATGTAAACAAAGAGATACAAATGTTGTTCCATACAAAAGTCTATTGATGAACAACTTTTATTTCAAAACCTAGCATGATTTTAAATGCTGCATTATGTACATGAAATATGCGTCGCGCACATGTTATTTACAAAATATTCTCATCATATACGCTCGTTATATTTTTCGGATTCATATTTTCAACACAGTTCTGAACGTTTTTGTAGGCGTTTTTTGTCTAATGAATTAAGATGCACGGTGTATATCAATTGAACATCATAAAACATGAGTAACGGCTTGTTGTTTGCAAGTTTTTCTCATCATTTGGTCTAAAATTTGACTAAGAAAAAGTACACACGACCCGCCGCTTGGTACCAAGCATTTCCGTCATAGATATAGACCATTTTGATTGCGTATGGGATAACCAATACATAACTAAATAAATACAGAGTCTTTGATATTAGCTTGATGTCTAAACTGTTCATTTCTTCATTTCGTTCTATTACAAGTCACATTTTGTATTTAAAACGAAAGCACAGTTTTTCCGTAAAATATGCCAAATTCCCGCGACACAAATTCATTTCTTCTTAGACATTTACAAGATTTATGCATCCTAATCAGTTCAGATAAATTAGCGGGAATGATATACATCATATCTTCGTTTATTTCATCATTAAGATGTCCATATAATAAGTAAACAGACTGGCGGCTTGAACACATGTATTTTACATATTGATTATGAACCAATACACGATATTCAATACACACTGAGTCCCAGATATTAATTTGTTGTGTAAGAGGTTAATGCCTACATTTCGAGCTGTTAGAAATCAAATTTTGTATTTAAATTGAAACCTGAATTTATCTGTAAAATACGCGATCAATCCCGTGACATAAATTTATTCTGTTCTTAGTTATTTACAATTTGGCGTATTCTTTTATCAGAAATATGTAAACAAAGAGATGCAACTGTCGTTCCATACAAAAGTCTATTGGTGAACAACTTTTATTTCAAAATCTAGAATGATTTTAAATGCTGCATTCTGTGCATAAAATATGCGTAGCGCGCATGTTATTTACAAAATATTCTCATCATATACGCTCGTTATATTTTTCGGATGCATACTTTCAACACAGTTCTGAACGTTTTTGTAGGCGAATCTTTTCAAATGAATTAATATGCACGGTGTATATCAATTGAGCATCATAAAACATGAGTAACAACTTGTTGTTTGTAAGTTTTTCTCATCATTTGGTCTAAAATTGTGACTATGAATAAGTACACAAGATTCGCCCCCTGCATACTAAGCATTTCTGTTATAGATATTGACCATTTTGATTTTTTTCCAATAAATGTGAGTAACGGCTTGTTGTTTACAAGTTTTTGTCATCAGTTGGTTTGAAATTTTAACTATGAAAAAGTACACAAGATCTGCCCCTTGCATACCAAGCATTTCCGTCTTTTTAGATATTTACAACATTTATGCATCCTAATCAGTTCAGATAAATTAGTGGGAATGATACTCATCATATCTGCGTTTATTTCATCATTTAAGATGTCCATATAACAAGTAAACAGACCCGCGGCTTGAACACATGGATTTTACATATTGATAATGAACCAATACACGATATTCAATACACACAGAGTCCGAGATTTTAATTTGTTGTGTAAGAGGTTAATGCCTACATTTCGAGCTGTTAGAAATCAAATTTTGTATTTAAATTGAAACCTGAATTTATCCGTAAAATACGCGATCAATCCCGTGACATAAATTTATTATGTTCTTAGTTATTTAATATTTGGCGTGTTCTTTTATCAGAAATATGTAAACAAAGAGATACAAATGCAGTTCCATCCAAAAGTCTATTGATGAACAACGTTTATTTCAAAATCTAGAATGATTTTAAATGCTGCATTCTGTGCATAAAATATGCGTAGCGCGCATGTTATTTACCAAATATTCTCATCATAATTATACGCTCTTTACATTTTTCGGATTCATACTTTCAACACAGTTCTGAACGTTTTTGTAGGCGATTTTTTTCTAATGAATTAAGATACACGGTGTATATCAATTGAACATCATAAAACATGAGTAACGGCTTGTTGTTTGCAAGTTTTTCTCATTTTTTGGTCTAAACTTTTGACAATGAAAAAGTACACAAGATCCGCCCCTTGCATACCAAGCATTTCTGATATAGATATTGACAATTTTGATTGTTTTTCAATAAATGTGAGTAACGGCTTGTTGTTTACAAGTTTTTCTCATCATTTGGTTTAAAATTTTAACTATGAAAAAGTACACAAGATCCGCCCCTTGCATACCAAGCATTTCCGTCTTTTTAGATATTTACAACATTTATGCATCCTAATCAGTTCAGATAAATTAGTGGGAATGATATTCATCATATCTGCGTTTTTTTCATCATTTAAGATGTCCATATAACAAGTAACCAGACCCGCGACTTGAACACATGGATTTTACATATTGATAATGAACCAATACACGATATTCAATACACATAGAGTCCGAGATTTTAATTTGTTGGGTAAGAGGTTAATGCCTACATTTCGACCTGTTAGAAATCAAATTTTGTATTTAAATAGAAACCATAATTTATCCGTAAAATACGCGATCAATCCCGCGACATAAATTTATTATGTTCTTAGTTATTTACAATTTGGCGTGTTCTTTTATCAGAAATATGAAAACAAAGAGATACAAATGTCGTTCCATACAAAAGTCTATTGATGAACAACGTTTATTTCAAAACCTAGAATGATTTTAAATGCTGCATTCTGTGCATAAAATATGCGTAGCGCGCATGTTATTTACAAAATATTCTCATCGTATACGCTCGTTACATTTTTCGCATTCATGCTTTCAACACAGTTCTGAACGTCTTTGTAGGCGATTTTTTTCTAATGAATTAAGATGCACGGTGTATATCAATTGAACATCATAAAACATGAGTAACGGCTTGTTGTTTGCAAGTTTTTCTCATTATTTGGTCTAGAATTTGGACTAAGAAAAAGTGCACAAGATCCGCCCCTTGGTACCAAGCATTTCTATCATAGATATTGACCATTTTGATAGTTTATCAAGATATATTAGTAACGGCTTGTTGTTTACAAGTTTTTCTCATCGCTAGGTCTAAAATTTGGATTATGGAAAAATACACAAGATCCGCCCCTTGCATAGCAAGTATTTCCGTTTTATTTCATGCAGTTCCGTTTAAATGTGAATATTTAGGCCATTTTTGCATTAAATCTTACTTAATAAAATGTTCTGGGTAAATGATACAACCATGCATATACATCGTGTGTAATTCATTGAAGTCAATAACTTGATAAAAACTAACAATTGAAGACATGATGAACTTGTTGTTTAAAGTTTATTCCCATCATATAAGTTCAATTATTAAGGGCGTTCAGTCAACATAGTTTCATTACAAGGTATAAACAAACCCTGCCCGCGACCAGAGAACCTTGCATTTCCGACCTAAATATTGACCATTTCGAAAGATTTTTAAACGTTGTTTGAGTATGCATAGAGCCAAACATATCTAAATGTTGTGAGTACGGTATTGTGGTTTCTTAAAAATTAAATATACTGCATAAATAAGGGAATAAAATGTCCGTGTAAAAAGAAAAGAAATCCCGTGATCTAATTATCATGCATGTACAAAGTGTGTAATTCATTTAAGTCAATAATTTAGGATTGTTGAGCGAAAAGATATCTAATAATTAAAGACATGATAAGCTTGTTGAATATATTATCAATTAATTCCCATCATATATGTTCATTCATTATAGCCTATAATCAACACATTTTCAATCCAAGGTATTAACAAACCCCGGCCGCGACTGGAGAACCATGCATTTTTGGACCTAAATAGTGTCCATTTTTAACGATTTTAAACGAATTCAAACGTTAGTTGAGTATGCATAGAGCAAAAACTATCTTAAGTTGTTGAGGACGGTATGAAATATTCTGTGCAAATGAGGGAATAAATGTCCGTGGAAAAGTACACAAAATCCGTGATAATAATAAACCCATAAACAAAGCCCGTGGTGGTTGTTCCATGCATTACTGAGATACATATTGTCTTACTTATACTTACTTACTTATTGTCTATTTGTACGATTCTAAAGCAAAATAACTTAATTTCGAATTGTTCGAAATCCAATTTTGCATTGTGATAAGCCTGTTGTTTAAAGTTTAATCCCGTCAAATGAGATCATTAATTAGGGCGACCATAGAAACATGCATTTGCCAACCTAAATATTGACCATTTCGTTATCCTAAGTCCATGCTCTTTAATAGCATTACATTCTCTATAATCAAATTGATACTTCAAATTATTTTGAAAACACCAAATGGGATACTCGCGGCATGTAAATATTCAATTCTATCCAACACACAATATTCAATACACAAAGATTGTGCGATATCAACATGCTGTGTTAGACGTTAATTTCTTCATTTTGAACTTTTATAAATGAAATTACGCATTTAAATAGAAATCTTAATTTATTCCTGAAATATGCCAATAGTCTCGCTGCCACGGTTTGTTTATGTATTTTTCCGCTCAAATAGGTAAATTAATATTCTCGTCAATAGTCATAATTAATCTTACAAAATTGAAATACATGCTGGTTTGTTAACTTTATTAAGTTCCGTTCAAATATTGATTAATATATCAGTCTGTTCATTTTTTGTATAAAAGCATATGAGTCAAATACATCTCAATAGAGCACGGGTTCTTCACTTAGGTTATATTCATGATTAATAATCAAACCCAAATGAAGTACACGCCGATTGTTGTAATAATTACGCCAAGCTTACACACTTGAATACACACACTCAAAGTTCACGGGTTCTTCATTCCGGTAATATTCATAATACTCTCTCCCTAATGAAATATCGTCCGTGAAATGCATTCACTTCGATCTTAGATATTCAAATTGGAGCAGGTTTTATTTTTAACGAAGCATATAAACATACATTCAGTACACATGTCGCTCGATACATAGACCATTGGGGAAAATTATTTCTGCCATAATTAAGAACGCATTTCATTGAAAACGTGTGTGTTTATTATAAACAGGAGCCGCGCGACTTGAATGTATCATTCGATACATGTGTATCCTCATTTGAATCTAATGAATTGACAATTTGCATAAAGTAAACTTAGCGCCCAATATGCTGTTCAAGACCTCAATTTTTCCATTTCGATCTGTTGAATTCAACTTTCGTATTTGAAATTGAATAATATTTTATCCGTGAAATACGCACACAACCCCGGGAATGGAACACATGGCTTTTACGCATTGATATCGTAATTCCACTCTCATTGATCGCATTAAATACTCTATAATCATATTGATAATATGGTCATTTTACTTGAAATCATCCTGAAAATACTAAATGCTATTCACGCGGTTTGACAACGATCAATTCTGAGTCCAACAAATACATAATATTCAAGACACACGGAGTCCTCGAGGTCAAGTTGCTGTGTAAGTCGTTAATTTCTTCATTAAAAATTTAGATCTGTTAGAAATCAATTTTTGTATTTAAAAATAAATTATATTTTCGATAAAAATACGCCCACATTAAATCTCGCGTCTGGAACACATGCATTTGGCATTGATATCGTAAGTCCACTCTCATTTTTATCATTAAATACTCTATACTCATATTTATAATTTGTAAAATTTTGTATTTAGAAAAGAAATTATCATTTTGCATTTAATACGCCAACAATCCCGCGTCATGATTTTAATTTACAATTCTGTTGTTTTTCTACCAAAGCATGTAATCAATCAGATACACATCTCGTTCGATTTATAGTCCATTGATGAACAACTTTTAATAAAAAAATATTTAATTATTTTTTCAAATATTATATAATTTGAATAAACAGAACATAACAGAACATATACTTTATTAACTTGTATAACATGTACATCGTTATAACATATATACAGAATATATATACACAAAATCATACATATTAATCTCTACACAATAACATAAATCCACACGTCATATTCTTGAGGATGAGCAAATTACTTTAATAGTTTAGTTTAGTTTAGTTTATTATTACAATACCACATACATATTTACAACAGACCGATAAAGGCTAAAAAGCCCATGACAGTCAAAAAGGACAAATACATTTACACAAAACATAATTATAGAAATACATACAAAAGAATGCATAAGTTAATACATGCAGAAAACAACAGAAAAAAGTACTTGGCACTTTAAGCGATTTAACCGGACGTATGCAGAAATTATTGCTAAACAAATATGTTTTATTAATTACTAGTATAGCTTACACATGCGAAACGAAGACATCATCATGTTAAAACATGCATTTGCTTCAAAAGAAACAGAACATACCAGAAATAAAATGAAAGAAATGCCTGGCAATTTAAACGATGCGTCTAATAATATCAATAATGCTTAAACATTATTTAAAATGTAATACATTTTTTCAAATGATGCAAATAATACTAAAACAATAATACATATTGTAGAAGCGATACATTGAAACATGTATCAAGCTATTCAACAGAACAGATGATGCCTAACAATTAATGCAAGAGCACATCAAAAGTAAATAGCAGATATGAGTGTAAGATAAAATTGAGTATTATTAAGTTAATTAAGCGTTATGACATATACGTATGTTTACACGTATGTTAAGTTTGATTCCTAAATGACGACCTTATCTCGAAAGCTTTATAAATAAATACGGATAGGTTTCTCATTATTAGGGTATTACTGGAATTAAGCAATTGTTCTGTTTGAAAAATATTTGGATGCATTCTATAATATGATAGAATATATTGAGATCTTATTGAATCATACAATTTACATTCAAATAGAAAATGCATTTCATCTTCAAGTTTAAGACAACAAGGACATAATCTTTCATTTTTTGGGGTGTTATTCCAACGACCTGTTTCAATTCTTAAACGATGAGAAGAGAGCCTAAATCTTGTCATAGATATGAGATATTTTTTTTTTATATTTATATTATCTAGATACATGATGTAGTCAAAATTTGCAAAAACCCTAAAAAACCTTGAACGGGATGATATTTGTACTCGATTATTCCATTCTTGCATAAAAATGTCTTTAACTCTTTGTTTTAACAATAATAAAAATAGTTTAGTATTACCTACACCCTGTGAGTACCACACTTCAGAGAATCCTAATTTATTTAATGTATCTTTAACATTATATGCCCAGTTAGTGATGTGCGGTTTGTTTTCAATATCTTTCAACATGATTCTGTATATGATGTTTATATATTTCCTTTCACTTTTATTGATAACTTTTAACCAAAATTTTATAATTTGTATAATTCTTAGTGAGTAAAAATCCAATCGACCTAATTCTCCGTATATAAAATCGTTTTGTGTGTTACTTTTTACTCTCAATATTGACTTACAAAACGAAGTGTGAATTTTTTCAATTATTAATGCCCTATTAAAACCCCAAACTTCACAACCGTAAAATAATATTGGTTTCACAAGTTTATCGAATAATTCTAAAGAATGCCTTATTGTTATGTTATGAAATCTATATAGACATTTTCTTAATGTAAAAATAGCTTTTTGAGCCTGGCCAGCTAATGTTTTTTGCGTTTCTACAAAGGATCCCCTAGATGAAAACACTATTCCAAGATACGTAAATTTGTTAACAATTTCCAATTCACAACCTTGGTAGAAAAATTTAAGGTCTGATGGAAAACGCCCGCCTTTTCTGAATATAATAATTTTGGTTTTATCTTTATTTACAGTAAGTTTCCAACGATTACAGTATGTCTCTAATATGTTAAGATTACTTTGTAGTTCTTCTTGTGAGTTAGCAAATATCACGATGTCATCGGCATACATCAATAAAAACATTTTAATAAAACCTAAATCAACACCCTTTGCTCCATTTAAAAGAAGTTGATCTTCCAGATCATTAAGATACATGGAAAATAGAAAAGGCGACAAGCTCTCACCCTGCCTTACTCCAAGATGGCTTTCGAATATTTCGCCGATCTCATTATTTAATTTAACTCTGGATGTAATTTGATTATACATAGATTTGATGACATTATACAAATTCCCTCTTAGCCCAGATTTATAAAGTTTATACCATATATTTTGGCGAACCAGATAATCGAAAGCTTTAGAATAGTCGATAAAAGCGCAATACAATTGCGCATTATTATTAATTACATGATTAATTAACCCATGTAGTACAAATATGTTGTCAATAGTACCCATTCCCGCCCTAAAACCTGCTTGTGATTCTATGTAAATATAATAAGTTTCAGCCCACAGCGTTAATCTAGTGTTTATTAATCGAGTAAATAATTTGCCTATCACGCTTAATAAAGTAATACCTCTAAAGTTCGCTGCTTCTGATAAATTACCCTTCTTATGAATTGGAATTATGTAACCTTCACTCCAGCTTTTAGGAAAATATCCCATAATTAATAGTTTATTGAATAAACATAAAAGATAGTCAGATAGAACATCCTTGCCGTAGTAAATAAATTCATTCAGTATCCCATCAGGTCCCCCACTTTTATTGAGGTTCAAATCAAGAATGCCTTTCATTAGATCTTGGCGTGTAAAAGGTAAGTCTAATTCAGAAAACATGTCATTGATATCATTCCGTACTATATGCTCATTAAAATATTCAACATCTTCATCTGCTCGGTAAAATACATCATCTGGATTATTGATAGCTTTAAAATACTGAGTAAACGTATTCAGCGAAATATTTTTCGGACTTTTTGGAACAACAGATTCTTTCAACATACGCCAATAAAGCCTGACGTTGTTATGCTTCGCTGCAATTAATTTGTCAGTATTTTGTTTTTCTTTCAAAAAATTAAAATTTCGAACCTTTTGTTTATAAATGGACCTGGCTTCAACCATTAACTTTCTAGTTTCTTCATTATTATCTTGTCTATAAGAATTCAACTTCCGGTAGAAATCGCGTTTACTGTCCAAACAAACGTCATCATACAAAGGTTTATTTTTTTAGATTTTACTTCCGTTTCGGACGTTCTGATTATTAGCTTTAAATGTTGTAGCACAATGTTTTAGAACAGTGTTTCTTTCATTACATTTTAACAATTCAATTAGTTTTTGCACACTTGTTCTTTGGTAAAAATATTTATCAATAAAAATACATCTAAGCTCATGAAAACATGGACATTTACAGATAAAATGAAGTTCGTCGTCTATATCATTAGTATCACAATAAATACAAATACGTTCATTTCTTGGTATTCTATTTGTTCCATATCTGCCTGTTTGCACTCAAAAGGAATGCGATGAAACTCGAAAACGGACAAGACAGTTTCTCAAATCATTAGGTAAATCGTCAAGACAACTTTCATAACCAAACACTTCTTTAACATGATCATACAATAATAACATAGAACTAGAAGATTTTTTATTATACCATTCTTGCAAGAAACAATCTATTAACCTTTGTTTAAACAAATTCATGAATTGCTTTTCATTTACACCAAATGGGTTTTCAAATACATAATTGAATCCATGATCACATAACAACCTTTTAATAAGAAAGCGTTGCGCCCTAGTTGCTTACAAATTATACCCATCTTATATACCATCTCATTCTGTATATTTCGACAGAGTTATAAACATTTTTTTCCAGCCGACGTATATCAATTGAAAACTCGCAAATATGAGTATCGTCCTTTTGTTTATTTTTATTATGAAAATGTAGACAAGAGCCTCGAAAGTCGATACCAAGCATTGTATCCGTGAAATATGCCTACAATCTCGCGACATTAATTCATTTTGTTCTAAGCTGTTTACAACATTTGTGCAATCGAATTTGTTTAAATAAATTAAGGCACTAGATGTATACCATATTCCGTCAATTTCATGATTTAGATGTTATTAGATGTTAAAATGTTATTTTTAAATGCGATACACGCGATTAGTGATCATTCAACTCTTTGTCAAACCAATACAAAATATTAAATACAGACAGCATCCGTGATTTACGAGTAACTCTTTGTATGACGTTTATTCTGTCATTTCGATCTGTTAGAAATGAAATGTTGTATCTAAACAAAAATCATAATTCTTCCGATACTCTAAGTTTAAATTGTGTCATATAAAGTATTAAAATGAGTTACCGCAATGCGCTGTATTTCTAAATACAATATTAAACATTTCAGTAGCTAAATGTTGTTATATGCAGTAGTTAAATGTTGATATTTGTTTCATTGGTTTTAATTCCTTACATTCATGCTATTGATAACCCATATTAAGTAAACATTGGAAGAAGAAAAGTCCAGTCATGCCAAATCAGTAGCCAGTACATGTATTCCCTTTTTAAATTGAGTGTTGTATTATTTCGTGCATTAAGTTTTGTATATTCTTCTTGATGTACATCTTGTAATTTCTTTTCTCACTTTATTCCAAAATATATTAAAAATATATTTATAATATCCTTACATGTACTCGTGTAGACTAGCTAGACTTCTTCAACTGCTTCCATACAGGATAGCCTTTAAAAAGTATTATTGGTTATATTGGTATTTCAGATATTCACAAAGTTACATGTCGTACTTTCCTGGTAAAAACATTTATAGTGTTATATACTTTTTGTGTACATCTATGTTCACTTTTTGGCTTGGTGGATTTGAACATCACAAAGGATCATTGTTTTATATTATGGTAATGGTGTCTGGGTATTCCGGAAAATCGTGGGACCATTAACAACTTTTTATTTTAACTATTTATACTTTTAACACAACTTATCTAGAAGGATTCTGTAGTTCAAAATACAGTTTTTATATTTGTTAATTTTTTCACTTTAAAACTAATTTACAGAATTGCAGTTACCTACAATTCTAACGTCAGATAGCTTAACTGGATAGAGCAACCCAGGCCAGTAATTGGCTATGGATAGATTCGGGTTCGAATCCCGATCTGACTTTCATGGGTAACCGTAAACATGTTCAAAATTGGGAACTTAGCTTGTACACTCTGTTTTGGACTTACAGCGGTTCACCGCTATAATGTATATTTGTATTTTTCTAGCTTTTGTTTAATTTACAAAACATATCTTTATTTAGACAAGTACAAATAGAACATAGTCACATTGTATGCATAAATACAAATATAAAATATGTTCTGTTCTGTTTAATGCTTTACATTAAAGTGCATATCCATAATCACAGCGAACACCAAGGCTTTCACGTTTTTTTTTCATAAATAGATACGCACTTTTGACTATACTATCAACAGATGTAAACAAATACTATCGGGTTTTATCTATTTTTCCAAACTTTATTTTGTTCTAATGTTGGACACTTTGTCCATCTGTTTCGCATTGAATACAGTTAAACAATAGGTAAATAAATAAACTTAACCGTCCATTGATATTTGTTAACTATGTAATATGTCAAATGCTTAGTATTTTACAAGAACTAGGTTCTAATGTATGACATTCTACAGGTACTAGGGCCGCGTGTTCAAGTTTCTAATGGATTTTAAGTCAAAATAAAAAATAAGAATCTCTTTATTCTCTCACTTCACGTGTACAATAAAATATGAGGAATATGATGTACAAATAATGGTATGAGGATCTTAATAAAATCAAGACTCTGACAATGATATAATCATATTAGTACGAATAAAATTATATGTTATATAGCAAATATGATAATCAGAATTGCACACACATTGTATTTTCTGTGGACAGTCACATTGTATGTCTTTTTATTATTATTAGTAGTATAATTAATTCATAATATTAGTTATGTTCAATACATATGTTAAGTTCAAATCAGACATAATATACAAAACTGATTCAAATTTAAATGACATATCCTGATAGGACATTGGGTCAAATGTTTAAGATTCTACATGAACTAGAGCTATGTCCTAAATCCTCAACCAGAATTACGGTCAGGTGCTTATGTCTGTATCTTGGTATATCTTCATTTTATACATATCACAATCCATGTACTGTCATACAAATTCATGTATTTGAAAGCATATAAAGATGCATCTCTAAAGAACTTGGACATTTGTACGCATCAGGTTCCAATGTACATATTGTTGTATCTTTACAGGACAAAATAAAACCATTATAACACAGTAATTATCTGGAGGAATTTATTAACTAGTTAACGTGAGACGGCATAAGAAAAGAATTTCTTCTTCACGTAAATGTAGTTTTCCACGAGAATCTTGCACGTCGAAACATATACAAATACCAGTCTATCAAACGACAAAACCATGTATGCGTTCGTGCCACGGGTCCTGAGTATTTGTTTTCCATACAAAATGAGAATTATTTGTAAACAACAAGGGCGCTGCGCTTATTTTACGAAATTTATTAATCTATAAGATTCAAATGAGTATGTACAAGTACAAATGTAGCAATTAATACATTCAAGTCACGCGGCTCGTGTATGTATTGTACATACGAGATGTCATATAAAGTCATTAAAAATCAACGGGAAGAACAATCGTCCACAAAAGATATGTTCGATATCGAACGATATGTGTAGTTGCATATTTACTTCCTATGAATGAAAAAATTGGCGCAATTGTAAATATCTATGATCTAAATGAATCGCATATATATCGCGGGTTTGTTGAACAATTTCACGGACAGATTTTATTTTTATCTCCAGATACAAGATCATAATTCATATACAATGTACTAAACGAAAAATGCACGTCATACAAAGTTGTTGAATTTCATGGAATATGCGTGCACTCATTTATGTGTTTTGGTTGCTTTATATACAATAATCAAAATCACTTATACATGTATCATATCCGAATGAAGAAATTAACGCCATACAAAATGTTTGAATATATCCCAGAATATGTGTGTATTCATTTATGTATATTGATTACTCGAACATAATATCACACTGGTCAATATATATGGTAAAGATGTGTGGTATTTATTTTGCGGTTCTAATGTACCTATTCCATAGACAGAAGTTATGACTAAAGGCCCTAATTCTTCTTTCAACAAAAAGCAAAAATTTTGCCTGCAAACTCATTTATTATTATACCAAAATACGCTGTAGAATTATAGAGTAAAAAAGTCAAATGATTCATAAACTAAATATATCAGAGACACTGGCGATGAGACTTGGCTTCGTAATTGATCTTATTTCAATTAACACAATTATGAGTTAAATATGAGTTAAAGTCATAAATATACCCTTATACTTTTACTATTATCTCCCATATTTAAGTCATTTACAGTCACATTCCGCATATAAGAACTATGCATATTTCACTGACTTTTTCCACTATTGTCGATATGAGTTTAATGATTCTTTGTAAACACGTGTTCAGATCAATTGTGCTGTCAGGCTAATGTTCAACGATATTGTTGATCTCAATTAATTAATAAACATACAAAAAAACAAGATATGGCACCATGGTTACAAAACTTGAGTTCAAAGCTCAATTCCAAGTATAATGGTTAAAAGAATAGAGCTAATTACTGTTCAAATACATGTTAAGATCAATTATACTGTCAGGTTAATATATCAGAGAAAGTCTTACTGTCTGATTGTGATTAAATTATAAAGAAAGATAAGCATATGTGAGATTTGAGATCGGAGACTGACCTCCAGTTTGATAACCTCGGAACCTCCGCTAACCAAGGGATATTCTCTTCTTCTGAACCTAGACAATAGTTCGGTCTCCGTCAATATTTTTATTGACCGTATCTTATTCGCATATGAAGTTTATATATGTGGAATTTCATGTATCCATCGAATTTTGAAGTTTTATTATACATGTATTCTGATTTTGAATATTTTGACTGAACCAAACGACATGTCGTCTGCTCCTTACACTCGTAAATCCTAATCTGCGTGAACTCGTGAATCCTACACCTATGTTCTCCGTCAATGACATTCCACAGTTACAACCCAATATTACAAGCTGCACATGTTTCTCGTGATTTCAGTGATTGTACAAATTCTCACAACCCTAAATATTCGATGATACATAATGTACAGTATAACTCGTCAACTAAAGACCACTGTCCAGACCTACTAGTATTCATTATTTTTTCATTTGACTTAAGAGCCAGTTCAGTAGTGTTTACAGTAGAGGACACTACCACCATTCCATTCCTTCCTGGCGACCCACACCCTCATATCCACCTGTGTTTCAAGCCTCACCCCACCAAGGCAATGTCCCGGATGATTGAAAGCGGGCCCTGGTTACACCAGAAAGGAGACAAAAGCATTCCAGCCAACTACCGCCCCATATCCCTGACCCCAGTCTGTTGTAAGACGCTTGAAAAAAACATCGTCCACAACCAAGTCATGATACATTTAGAGCAACACAATATCCTTACTGATGCGCAGCATGGCTTCCGCAAGGAGAGATCATGCGAGTCCAAACTCACAGTCACATTCCAAGATCTCGCTGAAGAACTAGACGCCGGAGACCAGATCGATGCCATCTTGACTTCTGTAAGGCCTTTAATAAGGTGCCACATGAGCACCTGCTAGCAAAGCATTATGTTATCCATGGCAACACACTACACTGGATCAGGAGATTCCTGTCCAGTCGTAGTCAGCAGGTCCTAGTTGAAGGCCACACATCACCCTGAATACCAGTTACATCCGGTGTCCCTCAAGGCACAGTCCTTGGGTCCTTGCTGTTTGTGTTGTACATCAACGACATGCCCAGTAGAGTGACTTCAACATCTAGGCTCTTTGCCGATGACAGCCTCCTCTACCGGTAGATTAAATCCACAGCAGACACAGTAATACTACAAGAGGACCTAGATGCCCAACAACAATGGGACAAGGACTGGATGATGTCATTCAGCCCATCGAAATGTGAAGTCATCCGCTTCAGTTGGAAAAGATCACCAATCCCGGCTCAATACTCCATCCACAGACACAAGCTAAACATAGCCAAGGCAGGAAGGTACCTGAGGGTCACGCTTTCGGACGAACCTTTCCTGGAAGCCACACGTCGAAGCTACCACCAAGAAGGCCAATAACAGTCTCGCCTTCCTAACAAGGAACCTCACCAGCTGCCCCAGAGAAACCAAAGACCGTGCTTACAGAAGCCTCGTGAGACCAGTACTTCAGTATGCCTCCCCAGTCTGGGACCCATATACCCAAAACTGCTTCCAGCAACTTGAGACAGCGCAGCGCAGAGCCGCACAATTTGTCATGATAGACTACAGGACAACGAGCAGCACCTCCGAGCTGATCTCTTATCTTGGTTGGCAAATACTGCAGCACAGACGGCAATTAGCAAAACTCGCAATGATGTACCGAATCATCTATGGTCACATTGATATCCCTGCCTCCAACAACCTCCGCATCGCTACATCAGCAACCAGAGGCCATGGGCACCGATATATGGTGCATTACTGCTTCACAGACTACCCCGTCACTTCTTTCCCTCAACAACCCGCCGGTGGAACAGCATCCCAGAATACCTGGCAACAGCAACCACCTTGGATGTCTTCAAGGAGAGGATGGTGAAGTGCAATCCCTAGAGATCCACCGGTACATAGTTTTAGAGTTTTTTTTAATCAGGACTTGTTTGCGCCTTACACCGACCACGTACGACAATGCTCCAGAGTGAGCCATCTTCATTAATGGAAGAAGTATGTGTCCACACAGATTAATATGATACTATTTGTAAATATTGGTTTTATCACATCTTTTTCTTTCACACCAATTTTATGCAACGTTTTTAATACAGTCAAACCTGTGTTAGCAACCACCTCCGAATAAAAGTCACCCTGTGAATAAAACCATGCTCAAAAACAAAATGACCTCCGAAAAATAGCTACCTGTCAATAAAGGCCACTTTTTGTCTTTCCTAAGGATGACCTTTGTTTACAAGTATGACTGTACTCCAGTAACAATATAGATCTACAAAACAATGGAAACAATGTATTTCTTGCCATTTAAAATATCGGTCAATGTTTGGTTACTCATCTTAAAAGTATCCACCATACTATATCTGTTACCTCCCTTATATGTTTCAACTATTACGTTGTCTTGGTGTTTTAAAAGATCGGACATATTTACATTATCATTGTTCATAAATGTAATAAGGGGCAAAACGATATCCGGCGCAGAAAAGATTTTGACATAGTCTAACGATTTGATGTAACGGGTCATAATTCTACAGTCACCATGGCTAAGACAATTGCAGGAATGAAAACACCATTGCACTAATGAGTGACGGTCTGTAACACAAATGACGGACGACTTTCGTATAATCAGAATGAAAAACGTAATTTACAATATTTTCAGTTTACATTATTTGAAGAGTGAATTAGATTTTGAATTATTCTTTCAAGAATAAATGTTTTATACAAATCGATAATGAATATTGTCTTGTATAATATATTCACTTCTTTATACTGTGTGTATCATTAATGGTGTTTCTTTATTAAACCAATATGCCTTATTATTTTGTTAAACTTTCCGCGTGCCCCTTGGTTTTGAACTCCGTCAGACAAACAATGCAATTATAGACGCGTTAGTTCTTCCATTTTTATTCCCAAAGATTAGCGTTCAATATCATGGCGTGGCGGTTATCTGAAAGTCAAGGCACGAGGTGTTTTAACTTCAAGAAATGTTCTTAGATAAAAACAAAATGAAACTGGACGCCTCGTCAAACTCATCTTTTTTCAATATATACATATAAATCAGATTCTGATAAGCTATTTTTTTAAATTATGAACTTTGTAACACTTTTCTGTCGTTAACTTCCTTATTGGCTTGAAGCTGCGGCTCCAATCCTATGTGTTGTTTTCGGATGCTGGTGGATGTAATACAAAAACTGGATACAAGTGCACAAAAAAGGTCGTTAATAATTTAGAACCTCTGAATAAAGGGCATCTATCATGCAAAGGCCTCATTGCGTCTTTCCAAATGTTGGACTTGTTCATAGGTCTGACAGTATATTTCATAGTAAGGGTCAATGAAAACCGTGTGATACATGTTACTTACTTCAATATAATGTTTAATGCAAATGAATGTACATGTATTTATGAAGCGGGTTGGTCACTAATTTACCACCTCAGAATTGAAATGAAATAAATAGGTAGTTGTTAAAAATGGAAGATATGTACAGATATGAAATACTTTTACAAGTAAATTTCGAGTGGACAGATGGTTGTATGCAGAAAATTGCAAATCAACAATACGTTAATGTGTTGACAGGCGAGTAATGGAATATGGTGATTTATTCTTGTTCAACTATAGTCATTAATTTTAAGTGGTTTCTGATATATGGAAGTTGTAACATTCAAGTGATCTTATAAAATACAATTTCTTGAATACAATTGATGCTAATCGTAAGTATAGAGTAACTCACTTACCCTTGAATGTTACATTATTAGCAGTGACTAACATTTCTGCCTAGATTAGGATAATTTTTTGTGCAAGGGTTTCTTTAATGTTTAACAATCACAGACATGAATTAGAACCATAACAAACGTTATATTTCCATAGATTTGAAGGGAATGACACAATTGAGTAAAGATTCAAGCATTAATTTTGTTAGATGATTAGTATGCAACGCCTCGTTCGTATTGAATACACAATTAGATACTTGTATGCAATTATATTGAAATAGATATTTCTGAATTTGAAGCCATCGTAAAACGGTATAATTGCTATCGAACATACGTATAGACTTACAACTTCAATTTACACAACTTGCATAATTATACAACGAATATAGCATATAACAAAATTGTTTTTCTTCTACGGCTCTAAAGCCGTAAATTTACTTCTATGCATTTTTGAAACTTCAGTTGATGGTACTAAACAAAATTACTACATACTTAATAAAATAACACGATGTCATGAATTCAACTCTTTTAAAACTGTTCCACTCTAATCAATCTTATAACAGATTTTTTACCAATATATTAGTGACCCTGTTTATGAGGAACCTATTTTTATTCTGTAAATATGACTAACAAGTAGACTTGTGTCATATGCACAATGTTGTGGCCGAAGAATATCTAACATGTGATGGGGGGGGGGGGGGGTCGAAAAATTGATAAAGTCGAATAATTTATAGTAGATTTTGTCTCGGGCTGTATTTTCTGTAATGTGTATTTCGTATGTGTTAAATACTTTTATTTATGTCTGACAATATAACACAAGTCCACCAAGCCAGTTCTAAACAAACCATGAAGGATAATTAAAGTACCGTCATGTGGGTAAACGTTTGAACCATCATATTAAGGCTACCTCAGACTGGTCCCAAAGAAAATTATCCTAGTATTTGGAAACTGTAATCGTCGCTCGCGCTCCGTGCATATTAATTAAGATACGGGCCTTTTGAAGTACATGTAGGCCTACTACGTTTTGTTACATCCACCACGTGTTTTTGTTAAACTGGTTCCCGTTCCAAGTTGCAGTGCAAATCTATTAAGTTCAGTTTCCATGAATACTTTTCAGTATAACTTTGATAATATAACCTCGTTAACAAGTTGGACATACAGAACGTACATGTTTTGAAAACCAGTGTCAAACAAGCCGTCGTATATTAATTAATGATGGAGTCTTGCTTTTGAAGTGAGGTATCGCTTAACTTATCTATATAATTATAGACACACATATTTTGATATGACAAATTTCAACTATGAATTAATGCCAATTCCATAGTTTTCATTCCTCATGATTTTTCGCCATATTTTACGGTTTCCCTGAAGAATGAAGTCTCAAATTGATATCTGTTTACTTGTTTGATAAACAACCAACAGTATAAAAACTAAATCGTTGAACAAGTCAAATATCGATCGGTGGCGTTACAGCTGACTTGTGTCTCAAAGGAAAGTTAAAGGTTTCCTTCAAAGTCTGCAATATTTCATAAGCCCACCTGCCTTAATACGTCAAGTACCTGCAAGGATCACTTTATCGGCCTGTTATCGCTCAAACGACGATATATCGACTTTATTTGTTAGTATTGTCTCGGGAATATTGTTATGTGTAATACATGTTATCCACCTTTCTGATGATGACATTCAGCACTTTCAGTCCTCTGATTTCTTAATAATATCCATCACATATTGCATGCAATAAGACTATTCTAATGTAAAAAATACATTATTTGATTAAAATCAAATATACGTATTACTACGTAGCCATGTAAGTAGGACTTTGAACCAGTATTGAAATAATTATAAGGATAGTACAAAGAAAAAATGAGTCCTACTTGTTCATAATTTGTTCTTGTTGAACTTTCATTTTATTGTTTAATTATCATGAATACATTCGAACAATTTCAATGCTAATAATCTATATTGGTGCAATAAAAAGTATCCATTGATGATGGGACCATTACAATGGTACCAAATAGATTGTATGCGTATATAATTATAGAAATTGTATTCTTTGTTATTAGTTTAATGCGATGATTATTTTTTGTTTTACTTTGTGTGAACGGTCCATTATTTTGAATTAGAAGCGCTTAAAATCGGTGTGCATTTGTATTATCAGTAGGCCTAGTTTAGAATTCAAAATTTACCCGAGTTAAAGAGCACCATGAATAAATGTTACTAATGTGAATGATGATCACAAGCTGTAAATTTAACAGGACATGTACCTGTCTATTAAATAACTACACAAGAACCACAGAGAAAAATAGGCCTACCATGAATATTATATCATACTAAATGAACGCACATGTGGAGCGAACTATATTTATTATTTAAGCTGCCATTAATTTGTTGTTCGGGACACTAAAATAACCTCTTAAACGAGTTAAAGGGTGACAATCCAGTCAAGTACTCTTTGCCAATTATTTGATTTACTTCCCTTGAGTTGGACGATAATTGGAGTTTGTATTAAAAACATAACAAAAGAAAGAATGTGCGATAAATACAGTAATAAAAGATGTTTGCTTTAATGAATAAGAGGGATTCGTGATGCACGTGTTTTCTAGAGTTCACGATATGTGTTGATAGAAAATGGTTCGTATTTACACAAAGTATTTTCTGTTCAAGTTAGTGGTGTGTTATATTCAAACTGATTTCTATGACGTTAAACATACCATGTTTCCATAAATCGTAGTACTTTGTGTAACTTGAAAAGGGACGAAAGTGAACACGCTATATACATGTAGATATGTGCGATATTGCACAAAAAGAGTTAAGGAATCGTATCACACTGAAAATAACATTTTGGTTAGTTACTTGGACTCGTTTTATTTATTTATTTCATTGCAAAATCTAACATTTATGAAAAGGAAAACAGAAAACCCATTGCCAATAGAACTCCGTGAAACAAAAACAGTCATATGTTTACCATCACTACAATATATATTTTGTACTAGTTGCCTGACGAAGTATTAAATTACGAAATGCGTTTCATCTTCATTTGAGTTATGTTTTCTTTTTTTCCCATAACAAATATAAATATATATATGTTATACAATGGATATAGATAATCAAACTGTTGAGAAATGAAATCAATTGTTGCCAATATTTTCAAAATCTTTAAAAGAGACATACAAATAACGAACTATGGCCACATTCACCTCAATCTTAATATTACGAGTTTAAGAAATATATGAGTTTTGTTGAAAACAATATGACTTTTTAAAAGGGTAACCTATTTTGGTACTCAACCAAAAACAAAAATAAACATATACTGAACTTAAAAGATACATAATGCGCATGAACCATGGCACAATATTGTTTGTAAGTTATGTTATAGAAACTCTAGATCTATAAGATGCATTTGTAATGAAGTCCTTTATATTTATATTTTGGAATTAAGGTCATGAGTTTTACAAACAATTGGACTCATGCAGATCTATAAAAGTCAGCGCCAGTAGACGGTGCATCAATACAACAGTCAGTAGATAGACAACATCACATACAGTCAACATCAAAGAACACCAACTACAGACAACATCAGATAACATCAACTACAGTAAACATCTGATAACATCAACTACAGACATCAGATAACATTAACTACAGTCAACATCAGATAACATTAACAACATACAACATCAAATAACATCAACTACGTACAACATCAGATGACTTCATCATAAGCCTACATCAGATAACATCCACTAGTGTCTGTATGTAACTCAGAGAGGATCAACTACAGTCTACATATACATCAGATGACATCTTTAGACAACATCAGATGATATCAACTACAGTCTACATGAACATCAAATGACATAATTAGTCAACATCAGATAATATTAACTACAGTTTATATCTGACAACATCAATTACAGAGAGCATCAGATAACATCACATATAGACAACATCAGATAACATCACATACAGTCAACGGCAGATAACATCACATACACTCAATAGGTAACACACACTACAGTCAACACCAGATAATATCAACTGCAATCTACGCGTACATCAGATGACAACATTAGTCAACATAAAATAACATCAACTAAAGACAACACCAGAAAACATCAACTACAGTCAACACGTAAATCAGATGACATCATTAGTCAACATCAGGTAACATCAACTAGAGTCAACATCAAGTAATATCAAGTACAGTCAGCATTGGATGACATCACCTACAGTAAATATCAGGTAATATCAAGTACAATGAGCATCAGATAACATTAACAACAGTCAACACCAGGTAATATCAACTATAGTCTACATCAGATATCATCGACTATAGTCTACATCAGATATCATCGACTATAGTCTACATCATATAACATCAACTACAGTCTTCATCATATAACATCAACTACAGTCTACATCATATAACATCAACTACAGTCAACATCATATAACATCAACTACAGTCTACATCATATAACATCAACTACAGTCTACATCATATAACATCAACTACAGTCAACATCATATAACATCAACTACAGTCTACATCATATAACATCGACTACAGTCTTCATCATATAACATCAACTACAGTCTACATCATATTACATCAACTACAGTCAACATCATATAACATCAACTACAGTCTACATCATATAACATCAACTACAGTCTACATCATATAACATCAAGTACAGTCAACATCATATAACATCAACTACAGTCTACATCATATAACATCGACTACAGTCTTCATCATATAACATCAACTACAGTCTACATCATATTACATCAACTACAGTCAACATCATATAACATCAACTACAGTCTTCATCATATAATATCAACTACAGTCTTCATCACATAACATCAACTACAGTCTTCATCATATAACATCAACTACAGTCTACATCATATAACATCAACTACAGTCTACATCATATAACATCAACTACAGTCTACATCATATAACATCAACTACAGTCTACATCATATAATATCAACTACAGTCTACATCATATAACATCAACTATAGTCTTCATCATAAAACATCAACTACAGTCTTCATCACTTAACATTAACTACAGTCTTCATCATATAATATCAACTACAGTCTTCATCACATAACATCAACTACAGTCTACATCATATAACATCGACTACAGTCTTCAGAATATAACATCAACTACAGTCTACATCAGATAACATCAACTACAGTCTACATCATATAACATCATCTACAGTCTACATCATATAACACCAACTACAGTCTACATCATACAATATCATCTACAGTCTACATCAGATAACATCATCTACAGTCTACATCATACAACATCATCTACAGTCTACATCAGATCACATCAACTACAGTCTGCATCATATTACACCAACTATAGTCTACATCATATAACATCAACTACAGTCTTCATCATATAACATCAACTACAGTCTTCATCACATAACATCGACTACAGACAACATCATATAACATCAACTACAGTCTACATCATATAACATCAACTACAGTCTACATCAGATAACATCAACTACAGTCTACATCATATAACATCAACTACAGTCTACATAATATTACATCAACTACAGTCTACATCAGATAACATCAACTACAGTCTACATCATATAACATCATCTACAGTCTACATCATATAACATCAACTACAGTCTACATGATACAACATCATCTACAGTCTACATCAGATAACATCAAATACAGTCTACATCATACAACATCAACTACAGTCTACATCATATAACATAAGTTACAGTCTTCATCATATAACATCGACTACAGTCTTCATCATATAACATCGACTACAGTCTTCATCATGTAACACCTACTATAGTCTACATCATTTAACATAAACTACAGTCGACATCATATTAATTCGACTACAGTCTACATCATTTAACATCAACTACAGTCTTCATCACATAACATCGACTACAGACTACATCATATAACATCAACTACAGTTTTCATCATATAACATCGACCACAGTCTTCATCACATAACATCAACTACAGTTTTCATCATATAACATCAACTACAGTTTTCATCATATAACATCAACTACAGTCTTCATCATATAACATCATCTACAATCTTCATCACATAACATCAACTACAGACAACATCATATAACATTAACTACAGTCTACATCATGTAACATCAACTACAGTCTTCATCATATAACATCAACTACAGTCTACATCATATAACGTCGACTACAGTCTACATCATATTACATCAACTACAGTCTACATCAGATCACATTAACAACAGTCAACATCAGGTAATATAAACGATAGTCTACATCAGATATCATCGACTATAGTCTACATCAGATATCATCGACTATAGTCCACATCATATAACATCAACTACAGTCATCATCATATAACATCAACTACAGTCTTCATCACATAACATCAACTACAGTCTACATCATATAATATCAACTACAGTCTTCATCACATAACATCGACTACAGTCTACATCATATACCATCAACTACAGTCTGCATCATATAACATCGACTACAGTCTTCATCACATAACATCGACTACAGTCTTCATCATATAGCATTAACTACAGTCTGCATCATATAACATCGACTACAATCTTCATCACATACATCGACTACAGTCTTCATCATATAGGATCGACTACAGTCTTCATCACAAAACATCAACTACAGTCTTCATCATATAACATCATCTACAGTCTTCATCATGTAACATCAACTACAGTCTTCATCATATAACATCAAGTACAGTCTTCATCACATAACATCAACTACAGTCTTCATCACATAACATCAACTACAGTCTACATCATATAACATCAACTACAGTCTTCACCAGATAACATCAACTCCAGTCTTCATCATATAACATCGACTACAGTCTTCATCATATAACATCGACTACTGTCTTCATCATATAACATCAACTACAGTTTTCATCTTATAACATCAACTACAGTCTTCATCATATAACATCAACTACAGTCTTCATCATATAACATTAACTACAGTCTTCATCATATAACATCGACTACTGTCTTCATCATATAACATCAACTACAGTTTTCATCACATAACATCGACTACAATCTTCATCATATAACATTAACTACAGTCTTCATCATATAACATCGACTACTGTCTTCATCATATAACATCAACTACAGTCTTCATCTTATAACATCAACTACAGTCTTCATCATATAACATCAACTACAGTCTTCATCATATAACATCAACTACAGTCTTCATCATATAACATCAACTACAATCTTCATCATATAACATCAACTACAGTCTTCATCATATAACATTAACTACAGTCTTCATCATATAACATTAACTACAATCTTCATCATATAACATTAACTACAATCTTCATCATATAACATTAACTACAGTCTTCATCATATAACATTAACTACAGTCTTCATCACATAACATCGACTACAATCTTCATCATATAACATCGACTACAGTCTTCATCATATAACATTAACTACAATCTTCATCATATAACATTAACTACAATCTTCATCATATAACATTAACTACAATCTTCATCATATAACATCAACTACAATCTTCATCATATAACATTAACTACAGTCTTCATCACATAACATCGACTACAATCTTCATCATATAACATTAACTACAATCTTCATCATATAACATTAACTACAGTCTTCATCACATAACATCGACTACAGTCTTCATCATATAACATCAACTACAGTCTTCATCATATAACATTAACTACAGTCTTCATCATATAACATTAACTACAGTCTTCATCACATAACATCGACTACAATCTTCATCATATAACATCAACTACAGTCTTCATCATATAACATTAACTACAGTCTTCATCATATAACATTAACTACAATCTTCATCATATAACATTAACTACAATCTTCATCATATAACATTAACTACAGTCTACATCATATAACATTAACTACAGTCTTCATCACATAACATCGACTACAATCTTCATCACAAAACATCGACTACAGACAACATCATATAACATTAACTACAGTCTACATCATATAACATCAACTACAGTCTTCATCACATAACATCGACTACAATCTTCATCACAAAACATCGACTACAGACAACATCACATAACATTAACTACAGTCTACATCATATAACATCAACTACAGTCTTCATCATATAACATCAACTACAATCTTCATCACAAAACATCGACTACAGACAACATCATATAACATTAACTACAGTCTACATCATATAACATCAACTACAGTCTTCATCATATAACATCGACTACAATCTTCATCATATAACATCGACTACAATCTTCATCACATAACATCGACTACAATCTTCATCATATAACATCAACTACAATCTTCACCAGATAACATCAACTACAATCTTCATCATATAACATCGACTACAGTCTTCACCAGATAACATCAACTCCAGTCTTCATCATATAACATCGACTACAGTCTTCATCATATAACATCAACTACAATCTTCATCACATAACATCGACTACAATCTTCATCATATAACATCGACTACAGTCTTCACCAGATAACATCAACTCCAGTCTTCATCATATAACATCGACTACAGTCTTCATCATATAACATCAACTACAATCTTCATCACATAACATCAACTACAGTCTTCATCATATAACATCAACTGCAGTCTTCATCACATAACATCAACTACAGTCTTCATCATATAACATCAACTACAGTCTTCATCATATAACATCAACTACAATCTTCATCATATAACATCAACTACAATCTTCATCACATAACATCAACTTCAGTCTTCATCATATAACATCAACTACAGTCTTCATCATATAACATCAACTACAATCTTCATCATATAACATCAACTACAATCTTCATCACATAACATCAACTACAGTCTTCATCATATAACATCAACTACAGTCTTCATCACATAACATCGACTACAATCTTCATCATATAACATCAACTACAGTCTTCATCATATAACATCAACTACAATCTTCATCACATAACATCAACTACAGTCTTCATCATATAACATCAACTGCAGTCTTCATCATATAACATCAACTACAATCTTCATCACATAACATCAACTACAGTCTTCATCATATAACATCAACTACAGTCTTCATCATATAACATCAACTACAATCTTCATCATATAACATCAACTACAATCTTCATCACATAACATCAACTACAGTCTTCATCATATAACATCAACTACAGTCTTCATCATATAACATCAACTACAATCTTCATCATATAACATCAACTACAGTCTTCATCACATAACATCGACTACAATCTTCATCATATAACATCAACTACAGTCTTCATCATATAACATCAACTACAATCTTCATCATATAACATCAACTACAGTCTTCATCATATAACATCAACTACAATCTTCATCATATAACATCAACTACAGTCTTCATCATATAACATCAACTACAGTCTTCATCACATAACATCGACTACAATCTTCATCATATAACATCAACTAAAGACAACATCACATAACATCGACTACAGTCTTCATCATATAACATCAACTACAATCTTCATCACAAAACATCGACTACAGACAACATCATATAACATTAACTACAGTCTACATCATATAACAGCAACCACAGTCTTCATCATATAACATCAACTACAATCTTCATCATATAACAGCAACTACAGTCTTCATCATATAACATCAACTATAATCTTCATCATATAACATCAACTACAGTCTTCATCATATAACATCAACTACAGTCTTCATCACATAACATCGACTACAATCTTCATCATATAACATCAACTACAGTCTTCATCATATAACATCAACTACAATCTTCATCACATAACATCGACTACAGACAACATCATATAACATTAACTACAGTCTACATCATATAACATCAACTACAGTCTTCATCACATAACATCAACTACAGTTTTCACCATATAACATCAACTACAGTCTTCATCATATAACATCAACTACAATCTTCATCACATAACATCGACTACAGACAACATCATATAACATTAACTACAATCTACATCATATAACATCAACTACAGTCTTCATCATATAACATCAACTACAGTCAACATCATATAACACCGACTACAGTCTACATCATATTACATCAACTACAGTCTACATCATACAACATCATCTACAGTCTACATCAGATAACATCAAATACAGTCTACATCATATAACATCGACTACAGTCTTCATCATATAACATCGACTACTGTCTTCATCATATAACATCAACTACAGTTTTCATCTTATAACATCAATTACAGTCTTCATCATATAACATCAACTACAGTCTTCATCATATAACATCGACTACAGTCTTCATCATATAACATCATCTACAGTCTACATCATATAACATCAACTACAGTCATCATCATATAACATCGACTACAGTCTACATCATATAACATCGACTACAGTCTACATGATATAACATCAACTACAGTCTACATCAGATAACATCATCTACAGTCTACATCATACAACATCAACTACAGTCTACATCATATAACATCGACTACAGTCTACATCAGATCACATCAACTACAGTCTGCATCATATTACACCAACTATAGTCTACATCATATAACATCAACTACAGTCTTCATCATATAACATCAACTACAGTCTTCATCATGTAACATCAACTACAGTCTTCATCATATAACATCAAGTACAGTGTTCATGACATAAAATCAACTACAGTCTACATCAGATAACATCAACTACAGTCTACATCATATAACATCAACTACAGTCTACATAATATTACATCAACTACAGTCTACATCAGATCACATCAACTACAGTCTACATCATATAACATCATCTACAGTCTACATCATATAACATCAACTACAGTCTACATCATACAACATCATCTACAGTCTACATCAGATAACATCAACTACAGTCTACATCATACAACATCAACTACAGTCTACATCATATAACATAAGTTACAGTCTTCATCATATAACATCGACTACAGTCTTCATCATATAACATCGACTACAGTCTTCATCATGTAACACCTACTATAGTCTACATCATTTAACATAAACTACAATCGACATCATATAACATCGACTACAGACTACATCATATAACATCAACTACAGTCTTCATCATATAACATCGACTACAGTCTTCATCACATAACATCAACTACAGTTTTCATCATATAACATCAACTACAGTTTTCATCATATTACATCAACTACAGTCTTCATCATATAACATCATCTACAATCTTCATCACATAACATCAACTACAGACAACATCATATAACATTAACTACAGTCTACATCATATAACATCAACTACAGTCTTCATCATATAACATCAACTACCGTCTACATCATATAACATCGACTACAGTCTACATCATATTACATCAACTACAGTCTACATCAGATAACATTAACAACAGACAACACCAGGTAATATAAACTATAGTATACATCAGATATCATCGACTATAGTCTACATCAGATATCATCGACTATAGTCTACATCATATAACATCAACTACAGTCTTCATCATATAACATCAACTACAGTCTTCATCACATAACATCAACTACAGTGTACATCATATAATATCAACTACAGTCTTCATCACATAACATCAACTACAGTCTACATCATATAACATCGACTACAGTCTTCATCATATAACATCAACTACAGTCTGCATCATATAACATCGACTACAGTCTTCATCACATAACATCGACTACAGTCTTCATCATATAACATCAACTACAGTCTGCATCATATAATATCGACTACAGTCTTCATCACATAACATCTACTACAGTCTTCATCGTATAACATTAACTACAGTCTGCATCATATAACATCGACTACAGTCTTCATCACATAACATCGACTACAGTCTTCATCATATAGGATCGACTACAGTCTTCATCACATAACATCAACTACAGTCTTCATCATATAACATCAACTACAGTCTTCATCATGCAACATCAACTACAGTCTTCATCATATAACATCAAGTACAGTATTCATGACGTAACATCAACTACAGTCTCCATCACATAACATCAACTACAGTCTACATCATATAACATCAACTACAGTCTTCACCAGATAACATCAACTACAGTCTTCATCATATAACATCAAGTACAGTATTCATGACGTAACATCAACTACAGTCTCCATCACATAACATCAACTACAGTCTACATCATATAACATCGAGTACAGTCTTCATCATATAACATCGACTACTGTCTTCATCATATAACATCAACTACAGTTTTCATCTTATAACATCAAGTACAGTCTTCATCATATAACATCAACTACAATCTTCATCATATAACATCAACTACAATCTTCATCATATTACATCAACTACAGTCTACATCATATAACATCAACTACAGTCTACATCATATAACATCAACTACAGTCTACATCATATAACATCAACTACAGTCTACATCATATAACATTAACTACAGTCTACATCATATAACATGAACTACAGTCTACATCATATAACATCAACTACAGTCTACATCATATAACATCAACTACAGTCTACATCATATAACATCAACTACAGTCTTCATCATATAACATCAACTACAATCTTCATCACATAACATCGACTACAGACAACATCATATAACATTAACTACAATCTACATCATATAACATCAACTACAGTCTTCATCATATAACATCAACTACAGTCAACATCATATAACATCGACTACAGTCTACATCATATTACATCAACTACAGTCTACATCATACAACATCATCTACAGTCTACATCAGATAACATCAAATACAGTCTACATCATATAACATCGACTACAGTCTTCATCATATAACATCGACTACTGTCTTCATCATATAACATCAACTACAGTTTTCATCTTATAACATCAATTACAGTCTTCATCATATAACATCAACTACAGTCTTCATCATATAACATCGACTACAGTCTTCATCATATAACATCATCTACAGTCTACATCATATAACATCAACTACAGTCATCATCATATAACATCGACTACAGTCTACATCATATAACATCGACTACAGTCTACATCATATAACATCAACTACAGTCTACATCAGATAACATCATCTACAGTCTACATCATACAACATCAACTACAGTCTACATCATATAACATCGACTACAGTCTACATCAGATCACATCAACTACAGTCTGCATCATATTACACCAACTATAGTCTACATCATATAACATCAACTACAGTCTTCATCATATAACATCAACTACAGTCTTCATCATGTAACATCAACTACAGTCTTCATCATATAACATCAAGTACAGTGTTCATGACATAAAATCAACTACAGTCTACATCAGATAACATCAACTACAGTCTACATCATATAACATCAACTACAGTCTACATAATATTACATCAACTACAGTCTACATCAGATCACATCAACTACAGTCTACATCATATAACATCATCTACAGTCTACATCATATAACATCAACTACAGTCTACATCATACAACATCATCTACAGTCTACATCAGATAACATCAACTACAGTCTACATCATACAACATCAACTACAGTCTACATCATATAACATAAGTTACAGTCTTCATCATATAACATCGACTACAGTCTTCATCATATAACATCGACTACAGTCTTCATCATGTAACACCTACTATAGTCTACATCATTTAACATAAACTACAATCGACATCATATAACATCGACTACAGACTACATCATATAACATCAACTACAGTCTTCATCATATAACATCGACTACAGTCTTCATCACATAACATCAACTACAGTTTTCATCATATAACATCAACTACAGTTTTCATCATATTACATCAACTACAGTCTTCATCATATAACATCATCTACAATCTTCATCACATAACATCAACTACAGACAACATCATATAACATTAACTACAGTCTACATCATATAACATCAACTACAGTCTTCATCATATAACATCAACTACAGTCTACATCATATAACATCGACTACAGTCTACATCATATTACATCAACTACAGTCTACATCAGATAACATTAACAACAGACAACACCAGGTAATATAAACTATAGTCTACATCAGATATCATCGACTATAGTCTACATCAGATATCATCGACTATAGTCTACATCATATAACATCAACTACAGTCTTCATCATATAACATCAACTACAGTCTTCATCACATAACATCAACTACAGTGTACATCATATAATATCAACTACAGTCTTCATCACATAACATCAACTACAGTCTACATCATATAACATCGACTACAGTCTTCATCATATAACATCAACTACAGTCTGCATCATATAACATCGACTACAGTTTTCATCACATAAAATCGACTACAGTCTTCATCATATAACATCAACTACAGTCTGCATCATATAATATCGACTACAGTCTTCATCACATAACATCTACTACAGTCTTCATCATATAACATTAACTACAGTCTGCATCATATAACATCGACTACAGTCTTCATCACATAACATCGACTACAGTCTTCATCATATAGGATCGACTACAGTCTTCATCACATAACATCAACTACAGTCTTCATCATATAACATCAACTACAGTCTTCATCATGCAACATCAACTACAGTCTTCATCATATAACATCAAGTACAGTATTCATGACGTAACATCAACTACAGTCTCCATCACATAACATCAACTACAGTCTACATCATATAACATCAACTACAGTCTTCACCAGATAACATCAACTTCAGTCTTCATCATATAACATCGAGTACAGTCTTCATCATATAACATCGACTACTGTCTTCATCATATAACATCAACTACAGTTTTCATCTTATAACATCAAGTACAGTCTTCATCATATAACATCAACTACAATCTTCATCATATAACATCAACTACAATCTTCATCATATTACATCAACTACAGTCTACATCATATAACATCAACTACAGTCTACATCATATAACATCAACTACAGTCTACATCATATAACATCAACTACAGTCTACATCATATAACATTAACTACAGTCTACATCATATAACATCAACTACAGTCTACATCATATAACATCAACTACAGTCTACATCATATAACATCAACTACAGTCTACATCATATAACATCAACTACAGTCTTCATCATATAACATCGACTACAATCTTCATCATATAACATCAACTACAGTCTTCATCATATAACATCAACTACAGTTTACATCATATAACATCAACTACAGTCTTCATCGTATAACATCGACTACAGTCTTCATCACATAACATCAACTATAGTTTTCATCATATAACATCAACTACAGTTTTCATCATATAACATCAACTACAGTCTTCATCATATAACATCAACTACAATCTTCATCACATAACATCGACTACAGACAACATCATGTAACATTAACTACAGTCTACATCATATAACATCAACTACAGTCTACATCATATAACATCAACTACAGTCTTCATCACATAACATCAACTACAGTTTTCATCATATAACATCAACTACAGTCTTCATCATATAACATCAACTACAATCTTCATCACATAACATCGACTACAGACAACATCATATAACATTAACTACAGTCTACATCATATAACATCAACTACAGTCTTCATCATATAACATCAACTACAGTTTACATCATATAACATAGACTACAGTCTACATCATATTACATCAACTACAGTCTACATCATACAACATCATCTACAGTCTACATCAGATAACATCAAATACAGTCTACATCATATAACATCGACTACAGTCTTCATCATATAACATCGACTACTGTCTTCATCATATAACATCAACTACAGTTTTCATCTTATAACATCAACTACAGTCTTCATCATATAACATCAACTACAGTCTTCATCATATAACATCAACTACAGTCTTCATCACATAACATCGACTACAATCTTCATCATATAACATCAACTACAGTCTACATCATATAACATCAACTACAGTCTACATCATATAACATCAACTACAGTCTACATCATACAACATCATCTACAGTCTACATCAGATAACATCAAATACAGTCTACATCATATAACATCGACTACAGTCTTCATCATATAACATCGACTACTGTCTTCATCATATAACATCAACTACAGTTTTCATCTTATAACATCAACTGCAGTCTACATCATATAACATCAACTTCAGTCTACATCATATAACATCAACTACAGTCTTCATCATATAACATCGACTACAGTCTTCTTCACATAACATCAACTACAGTTTTCATCATATAACATCAACTACAGTTTTCATCATATAACATCAACTACAGTCTTCATCATATAACATCAACTACAATCTTCATCACATAACATCGACTACAGACAACATCATATAACATCAACTACAGTCATCATCATATAACATCAACTACAGTCTTCATCACATAACATCAACTACAGTCTACATCATATAATATCAACTACAGTCTTCATCACATAACATCGACTACAGTCTACATCATATACCATCAACTACAGTCTGCATCATATAACATCGACTACAGTCTTCATCACATAACATCGACTACAGTCTTCATCATATAGCATTAACTACAGTCTGCATCATATAACATCGACTACAGTCTTCATCATATAGGATCGACTACAGTCTTCATCACAAAACATCAACTACAGACTTCATCATATAACATCATCTACAGTCTTCATCATGTAACATCAACTACAGTCTTCATCATATAACATCAACTACAGTTTTCATCTTATAACATCAACTACAGTCTTCATCATATAACATCAACTACAGTCTTCATCACATAACATCAACTACAGTCTTCATCATATAACATCAACTACAATCTTCATCACAAAACATCGACTACAGACAACATCATATAACATTAACTACAGTCTACATCATATAACATCAACTACAGTCTACATCATATAACATCAACTACAGTCTACATCATATAACATCAACTACAGTCTTCATCATATAACATCAACTACAATCTACATCATATAACATCAACTACAGTCTACATCATATAACATCAACTACAGTCTTCATCATATAACATCAACTACAATCTTCATCACATAACATCGACTACAGTCTTCATCATATAACATCAACTACAATCTTCATCATATAACATCAACTACAATCTTCATCACAAAACATCGACTACAGACAACATCATATAACATTAACTACAGTCTACATCATATAACATCAACTACAGTCTTCATCACATAACATCGACTACAATCTTCATCATATAACATCAAGTACAGTCTTCATCATATAACATCAACTACAATCTTCATCACATAACATCAACTACAGTCTTCATCATATAACATCAACTACAGTCTTCATCATATAACATCAACTACAGTTTTCATCATATAACATCAACTACAGTTTTCATCATATAACATCAACTACAGTCTTCATCATATAACATCAACTACAATCTTCATCACATAACAGCAACTACAGTCTTCATCATATAACATCAAGTTCAGTCTTCATCATATAACATCAACTACAATCTTCATCACATAACAGCAACTACAGTCTTCATCATATAACATCAACTACAGTCTTCATCATATAACATCAACTACAGTCTTCATCATATAACATCAACTACAGTTTTCATCATATAACATCAACTACAGTTTTCATCATATAACATCAACTACAGTCTTCATCATATAACATCAACTACAATCTTCATCACATAACAGCAACTACAGTCTTCATCATATAACATCAACTACAGTCTTCATCATATAACATCAACTACAATCTTCATCACATAACAGCAACTACAGTCTTCATCATATAACATCAACTACAATCTTCATCATATAACATCAACTACAATCTTCATCATATAACATCAAGTACAGTCTTCATCATATAACATCAAGTACAGTCTTCATCATATAACATCAACTACAATCTTCATCATATAACATCAACTACAATCTTCATCATACAACATCAACTACAGTCTTCATCATATAACATCAACTACAGTCTTCATCATATAACATCAAGTACAGTCTTCATCATATAACATCAACTACAATCTTCATCACATAACAGCAACTACAGTCTTCATCATATAACATCAACTACAATCTTCATCATATAACATCAACTACAATCTTCATCATATAACATCAACTACAATCTTCATCACATAACAGCAACTACAGTCTTCATCACATAACATCAACTACAATCTTCATCATATAACATCAACTACAATCTTCATCATATAACATCAACTACAATCTTCATCACATAACATCAAGTACAGTCTTCATCATATAACATCAACTACAATCTTCATCATATAACATCAACTACAGTCTTCATCATATAACATCAACTACAATCTTCATCATATAACATCAACTACAATCTTCATCATATAACATCAACTACAGTCTTCATCATATAACATCAACTACAGTCTTCATCATATAACATCAACTACAGTCTTCATCATATAACATCAACTACAGTCTTCATCATATAACATCAACTACAATCTTCATCATATAACATCAACTACAGTCTTCATCAGATAACATCAACTACAATCTTCATCATATAACATCAACTACAATCTTCATCATATAACATCAACTACAGTCTTCATCATATAACATCAACTACAGTCTTCATCATATAACATCAAGTACAGTTTTCATCATATAACATCAACTACAATCTTCATCATATAACATCAACTACAATCTTCATCATATAACATCAACTACAGTCTTCATCATATAACATCAACTACAGTCTTCATCATATAACATCAAGTACAGTCTTCATCATATAACATCAACTACAATCTTCCTCATATAACATCAACTACAATCTTCATCATATAACATCAACTACAGTCTTCATCATATAACATCAACTACAGTCTTCATCACATAACATCGACTACAATCTTCCTCATATAACATCAACTACAGTCTACATCATATCACATCAACTACAGTCTTCATCATATAACATCAACTACAATCTTCATCACATAACATCGACTACAATCTTCATCATATAACATCAACTACAGTCTTCATCATATAACATCAACTACAGTCTTCATCATATAACATCAACTACAATCTTCACCATATAACATCAACTACAGTCTTCATCATATAACATCAACTACAATCTTCATCACATAACATCGACTACAGACAACATCATATTACATTAACTACAGTCTACATCATATAACATCAACTACAGTCTTCATCACATAACATCAACTACAGTTTTCACCATATAACATCAACTACAGTCTTCATCATATAACATCGACTACAGTCTTCATCACATAACATCAACTACAGTCTTCATCACATAACATCAACTACAATCTTCATCATATAACATCAACTACAGTCTTCATCACATAACATCAACTACAATCTTCATCATATAACATCAACTACAGTCTTCATCATATAACATCAACTACAATCTTCACCATATAACATCAACTACAGTCTACATCATATAACATCAACTACAGTTTTCACCATATAACATCAACTACAGTCTTCATCATATAACATCAACTACAATCTTCATCACATAACATCGACTACAGACAACATCATATTACATTAACTACAGTCTACATCATATAACATCAACTACAGTCTTCATCACATAACATCAACTACAGTTTTCACCATATAACATCAACTACAGTCTTCATCATATAACATCAACTACAATCTTCATCACATAACATCGACTACAGACAACATCATATAACATTAACTACAATCTACATCATATAACATCAACTACAGTCTTCATCATATAACATCAACTACAGTCTACATCATATAACATCGACTACAGTCTACATCATATTACATCAACTACAGTCTACATCATACAACATCATCTACAGTCTACATCAGATAACATCAAATACAGTCTACATCATATAACATCGACTACAGTCTTCATCATATAACATCAACTACAGTCTACATCATATAACATCGACTACAGTCTACATCAGATCACATCAACTACAGTCTACATCATATTACATCAACTACAGTTTACATCATATAACATCAACTATAGTCTTCATCATATAACATCAACTACTGTCTTCATCATATAACGTCAACTACAGTCTTCATCATATAACATCAACTACAGTCTTCATCACATAACATCGACTACAATCTTCATCATATAACATCAACTACAGTCTACATCATATCACATCAACTACAGTCTTCATCATATAACATCAACTACAATCTTCATCACATAACATCGACTACAATCTTCATCATATAACATCAACTACAGTCTTCATCATATAACATCAACTACAGTCTTCATCATATAACATCAACTACAATCTTCACCATATAACATCAACTACAGTCTTCATCATATAACATCAACTACAATCTTCATCACATAACATCGACTACAGACAACATCATATTACATTAACTACAGTCTACATCATATAACATCAACTACAGTCTTCATCACATAACATCAACTACAGTTTTCACCATATAACATCAACTACAGTCTTCATCATATAACATCGACTACAGTCTTCATCACATAACATCAACTACAGTCTTCATCACATAACATCAACTACAATCTTCATCATATAACATCAACTACAGTCTTCATCACATAACATCAACTACAATCTTCATCATATAACATCAACTACAGTCTTCATCATATAACATCAACTACAATCTTCACCATATAACATCAACTACAGTCTACATCATATAACATCAACTACAGTTTTCACCATATAACATCAACTACAGTCTTCATCATATAACATCAACTACAATCTTCATCACATAACATCGACTACAGACAACATCATATTACATTAACTACAGTCTACATCATATAACATCAACTACAGTCTTCATCACATAACATCAACTACAGTTTTCACCATATAACATCAACTACAGTCTTCATCATATAACATCAACTACAATCTTCATCACATAACATCGACTACAGACAACATCATATAACATTAACTACAATCTACATCATATAACATCAACTACAGTCTTCATCATATAACATCAACTACAGTCTACATCATATAACATCGACTACAGTCTACATCATATTACATCAACTACAGTCTACATCATACAACATCATCTACAGTCTACATCAGATAACATCAAATACAGTCTACATCATATAACATCGACTACAGTCTTCATCATATAACATCAACTACAGTCTACATCATATAACATCGACTACAGTCTACATCAGATCACATCAACTACAGTCTACATCATATTACATCAACTACAGTTTACATCATATAACATCAACTATAGTCTTCATCATATAACATCAACTACTGTCTTCATCATATAACGTCAACTACAGTCTTCATCATATAACATCAACTACAGTCTACATCATATAACATCAACTACAGTCTACATCATATAACATCAACTACAGTCTACATCATATAACATCGACTACAGTCTACATCATATAACATCAACTACAGTCTACATCATATCACATCGACTACAGTCTACATCAGATAACATCAACTACAGTCTTCATCATATAACATCAAATACAGTCTACATCATACAACATCAACTACAGTCTACATCATATTACATCAACTACAGTCTACATCATATAACATCGACTACAGTCTACATCATATAACATCAACTACAGTCTACATCATATAACATCGACTACAGTCTACATCATACAACATCAACTACACTCTTCATCATATAACATCAACTACAGTCTACATCATATAACACCAACTACAGTCTACAGCATATAACATAAACTACAGTCTACATAACATAACATCAACTACAGTCTACATCATATAACATCAACTACAGTCTACATCATGTTACATCAACTACAGTCTACATCATATAACATCATCTACAGTCTACATCATATAACATCAACTATAGTCTTCATCATATAACATCGACTACAGTCTTCATCACATAACATCGACTACAGACAACATCATATAACATCAACTACAGTCTTCATCATATAACATCAACTACAGTCTACATCATATAACATCAACTACAGTCTACATCATATAACATCAACTACAGTCTACATCATATAACATTAACTACAGTCTTCATCATATAACATCAACTACAGTCTACATCATATAACATCAACTACAGTCTACATCATATAACATCAACTACAGTCTACATCATATTACATCAACTACAGTTTACATCATATAACATCAACTATAGTCTTCATCATATAACATCAACTACTGTCTGCATCATATAACGTCAACTACAGTCTTCATCATATAACATCGACTACAGTCTTCATCATATAGGATCGACTACAGTCTTCATCACATAACATCAACTACAGTCTTCATCATATAACATCAACTACAGTCTTCATCATGTAACATCAACTACAGTCTTCATCATATAACATCAAGTACAGTATTCATGACATAACATCAACTACAGTCTCCATCACATAACATCAACTACAGTCTACATCATATAACATCAACTACAGTTTTCACCATATAACATCAACTACAGTCTTCATCATATAACATCAACTACAATCTTCATCACATAACATCGACTACAGACAACATCATATTACATTAACTACAGTCTACATCATATAACATCAACTACAGTCTTCATCACATAACATCAACTACAGTTTTCACCATATAACATCAACTACAGTCTTCATCATATAACATCAACTACAATCTTCATCACATAACATCGACTACAGACAACATCATATAACATTAACTACAATCTACATCATATAACATCAACTACAGTCTTCATCATATAACATCAACTACAGTCTACATCATATAACATCGACTACAGTCTACATCATATTACATCAACTACAGTCTACATCATACAACATCATCTACAGTCTACATCAGATAACATCAAATACAGTCTACATCATATAACATCGACTACAGTCTTCATCATATAACATCAACTACAGTCTACATCATATAACATCGACTACAGTCTACATCAGATCACATCAACTACAGTCTACATCATATTACATCAACTACAGTTTACATCATATAACATCAACTATAGTCTTCATCATATAACATCAACTACTGTCTTCATCATATAACGTCAACTACAGTCTTCATCATATAACATCAACTACAGTCTACATCATATAACATCAACTACAGTCTACATCATATAACATCAACTACAGTCTACATCATATAACATCGACTACAGTCTACATCATATAACATCAACTACAGTCTACATCATATCACATCGACTACAGTCTACATCAGATAACATCAACTACAGTCTTCATCATATAACATCAAATACAGTCTACATCATACAACATCAACTACAGTCTACATCATATTACATCAACTACAGTCTACATCATATAACATCGACTACAGTCTACATCATATAACATCAACTACAGTCTACATCATATAACATCGACTACAGTCTACATCATACAACATCAACTACACTCTTCATCATATAACATCAACTACAGTCTACATCATATAACACCAACTACAGTCTACAGCATATAACATAAACTACAGTCTACATAACATAACATCAACTACAGTCTACATCATATAACATCAACTACAGTCTACATCATGTTACATCAACTACAGTCTACATCATATAACATCATCTACAGTCTACATCATATAACATCAACTATAGTCTTCATCATATAACATCGACTACAGTCTTCATCACATAACATCGACTACAGACAACATCATATAACATCAACTACAGTCTTCATCATATAACATCAACTACAGTCTACATCATATAACATCAACTACAGTCTACATCATATAACATCAACTACAGTCTACATCATATAACATTAACTACAGTCTTCATCATATAACATCAACTACAGTCTACATCATATAACATCAACTACAGTCTACATCATATAACATCAACTACAGTCTACATCATATTACATCAACTACAGTTTACATCATATAACATCAACTATAGTCTTCATCATATAACATCAACTACTGTCTGCATCATATAACGTCAACTACAGTCTTCATCATATAACATCGACTAAAGTCTTCATCACATAACATCGACTACAGTCTTCATCATATAGGATCGACTACAGTCTTCATCACATAACATCAACTACAGTCTTCATCATATAACATCAACTACAGTCTTCATCATGTAACATCAACTACAGTCTTCATCATATAACATCAAGTACAGTATTCATGACATAACATCAACTACAGTCTCCATCACATAACATCAACTACAGTCTACATCATATAACATCAACTACAGTCTTCACCAGATAACATCAACTTCAGTCTTCATCATATAACATCGAGTACAGTCTTCATCATATAACATCGACTACTGTCTTCATCATATAACATCAACTACAGTTTTCATCTTATAACATCAACTACAGTCTTCATCATATAACATCAACTACAGTCTACATCATATAACATCAACTACAGTCTACATCATATAACATCAACTACAGTCTTCATCATATAACATCGACTACAATCTTCATCATATAACATCAACTACAGTCTTCATCATATAACATCAACTACAGTCTACATCATATCACATCGACTACAGTCTACATCAGATAACATCAACTACAGTCTACATCATATAACATCAAATACAGTCTACATCATACAACATCAACTACAGTCTACATCATATTACATCAACTACAGTCTACATCATATAACATCGACTACAGTCTACATCATATAACATCAACTACAGTCTACATCATATAACATCGACTACAGTCTACATCATACAACATCAACTACACTCTTCATCATATAACATCAACTACAGTCTACATCATATAACACCAACTACAGTCTACAGCATATAACATAAACTACAGTCTACATAACATAACATCAACTACAGTCTACATCATATAACATCAACTACAGTCTACATCATGTTACATCAACTACAGTCTACATCATATAACATCATCTACAGTCTACATCATATAACATCAACTATAGGCTTCATCATATAACATCGACTACAGTCTTCATCACATAACATCGACTACAGACAACATCATATAACATCAACTACAGTCTTCATCATATAACATCAACTACAGTCTACATCATATAACATCAACTACAGTCTACATCATATAACATCAACTACAGTCTACATCATATAACATCAAATACAGTCTTCATCATATAACATCAACTACAGTCTACATCATATAACATCAACTACAGTCTACATCATATAACATCAACTACAGTCTTCATCATATAACATCGACTACAATCTTCATCATATAACATCAACTACAGTCTTCATCATATAACATCAACTACAGTCTACATCATATCACATCGACTACAGTCTACATCAGATAACATCAACTACAGTCTACATCATATAACATCAAATACAGTCTACATCATACAACATCAACTACAGTCTACATCATATTACATCAACTACAGTCTACATCATATAACATCGACTACAGTCTACATCATATAACATCAACTACAGTCTACATCATATAACATCGACTACAGTCTACATCATACAACATCAACTACACTCTTCATCATATAACATCAACTACAGTCTACATCATATAACACCAACTACAGTCTACAGCATATAACATAAACTACAGTCTACATAACATAACATCAACTACAGTCTACATCATATAACATCAACTACAGTCTACATCATGTTACATCAACTACAGTCTACATCATATAACATCATCTACAGTCTACATCATATAACATCAACTATAGGCTTCATCATATAACATCGACTACAGTCTTCATCACATAACATCGACTACAGACAACATCATATAACATCAACTACAGTCTTCATCATATAACATCAACTACAGTCTACATCATATAACATCAACTACAGTCTACATCATATAACATCAACTACAGTCTACATCATATAACATCAACTACAGTCTTCATCATATAACATCAACTACAGTCTACATCATATAACATCAACTACAGTCTACATCATATAACATCAACGACAGTCTACATCATATTACATCAACTACAGTTTACATCATATAACATCAACTATAGTCTTCATCATATAACATCAACTACTGTCTTCATCATATAACGTCAACTACAGTCTTCATCATATAACATCAACTACAGTCTACATCATATAACATCAACTACAGTCTACATCATATAACATCAACTACAGTCTACATCATATAACATCGACTACAGTCTACATCATATAACATCAACTACAGTCTACATCATATCACATCGACTACAGTCTACATCAGATAACATCAACTACAGTCTTCATCATATAACATCAAATACAGTCTACATCATACAACATCAACTACAGTCTACATCATATTACATCAACTACAGTCTACATCATATAACATCGACTACAGTCTACATCATATAACATCAACTACAGTCTACATCATATAACATCGACTACAGTCTACATCATACAACATCAACTACACTCTTCATCATATAACATCAACTACAGTCTACATCATATAACACCAACTACAGTCTACAGCATATAACATAAACTACAGTCTACATAACATAACATCAACTACAGTCTACATCATATAACATCAACTACAGTCTACATCATGTTACATCAACTACAGTCTACATCATATAACATCATCTACAGTCTACATCATATAACATCAACTATAGTCTTCATCATATAACATCGACTACAGTCTTCATCACATAACATCGACTACAGACAACATCATATAACATCAACTACAGTCTTCATCATATAACATCAACTACAGTCTACATCATATAACATCAACTACAGTCTACATCATATAACATCAACTACAGTCTACATCATATAACATTAACTACAGTCTTCATCATATAACATCAACTACAGTCTACATCATATAACATCAACTACAGTCTAGATCATATAACATCAACTACAGTCTACATCATATTACATCAACTACAGTTTACATCATATAACATCAACTATAGTCTTCATCATATAACATCAACTACTGTCTGCATCATATAACGTCAACTACAGTCTTCATCATATAACATCAACTACAGTCTACATCATATAACATCAACTACAGTCTACATCATATAACATCAACTACAGTCTACGTCATATAACATCAACTACAGTCTACATCATATAACATCGACTACAGTCTTCATCATATAACATCAACTACAGTCTTCTTCATATAACATCAACTACAGTCTTTATCATATAACATCAACTACAGTCTTCATCATATAACATCAACTACAGTCTTCATCATATAACATCAACTACAGTCTACATCATATAACATCAACTATAGTCTTCATCATATAACATCAACTACTGTCTTCATCATATAACATCAACTACAGTCTACATCATATTACATCAACTACAGTCTACATCATATAACATCAACTAAAGTCTTCATCAGATAACATCAACTACTGTCTTCATCATATAACATCAACTACAGTCTACATCATATTACATCAACTACAGTCTACATCATATAACATCAACTAAAGTCTTCATCAGATAACATCAACTACTGTCTTCATCATATAACATTAACTACAGTCTTCATCATATAACATCAACTACAGTCTACATCATATAACATCAACTACAGTTTTCATCATATAACATCAACTACAGTCTTCATCATATCACATCAACTACAATCTTCATCACATAACATCGACTACAGACAACATCATGTAACATTAACTACAGTCTACATCATATAACATCAACTACAGTCTACATCATGTTACATCAACTACAGTCTTCATCACATAACATCAACTACAGTTTTCATCATATAACATCAACTACAGTCTTCATCATATAACATCAACTACAATCTTCATCACATAACATCGACTACAGACAACATCATATAACATTAACTACAGTCTACATCATATAACATCAACTACAGTCTTCATCATATAACATCAACTACAGTCTACATCATATAACATCGACTACAGTCTTCATCATATTACATCAACTACAGTCTACATCATACAACATCATCTACAGTCTACATCAGATAACATCAAATACAGTCTACATCATATAACATCGACTACAGTCTTCATCATATAACATCGACTACTGTCTTCATCATATAACATCAACTACAGTTTTCATCTTATAACATCAACTACAGTCTACATCATATAACATCAACTACAGTCTACATCATATAACATCAACTACAGTCTTCATCATATAACTACGACTACAGTCTTCTTCACATAACATCAACTACAGTCTTCATCATATAACATCAACTACAGTTTTCATCATATAACATCAACTACAGTCTTCGTCATATAACATCAACTACAATCTTCATCACATAACATCGACTACAGACAACATCATATAACATTAACTACAGTTGTCATCATATAACATCGACTACAGTCTTCATCATATAACACCAACTATAGTCTACATCATATAACATAAACTACAGTCGACATCATATTACATCGACTACAGTCTACATCATTAACATCAATTACTGTCTTCATCACATAACATCGACTACAGACAACATCAAATAACATCAACTACTGTCTTCATCACATAACATCAACTACAGACAACATCATATAACATCAACTACAGTCTACATCATATAACATCAACTACAGTCTACATCATATAACATCAACTACAGTCTACATCATATAACATCAACTACAGTCTTCATCATATAACATCAACTACAGTCTACATCATATAACATCAACTACAGTCTACATCATATAACATCAACTACAGTCTACATCATATTACATCAACTACAGTTTACATCATATAACATCAACTATAGTCTTCATCATATAACATCAACTACTGTCTTCATCATATAACGTCAACTACAGTCTTCATCATATAACATCAACTACAGTCTACATCATATAACATCAACTACAGTCTACATCATATAACATCAACTACAGTCTACATCATATAACATCGACTACAGTCTACATCATATAACATCAACTACAGTCCACATCATATCACATCGACTACAGTCTACATCAGATAACATCAACTACAGTCTTCATCATATAACATCAAATACAGTCTACATCATACAACATCAACTACAGTCTACATCATATTACATCAACTACAGTCTACATCATATAACATCGACTACAGTCTACATCATATAACATCAACTACAGTCTACATCATATAACATCGACTACAGTCTACATCATACAACATCAACTACACTCTTCATCATATAACATCAACTACAGTCTACATCATATAACACCAACTACAGTCTACAGCATATAACATAAACTACAGTCTACATAACATAACATCAACTACTGTCTTCATCACATAACATCAACTACAGACAACATCATATAACATTAACTACAGTCTACATCATATAACATCGACTACAGTCTTCATCATATAACATCAACTACAGTCTACATCATATAACATCGACTACAGTCTTCATCATATTACATCAACTACCGTCTACATCATATAACATCAACTACAGTCTACATTATAAAACATCAAATACAGTCTACATCAGATAACATCAACTACAGTCTACATCATATGACATCAACTACAGTCTACATCATATAACATCAACTACAGTGTACATCATAAAACATCAAATACAGTCTACATCATATGACATCAACTACAGTCTACATCATACAACATCAACTACAATCTACATCATATAACATCAACTACAGTCTACATTATATAACATCGACTACAGTCTACATCATATAACATCAACTACAGTCTACATCATATCACATCGACTACAGTCTACATCAGATAACATCAACTACAGTCTACATCATATAACATCAAATACAGTCTTCATCATATTACATCAACTACAGTCTACATCATACAACATCATCTACAGTCTACATCAGATAACATCAAATACAGTCTACATCATATAACATCGACTACAGTCTTCATCATATAACATCGACTACTGTCTTCATCATATAACATCAACTACAGTTTTCATCTTATAACATCAACTACAGTCTACATCATATAACATCAACTACAGTCTACATCATATAACATCAACTACAGTCTTCATCATATAACATCGACTACAGTCTTCTTCACATAACATGAACTACAGTCTTCATCATATAACATCAACTACAGTTTTCATCATATAACATCAACTACAGTCTTCATCATATAACATCAACTACAATCTTCATCACATAACATCGACTACAGACAACATCATATAACATTAACTACAGTTGTCATCATATAACATCGACTACAGTCTTCATCATATAACACCAACTATAGTCTACATCATATAACATAAACTACAGTCTACATCATATAACATCAACTACAGTCTACATCATATAACATCAACTACAGTCTTCATCATATAACATCAACTACAGTCTACATCATATAACATCAACTACAGTCTACATCATATAACATCAACTACAGTCTACATCATATTACATCAACTACAGTTTACATCATATAACATCAACTATAGTCTTCATCATATAACATCAACAACTGTCTTCATCATATAACGTCAACTACAGACTTCATCATATAACATCAACTACAGTCTACATCATATAACATCAACTACAGTCTACATCATATAACATCAACTACAGTCTACATCATATTACATCAACTACAGTCTACATCATATAACATCGACTACAGTCTTCATCATATAACTTCAAATACAGTCTTCATCATATAACATCAACTACAGTCTACATCATATAACATCAACTACAGTCTTCATCATATAACATCAACTACAGTCTACATCATATAACATCAACTACAGTCTACATCATATAACATCAACTATAGTCTTCATCATATAACATCAACTACAGTCTTCATCATATAACATCAACTACAGTCTACATCATATAACATCGACTACAGTCTTCATCATATAACATCAACTACAGTCTTCATCATATATCATCAACTACTGTCTTCATCATATAACGTCAACTACAGTCTTCATCATATAACATCAACTACAGTCTACATCATATAACATCAACTACAGTCTACATCATATAACATCAACTACAGTCTACATCATATAACATCAACTACAGTCTTCATCATATAACATCGACTACAGTCTTCATCATCTAACATCAACTACAGTCTTCATCATATAACATCAACTACAGTCTTCATCATATAACATCAACTACAGTCTTCATCATATAACATCAACTACAGTCTTCATCATATAACATCAACTACAGTCTACATCATATAGCATCAACCATAGTCTTCATCATATAATATCAACTACTGTCTTCATCATATAACATCAACTACAGTCTACATCATATTACATCAACTACAGTCTACATCATATAACATCAACTATAGTCTTCATCATATAACATCAACTACTGTCTTCATCATATAACATCAACTACAGTCTACATCATATAACATCAACTACAGTCTTCATCATATAACATCAAATACAGTCTACATCATATAACATCAACTACAGTCTACATCATATGACATCAACTACAGTCTACATCATACAACATCAACTACAATCTACATCATATAACATCAACTACAGTCTACATTATATAACATCAACTACCGTCTACATCATATAACATCAACTACAGTCTACATCATAAAACATCAAATACAGTCTACATCATATAACATCAACTACAGTCTACATCATATTACATCAACTACAGTCTACATCATACAACATCAACTACAATCTACATCATATAACATCAACTACAGTCTACATGATATAACATCGACTACAGTCTACATCATATAACATCAACTACAGTCTACGTCATATCACATCGACTACAGTCTTCATCACATAACATCAACTACAGTTTTCATCATATAACATCAACTACAGTTTTCATCATATAACATCAACTACAGTCTTCATCATATCACATCAACTACAATCTTCATCACATAACATCGACTACAGACAACATCATGTAACATTAACTACAGTCTACATCATATAACATCAACTACAGTCTACATCATGTAACATCAACTACAGTCTTCATCACATAACATCAACTACAGTTTTCATCATATAACATCAACTACAGTCTTCATCATATAACATCAACTACAGTCTACATCATATTACATCAACTACAGTCTACATCATATAACATCGACTACAGTCTTCATCATATAACATCAACTACAGTCTTCATCATATATCATCAACTACTGTCTTCATCATATAACGTCAACTACAGTCTTCATCATATAACATCAACTACAGTCTACATCATATAACATCAACTACAGTCTACATCATATAACATCAACTACAGTCTACATCATATAACATCAACTACAGTCTACATCATATAACATCGACTACAGTCTTCATCATATAACATCAACTACAGTCTTCATCATATAACATCAACTACAGTCTTCATCATATAACATCAACTACAGTCTTCATCATATAACATCAACTACAGTCTTCATCATATAACATCAACTACAGTCTACATCATATAACATCAACTATAGTCTTCATCATATAATATCAACTACTGTCTTCATCATATAACATCAACTACAGTCTACATCATATTACATCAACTACAGTCTACATCATATAACATCAACTATAGTCTTCATCATATAACATCAACTACTGTCTTCATCATATAACATTAACTACAGTCTTCATCATATAACATCAACTACAGTCTACATCATATAACATCAACTACAGTCTACATCATATAACATCAACTACAGTCTTCATCATATAACATCAAATACAGTCTACATCATATAACATCAACTACAGTCTACATCATATGACATCAACTACAGTCTACATCATACAACATCAACTACAATCTACATCATATAACATCAACTACAGTCTACATTATATAACATCAACAACCGTCTACATCATATAACATCAACTATAGTCTACATCATAAAACATCAAATACAGTCTACATCATATAACATCAACTACAGTCTACATCATATTACATCAACTACAGTCTACATCATACAACATCAACTACAATCTACATCATATAACATCAACTACAGTCTACATGATATAACATCGACTACAGTCTACATCATATAACATCAACTACAGTCTACGTCATATCACATCGACTACAGTCTACATCAGATAACATCAACTACAGTCTACATCATATAACATCAAATACAGTCTACATCATACAACATCAACTACAGTCTACATCATATTACATCAACTACAGTCTACATCATTTAACATCGACTACAGTCTACATCATATAACATCAACTACAGTCTACATCATATAACATCGACTACAGTCTACATCATACAACATCAACTACAGTCTTCATCATATAACATCAACTACAGTCTACATCATATAACACCAACTACAGTCTACAGCATATAACATAAACTACAGTCTACATCACATAACATCGACTACAGTCTACATCATATAACATCAACTACAGTCTACATCATGTTACATCAACTACAGTCTACATCATATAACATCATCTACAGTCTACGTCATATAACATCAACTATAGTCTTTATCATATAACATCAACTACAGTCTACATCATATAACATCAACTACAGTCTACATCATATAACATCAACTACAGTCTACATCATATAACATCAACTACAGTCTTCATCATATAACATCAACTACAGTCTACATCATATAACATCAACTACAGTCTACATCATATAACATCAACTACAGTCTACATCATATTACATCAACTACAGTTTACATCATATAACATCAACTATAGTCTTCATCATATAACATCAACAACTGTCTTCATCATATAACGTCAACTACAGTCTTCATCATATAACATCAACTACAGTCTACATCATATAACATCAACTACAGTCTACATCATATTACATCAACTACAGTCTACATCATTTAACATCGACTACAGTCGTCATCATATAACATCAACTACCGTCTTCATCATATAACATCAACTACAGTCTTCATCATATAACATCAACTACAGTCTTCATCATATAACATCAACTACAGTCTTCATCATATAACATCAACTACAGTCTACATCATATAACATCAACTATAGTCTTCATCATATAACATCAACTACTGTCTTCATCATATAACATCAACTACAGTCTACATCATATTACATCAACTACAGTCTACATCATATAACATCAACTACAGTCTACATCATATAACATCAACTACTGTCTTCATCATATAACATTAACTACCGTCTTCATCATATAACATCAACTACAGTCTACATCATATAACATCAACTACAGTCTACATCATATAACATCAACTACAGTCTACATCATATAACATCAACTACAGTCTACATCATATAACATCGACTACAGTCTTCATCATATAACATGAACTACAGTCTTCATCATATAACATCAACTACAGTCTTCATCATATAACATCAACTACAGTCTTCATCATATAACATCGACTACAGTCTTCATCACATAACATCAACTACAGTTTTCATCATATAACATCAACTACAGTTTTCATCATATAACATCAACTACAGTCTTCATCATATCACATCAACTACAATCTTCATCACATAACATCGACGACAGACAACATCATGTAACATTAACTACAGTCTACATCATATAACATCAACTACAGTCTACATCATATAACATCAACTACAGTCTTCATCACATAACATCAACTACAGTTTTCATCATATAACATCAACTACAGTCTTCATCATATAACATCAAGTACAATCTTCATCACATAACATCGACTACAGACAACATCATATAACATTAACTACAGTCTACATCATATAACATCAACTACAGTCTTCATCATATAACATCAACTACAGTCTACATCATATAACATCGACTACAGTCTTCATCATATTACATCAACTACAGTCTACATCATACAACATCATCTACAGTCTACATCAGATAACATCAAATACAGTCTACATCATATAACATCGACTACAGTCTTCATCATATAACATCGACTACTGTCTTCATCATATAACATCAACTACAGTTTTCATCTTATAACATCAACTACAGTCTACATCATATAACATCAACTACAGTCTACATCATATAACATCAACTACAGTCTTCATCATATAACATCGACTACAGTCTTCTTCACATAACATCAACTACAGTTTTCATCATATAACATCAACTACAGTTTTCATTATATAACATCAACTACAGTCTTCATCATATAACATCAACTACAATCTTCATCACATAACATCGACTACAGACAACATCATATAACATTAACTACAGTTGTCATCATATAACATCGACTACAGTCTTCATCATATAACACCAACTATAGTCAGTCTACATCATATAACATCAACTACAGTCTTCTTCATATAACATCAACTACAGTCTTTATCATATAACATCAACTACAGTCTTCATCATATAACATCAACTACAGTCTTCATCATATAACATCAACTACAGTCTACATCATATAACATCAACTATAGTCTTCATCATATAACATCAACTACTGTCTTCATCATATAACATCAACTACAGTCTACATCATATTACATCAACTACAGTCTACATCATATAACATCAACTAAAGTCTTCATCAGATAACATCAACTACTGTCTTCATCATATAACATCAACTACAGTCTACATCATATTACATCAACTACAGTCTACATCATATAACATCAACTAAAGTCTTCATCAGATAACATCAACTACTGTCTTCATCATATAACATTAACTACAGTCTTCATCATATAACATCAACTACAGTCTACATCATATAACATCAACTACAGTTTTCATCATATAACATCAACTACAGTCTTCATCATATCACATCAACTACAATCTTCATCACATAACATCGACTACAGACAACATCATGTAACATTAACTACAGTCTACATCATATAACATCAACTACAGTCTACATCATGTTACATCAACTACAGTCTTCATCACATAACATCAACTACAGTTTTCATCATATAACATCAACTACAGTCTTCATCATATAACATCAACTACAATCTTCATCACATAACATCGACTACAGACAACATCATATAACATTAACTACAGTCTACATCATATAACATCAACTACAGTCTTCATCATATAACATCAACTACAGTCTACATCATATAACATCGACTACAGTCTTCATCATATTACATCAACTACAGTCTACATCATACAACATCATCTACAGTCTACATCAGATAACATCAAATACAGTCTACATCATATAACATCGACTACAGTCTTCATCATATAACATCGACTACTGTCTTCATCATATAACATCAACTACAGTTTTCATCTTATAACATCAACTACAGTCTACATCATATAACATCAACTACAGTCTACATCATATAACATCAACTACAGTCTTCATCATATAACTACGACTACAGTCTTCTTCACATAACATCAACTACAGTCTTCATCATATAACATCAACTACAGTTTTCATCATATAACATCAACTACAGTCTTCGTCATATAACATCAACTACAATCTTCATCACATAACATCGACTACAGACAACATCATATAACATTAACTACAGTTGTCATCATATAACATCGACTACAGTCTTCATCATATAACACCAACTATAGTCTACATCATATAACATAAACTACAGTCGACATCATATTACATCGACTACAGTCTACATCATTAACATCAATTACTGTCTTCATCACATAACATCGACTACAGACAACATCAAATAACATCAACTACTGTCTTCATCACATAACATCAACTACAGACAACATCATATAACATCAACTACAGTCTACATCATATAACATCAACTACAGTCTACATCATATAACATCAACTACAGTCTACATCATATAACATCAACTACAGTCTTCATCATATAACATCAACTACAGTCTACATCATATAACATCAACTACAGTCTACATCATATAACATCAACTACAGTCTACATCATATTACATCAACTACAGTTTACATCATATAACATCAACTATAGTCTTCATCATATAACATCAACTACTGTCTTCATCATATAACGTCAACTACAGTCTTCATCATATAACATCAACTACAGTCTACATCATATAACATCAACTACAGTCTACATCATATAACATCAACTACAGTCTACATCATATAACATCGACTACAGTCTACATCATATAACATCAACTACAGTCCACATCATATCACATCGACTACAGTCTACATCAGATAACATCAACTACAGTCTTCATCATATAACATCAAATACAGTCTACATCATACAACATCAACTACAGTCTACATCATATTACATCAACTACAGTCTACATCATATAACATCGACTACAGTCTACATCATATAACATCAACTACAGTCTACATCATATAACATCGACTACAGTCTACATCATACAACATCAACTACACTCTTCATCATATAACATCAACTACAGTCTACATCATATAACACCAACTACAGTCTACAGCATATAACATAAACTACAGTCTACATAACATAACATCAACTACTGTCTTCATCACATAACATCAACTACAGACAACATCATATAACATTAACTACAGTCTACATCATATAACATCGACTACAGTCTTCATCATATAACATCAACTACAGTCTACATCATATAACATCGACTACAGTCTTCATCATATTACATCAACTACCGTCTACATCATATAACATCAACTACAGTCTACATTATAAAACATCAAATACAGTCTACATCAGATAACATCAACTACAGTCTACATCATATGACATCAACTACAGTCTACATCATATAACATCAACTACAGTGTACATCATAAAACATCAAATACAGTCTACATCATATGACATCAACTACAGTCTACATCATACAACATCAACTACAATCTACATCATATAACATCAACTACAGTCTACATTATATAACATCGACTACAGTCTACATCATATAACATCAACTACAGTCTACATCATATCACATCGACTACAGTCTACATCAGATAACATCAACTACAGTCTACATCATATAACATCAAATACAGTCTTCATCATATTACATCAACTACAGTCTACATCATACAACATCATCTACAGTCTACATCAGATAACATCAAATACAGTCTACATCATATAACATCGACTACAGTCTTCATCATATAACATCGACTACTGTCTTCATCATATAACATCAACTACAGTTTTCATCTTATAACATCAACTACAGTCTACATCATATAACATCAACTACAGTCTACATCATATAACATCAACTACAGTCTTCATCATATAACATCGACTACAGTCTTCTTCACATAACATGAACTACAGTCTTCATCATATAACATCAACTACAGTTTTCATCATATAACATCAACTACAGTCTTCATCATATAACATCAACTACAATCTTCATCACATAACATCGACTACAGACAACATCATATAACATTAACTACAGTTGTCATCATATAACATCGACTACAGTCTTCATCATATAACACCAACTATAGTCTACATCATATAACATAAACTACAGTCTACATCATATAACATCAACTACAGTCTACATCATATAACATCAACTACAGTCTTCATCATATAACATCAACTACAGTCTACATCATATAACATCAACTACAGTCTACATCATATAACATCAACTACAGTCTACATCATATTACATCAACTACAGTTTACATCATATAACATCAACTATAGTCTTCATCATATAACATCAACAACTGTCTTCATCATATAACGTCAACTACAGACTTCATCATATAACATCAACTACAGTCTACATCATATAACATCAACTACAGTCTACATCATATAACATCAACTACAGTCTACATCATATTACATCAACTACAGTCTACATCATATAACATCGACTACAGTCTTCATCATATAACTTCAAATACAGTCTTCATCATATAACATCAACTACAGTCTACATCATATAACATCAACTACAGTCTTCATCATATAACATCAACTACAGTCTACATCATATAACATCAACTACAGTCTACATCATATAACATCAACTATAGTCTTCATCATATAACATCAACTACAGTCTTCATCATATAACATCAACTACAGTCTACATCATATAACATCGACTACAGTCTTCATCATATAACATCAACTACAGTCTTCATCATATATCATCAACTACTGTCTTCATCATATAACGTCAACTACAGTCTTCATCATATAACATCAACTACAGTCTACATCATATAACATCAACTACAGTCTACATCATATAACATCAACTACAGTCTACATCATATAACATCAACTACAGTCTTCATCATATAACATCGACTACAGTCTTCATCATCTAACATCAACTACAGTCTTCATCATATAACATCAACTACAGTCTTCATCATATAACATCAACTACAGTCTTCATCATATAACATCAACTACAGTCTTCATCATATAACATCAACTACAGTCTACATCATATAGCATCAACCATAGTCTTCATCATATAATATCAACTACTGTCTTCATCATATAACATCAACTACAGTCTACATCATATTACATCAACTACAGTCTACATCATATAACATCAACTATAGTCTTCATCATATAACATCAACTACTGTCTTCATCATATAACATCAAATACAGTCTACATCATATAACATCAACTACAGTCTACATCATATGACATCAACTACAGTCTACATCATACAACATCAACTACAATCTACATCATATAACATCAACTACAGTCTACATTATATAACATCAACTACCGTCTACATCATATAACATCAACTACAGTCTACATCATAAAACATCAAATACAGTCTACATCATATAACATCAACTACAGTCTACATCATATTACATCAACTACAGTCTACATCATACAACATCAACTACAATCTACATCATATAACATCAACTACAGTCTACATGATATAACATCGACTACAGTCTACATCATATAACATCAACTACAGTCTACGTCATATCACATCGACTACAGTCTTCATCACATAACATCAACTACAGTTTTCATCATATAACATCAACTACAGTTTTCATCATATAACATCAACTACAGTCTTCATCATATCACATCAACTACAATCTTCATCACATAACATCGACTACAGACAACATCATGTAACATTAACTACAGTCTACATCATATAACATCAACTACAGTCTACATCATGTAACATCAACTACAGTCTTCATCACATAACATCAACTACAGTTTTCATCATATAACATCAACTACAGTCTTCATCATATAACATCAACTACAGTCTACATCATATTACATCAACTACAGTCTACATCATATAACATCGACTACAGTCTTCATCATATAACATCAACTACAGTCTTCATCATATATCATCAACTACTGTCTTCATCATATAACGTCAACTACAGTCTTCATCATATAACATCAACTACAGTCTACATCATATAACATCAACTACAGTCTACATCATATAACATCAACTACAGTCTACATCATATAACATCAACTACAGTCTACATCATATAACATCGACTACAGTCTTCATCATATAACATCAACTACAGTCTTCATCATATAACATCAACTACAGTCTTCATCATATAACATCAACTACAGTCTTCATCATATAACATCAACTACAGTCTTCATCATATAACATCAACTACAGTCTACATCATATAACATCAACTATAGTCTTCATCATATAATATCAACTACTGTCTTCATCATATAACATCAACTACAGTCTACATCATATTACATCAACTACAGTCTACATCATATAACATCAACTATAGTCTTCATCATATAACATCAACTACTGTCTTCATCATATAACATTAACTACAGTCTTCATCATATAACATCAACTACAGTCTACATCATATAACATCAACTACAGTCTACATCATATAACATCAACTACAGTCTTCATCATATAACATCAAATACAGTCTACATCATATAACATCAACTACAGTCTACATCATATGACATCAACTACAGTCTACATCATACAACATCAACTACAATCTACATCATATAACATCAACTACAGTCTACATTATATAACATCAACAACCGTCTACATCATATAACATCAACTATAGTCTACATCATAAAACATCAAATACAGTCTACATCATATAACATCAACTACAGTCTACATCATATTACATCAACTACAGTCTACATCATACAACATCAACTACAATCTACATCATATAACATCAACTACAGTCTACATGATATAACATCGACTACAGTCTACATCATATAACATCAACTACAGTCTACGTCATATCACATCGACTACAGTCTACATCAGATAACATCAACTACAGTCTACATCATATAACATCAAATACAGTCTACATCATACAACATCAACTACAGTCTACATCATATTACATCAACTACAGTCTACATCATTTAACATCGACTACAGTCTACATCATATAACATCAACTACAGTCTACATCATATAACATCGACTACAGTCTACATCATACAACATCAACTACAGTCTTCATCATATAACATCAACTACAGTCTACATCATATAACACCAACTACAGTCTACAGCATATAACATAAACTACAGTCTACATCACATAACATCGACTACAGTCTACATCATATAACATCAACTACAGTCTACATCATGTTACATCAACTACAGTCTACATCATATAACATCATCTACAGTCTACGTCATATAACATCAACTATATTCTTTATCATATAACATCAACTACAGTCTACATCATATAACATCAACTACAGTCTACATCATATAACATCAACTACAGTCTACATCATATAACATCAACTACAGTCTTCATCATATAACATCAACTACAGTCTACATCATATAACATCAACTACAGTCTACATCATATAACATCAACTACAGTCTACATCATATTACATCAACTACAGTTTACATCATATAACATCAACTATAGTCTTCATCATATAACATCAACAACTGTCTTCATCATATAACGTCAACTACAGTCTTCATCATATAACATCAACTACAGTCTACATCATATAACATCAACTACAGTCTACATCATATTACATCAACTACAGTCTACATCATTTAACATCGACTACAGTCGTCATCATATAACATCAACTACCGTCTTCATCATATAACATCATGTACAGTCTTCATCATATAACATCAACTACAGTCTTCATCATATAACATCAACTACAGTCTTCATCATATAACATCAACTACAGTCTACATCATATAACATCAACTATAGTCTTCATCATATAACATCAACTACTGTCTTCATCATATAACATCAACTACAGTCTACATCATATTACATCAACTACAGTCTACATCATATAACATCAACTACAGTCTACATCATATAACATCAACTACTGTCTTCATCATATAACATTAACTACCGTCTTCATCATATAACATCAACTACAGTCTACATCATATAACATCAACTACAGTCTACATCATATAACATCAACTACAGTCTACATCATATAACATCAACTACAGTCTACATCATATAACATCGACTACAGTCTTCATCATATAACATGAACTACAGTCTTCATCATATAACATCAACTACAGTCTTCATCATATAACATCAACTACAGTCTTCATCATATAACATCGACTACAGTCTTCATCACATAACATCAACTACAGTTTTCATCATATAACATCAACTACAGTTTTCATCATATAACATCAACTACAGTCTTCATCATATCACATCAACTACAATCTTCATCACATAACATCGACGACAGACAACATCATGTAACATTAACTACAGTCTACATCATATAACATCAACTACAGTCTACATCATATAACATCAACTACAGTCTTCATCACATAACATCAACTACAGTTTTCATCATATAACATCAACTACAGTCTTCATCATATAACATCAAGTACAATCTTCATCACATAACATCGACTACAGACAACATCATATAACATTAACTACAGTCTACATCATATAACATCAACTACAGTCTTCATCATATAACATCAACTACAGTCTACATCATATAACATCGACTACAGTCTTCATCATATTACATCAACTACAGTCTACATCATACAACATCATCTACAGTCTACATCAGATAACATCAAATACAGTCTACATCATATAACATCGACTACAGTCTTCATCATATAACATCGACTACTGTCTTCATCATATAACATCAACTACAGTTTTCATCTTATAACATCAACTACAGTCTACATCATATAACATCAACTACAGTCTACATCATATAACATCAACTACAGTCTTCATCATATAACATCGACTACAGTCTTCTTCACATAACATCAACTACAGTTTTCATCATATAACATCAACTACAGTTTTCATTATATAACATCAACTACAGTCTTCATCATATAACATCAACTACAATCTTCATCACATAACATCGACTACAGACAACATCATATAACATTAACTACAGTTGTCATCATATAACATCGACTACAGTCTTCATCATATAACACCAACTATAGTCAGTCTACATCATATAACATAAACTACAGTCGACATCATATTACATCGACTACAGTCTACATCATTAACATCAACTACTGTCTTCATCACATAACATCGACTACAGACAACATCAAATAACATCAACTACTGTCTTCATCACATAACATCGACTACAGACAACATCATATAACATTAACTACAGTCTACATCATATAACATCGACTACAGTCTTCATCATATAACATCAACTACAGTCTACATCATATAACATCGACTACAGTCTTCATCATATTACATCAACTACCGTCTACATCATATAACATCAACTACAGTCTACATTATAAAACATCAAATACAGTCTACATCAGATAACATCAACTACAGTCTACATCATATGACATCAACTACAGTCTACATCATATAACATCAACTACAGTCTACATCATAAAACATCAAATACAGTCTACATCATATGACATAAACTACAGTCTACATCATACAACATCAACTACAATCTACATCATATAACATCAACTACAGTCTACATTATATAACATCGACTACAGTCTACATCATATAACATCAACTACAGTCTACATCATATCACATCGACTACAGTCTACATCAGATAACATCAACTACAGTCTACATCATATTACATCAACTACAGTCTACATCATATAACATCAACTACAGTCTTCATCATATAACATCAACTACTGTCTTCATCATATAACATTAACTACAGTCTTCATCATATAACATCAACTACAGTCTACATCATATAACATCAACTACAGTCTTCATCATATAACATCAACTACAGTCTACATCATATAACATCAACTACAGTCTACATCATATAACATCAACTACAGTCTACATCATATTACATCAACTACAGTTTACATCATATAACATCAACTATAGTCTTCATCATATAACATCAACTACTGTCTTCATCATATAACATCAACTACAGTCTTCATCATATAACATCAACTACAGTCTACATCATATAACATCAACTACAGTATACATCATATAACATCAACTACAGTCTACATCATATAACATCAACTACAGTCTACATCATATAACATCGACTATAGTCTTCATCATATAACATCAACTACAGTCTTCATCATATAACATCAACTACAGTCTTCATCATATAACATCAACTACAGTCTTCATCATATAACATCAACTACAGTCTTCATCATATAACATCAACTACAGTCTACATCATATAACATCAACTACAGTCTACATCATATAACATCAACTATAGTCTTCATCATATAACATCAACTACTGTCTTCATCATATAACATCAACTACAGTCTACATCATATTACATCAACTACAGTCTACATCATATAACATCAACTATAGTCTTCATCATATAACATCAACTACTGTCTTCATCATATAACATTAACTACAGTCTTCATCATATAACATCAACTACAGTCTACATCATATAACATCAACTACAGTCTACATCATATAACATCAACTACAGTCTACATCATATAACATCAACTACAGTCTACATCATATAACATCGACTACAGTCTTCATCATATAACATGAACTACAGTCTTCATCATATAACATCAACTACAGTCTTCATCATATAACATCAACTACAGTCTTCATCATATAACATCGACTACAGTCTTCATCACATAACATCAACTACAGTTTTCATCATATAACATCAACTACAGTCTTTATCATATCACATCAACTACAATCTTTATCACATAACATCGACTACAGACAACATCATGTAACATTAACTACAGTCTACATCATATAACATCAACTACAGTCTACATCATATAACATCAACTACAGTCTTCATCACATAACATCAACTACAGTTTTCATCATATAACATCAACTACAGTCTTCATCATATAACATCAACTACAATCTTCATCACATAACATCGACTACAGACAACATCATATAACATTAACTACAGTCTACATCATATAACATCAACTACAGTCTTCATCATATAACATCAACTACAGTCTACATCATATAACATCGACTACAGTCTTCATCATATTACATCAACTACAGTCTACATCATACAACATCATCTACAGTCTACATCAGATAACATCAAATACAGTCTACATCATATAACATCGACTACAGTCTTCATCATATAACATCGACTACTGTCTTCATCATATAACATCAACTACAGTTTTCATCTTATAACATCAACTACAGTCTACATCATATAACATCAACTACAGTCTACATCATATAACATCAACTACAGTCTTCATCATATAACATCGACTACAGTCTTCTTCACATAACATCAACTACAGTTTTCATCATATAACATCAACTACAGTTTTCATCATATAACATCAACTACAGTCTTCATCATATAACATCAACTACAATCTTCATCAAATAACATCGACTACAGACAACATCATATAACATTAACTACAGTTGTCATCATATAACATCGACTACAGTCTTCATCATATAACACCAACTATAGTCTACATCATATAACATAAACTACAGTCGACATCATATTACATCGACTACAGTCTACATCATTAACATCAACTACTGTCTTCATCACATAACATCGACTACAGACAGACAACATCAAATAACATCAACTACTGTCTTCATCACATAACATCGACTACAGACAACATCATATAACATTAACTACAGTCTACATCATATAACATCAACTACAGTCTACATCATATAACATCAACTATAGTCTTCATCATATAACATCAACTACTGTCTTCATCATATAACATTAACTACAGTCTTCATCATATAACATCAACTACAGTCTACATCATATAACATCAACTACAGTCTACATCATATAACATCAACTACAGTCTTCATCATATAACATCAACTACAGTCTACATCATATAACATCAACTACAGTCTACATCATATGACATCAACTACAGTCTACATCATACAACATCAACTACAATCTACATCATATAACATCAACTACAGTCTACATTATATAACATCAACTACCGTCTACATCATATAACATCAACTACAGTCTACATCATAAAACATCAAATACAGTCTACATCATATAACATCAACTACAGTCTACATCATATTACATCAACTACAGTCTACATCATACAACATCAACTACAATCTACATCATATAACATCAACTACAGTCTACATGATATAACATCGACTACAGTCTACATCATATAACATCAACTACAGTCTACGTCATATCACATCGACTACAGTCTACATCAGATAACATCAAATACAGTCTACATCATACAACATCAAATACAGTCTACATCATACAACATCAACTACAGTCTACATCATATTACATCAACTACAGTCTACATCATATAACATCGACTACAGTCTACATCATACAACATCAACTACAGTCTTCATCATATAACATCAACTACAGTCTACATCATATAACACCAACTACAGTCTACAGCATATAAAATAAACTACAGTCTACATCACATCACATCGACTACAGTCTACATCATATAACATCAACTACAGTCTACATCATGTTACATCAACTACAGTCTACATCATATAACATCATCTACAGTCTACGTCATATAACATCAACTATAGTCTTCATCATATAACATCGACTACAGTCTTCATCACATAACATCGACTACAGACAACATCATATAACATCAACTACAGTCTTCATCATATAACATCAACTACAGTCTACATCATATAACATCAACTACAGTCTGCATCATATAACATCAACTACAGTCTACATCATATAACATCAACTACAGTCTTCATCATATAACATCAACTACAGTCTACATCATATAACATCAACTACAGTCTACATCATATAACATCAACTACAGTCTACATCATATTACATCAACTACAGTTTACATCATATAACATCAACTATAGTCTTCATCATATAACATCAACAACTGTCTTCATCATATAACGTCAACTACAGTCTTCATCATATAACATCAACTACAGTCTACATCATATAACATCAAGTACAGTCTACATCATATTACATCAACTACAGTCTACATCATTTAACATCGACTACAGTCTTCATCATATAACATCAACTACAGTCTTCATCATATAACATCAACTACAGTCTTCATCATATAACATCAACTACAGTCTTCATCATATAACATCAACTACAGTCTTCATCATATAACATCAACTACAGTCTACATCATATAACATCAACTATAGTCTTCATAATATAACATCAACTACTGTCTTCATCATATAACATCAACTACAGTCTACATCATATTACATCAACTACAGTCTACATCATATAACATCAACTAAAGTCTTCATCATATAACATCAACTACTGTCTTCATCATATAACATGAACTACCGTCTTCATCATATAACATCAACTACAGTCTACATCATATAACATCAACTACAGTCTACATCATATAACATCAACTACAGTCTACATCATATAGCATCAACTACAGTCTACATCATATAACATCGACTACAGTCTTCATCATATAACATGAACTACAGTCTTCATCATATAACATCAATTACAGTCTTCATCATATAACATCAACTACAGTATTCATCATATAACATCGACTACAGTCTTCATCACATAACATCAACTACAGTTTTCATCATATAACATCAACTACAGTTTTCATCATATAACATCAACTACAGTCTTCATCATATCACATCAACTACAATCTTCATCACATAACATCGACTCCAGACAACATCATGTAACATTAACTACAGTCTACATCATATAACATCAACTACAGTCTACATCATATAACATCAACTACAGTCTTCATCACATAACATCAACTACAGTTTTCTTCATATAACATCAACTACAGTCTTCATCATATAACATCAACTACAATCTTCATCACATAACATCGACTACAGACAACATCATATAACATTAACTACTGTCTACATCATATAACATCAACTACAGTCTTCATCATATAACATCAACTACAGTCTACATCATATAACATCGACTACAGTCTTCATCATATTACATCAACTACAGTCTACATCATACAACATCATCTACAGTCTACATCAGATAACATCAAATACAGTCTACATCATATAACATCGACTACAGTCTTCATCATATAACTTCGACTACTGTCTTCATCATATAACATCAACTACAGTTTTCATCTTATAACATCAACTACAGTCTACATCATATAACATCAACTACAGTCTACATCATATAACATCAACTACAGTCTTCATCATATAACATCGACTACAGTCTTCTTCACATAACATCAACTACAGTTTTCATCATATAACATCAACTACAGTTTTCATCATATAACATCAACTACAGTCTTCATCATATAACATCAACTACAATCTTCATCACATAACATCGACTACAGACAATATCATATAACATTAACTACAGTCTACATCATATAACATGAACTACAGTCTTCATCATATAACATCAACTACAATCTTCATCACATAACATCGACTACAGACAACATCATATAACATTAACTACAGTTGTCATCATATAACATCGACTACAGTCTTCATCATATAACACCAACTATAGTCTACATCATATAACATAAACTACAGTCGACATCATATTACATCGACTACAGTCTACATCATTAACATCAACTACTGTCTTCATCACATAACATCGACTACAGACAACATCAAATAACATCAACTACTGTCTTCATCACATAACATCGACTACAGACAACATCATATAACATTAACTACAGTCTACATCATATAACATCGACTACAGTCTTCATCATATAACATCAACTACAGTCTACATCATATAACATCGACTACAGTCTTCATCATATTACATCAACTACCGTCTACATCATATAACATCAACTACAGTCTACATTATAAAACATCAAATACAGTCTACATCAGATAACATCAACTACAGTCTACATCATATGACATCAACTACAGTCTACATCATATAACATCAACTACAGTCTACATCATAAAACATCAAATACAGTCTACATCATATGACATCAACTACAGTCTACATCATACAACATCAACTACAATCTACATCATATAACATCAACTACAGTCTACATTATATAACATCGACTACAGTCTACATCATATAACATCAACTACAGTCTACATCATATCACATCGACTACAGTCTACATCAGATAACATCAACTACAGTCTACATCATATAACATCAAATACAGTCTACATCATATAACATCAACTACAGTCTTCATCATATAACATCAACTACAGTCTACATCATATAACATCAAATACAGTCTACATCATATAACATCAACTACAGTCTAAATCATATTACATCAACTACAGTTTACATCATATAACATCAACTATAGTCTTCATCATATAACATCAACTACTGTCTTCATCATATAACGTCAACTACAGTCTTCATCATATAACATCAACTACAGTCTACATCATATAACATCAACTACAGTCTACATCATATAACATCAACTACAGTCTACATCATATAACATCAACTACAGTCTACATCATATAACATCGACTACAGTCTTCATCATATAACATCAACTACAGTCTTCATCATATAACATCAACTACAGTCTTCATCATATAACATCAACTACAGTCTTCATCATATAACATCAACTACAGTCTTCATCATATAACATCAACTACAGTCTACATCATATAACATCAACTATAGTCTTCATCATATAACATCAACTACTGTCTTCATCATATAACATCAACTACAGTCTACATCATATTACATCAACTACAGTCTACATCATATAACATCAACTACAGTCTTCATCATATAACATCAACTACTGTCTTCATCATATAACATTAACTACAGTCTTCATCATATAACATCAACTACAGTCTACATCATATAACATCAACTACAGTCTTCATCATATAACATCAACTACAGTCTACATCATATAACATCAACTACAGTCTACATTATATAACATCAACTACAGTCTTCATCATATAACATCAACTACAGTCTTCATCATATAACATCAACTACAGTCTTCATCATATAACATCAACTACAGTCTTCATCATATAACATCAACTACAGTCTACATCATATAACATCAACTATAGTCTTCATCATATAACATCAACTACTGTCTTCATCATATAACATCAACTACAGTCTACATCATATTACATCAACTACAGTCTACATCATATAACATCAACTATAGTCTTCATCATATAACATCAACTACTGTCTTCATCATATAACATTAACTACAGTCTTCATCATATAACATCAACTACAGTCTACATCATATAACATCAACTACAGTCTACATCATATAACATCAACTACAGTCTACATCATATAACATCAACTACAGTCTACATCATATAACATCGACTACAGTCTTCATCATATAACATGAACTACAGTCTTCATCATATAACATCAACTACAGTCTTCATCATATAACATCAACTACAGTCTTCATCATATAACATCAACTACTGTCTTCATCATATAACATCAACTACAGTCTACATCATATTACATCAACTACAGTCTACATCATATAACATCAACTATAGTCTTCATCATATAACATCAACTACTGTCTTCATCATATAACATTAACTACAGTCTTCATCATATAACATCAACTACAGTCTACATCATATAACATCAACTACAGTCTACATCATATAACATCAACTACAGTCTACATCATATAACATCAACTATAGTCTTCATAATATAACATCAACTACTGTCTTCATCATATAACATCAACTACAGTCTACATCATATTACATCAACTACAGTCTACATCATATAACATCAACTAAAGTCTTCATCATATAACATCAACTACTGTCTTCATCATATAACATGAACTACCGTCTTCATCATATAACATCAACTACAGTCTACATCATAAAACATCAACTACAGTCTACATCATATAACATCAACTACAGTCTACATCATATAGCATCAACTACAGTCTACATCATATAACATCGACTACAGTCTTCATCATATAACATGAACTACAGTCTTCATCATATAACATCAATTACAGTCTTCATCATATAACATCAACTACAGTATTCATCATATAACATCGACTACAGTCTTCATCACATAACATCAACTACAGTTTTCATCATATAACATCAACTACAGTTTTCATCATATAACATCAACTACAGTCTTCATCATATCACATCAACTACAATCTTCATCACATAACATCGACTCCAGACAACATCATGTAACATTAACTACAGTCTACATCATATAACATCAACTACAGTCTACATCATATAACATCAACTACAGTCTTCATCACATAACATCAACTACAGTTTTCATCATATAACATCAACTACAGTCTTCATCATATAACATCAACTACAATCTTCATCACATAACATCGACTACAGACAACATCATATAACATTAACTACTGTCTACATCATATAACATCAACTACAGTCTTCATCATATAACATCAACTACAGTCTACATCATATAACATCGACTACAGTCTTCATCATATTACATCAACTACAGTCTACATCATACAACATCATCTACAGTCTACATCAGATAACATCAAATACAGTCTACATCATATAACATCGACTACAGTCTTCATCATATAACTTCGACTACTGTCTTCATCATATAACATCAACTACAGTTTTCATCTTATAACATCAACTACAGTCTACATCATATAACATCAACTACAGTCTACATCATATAACATCAACTACAGTCTTCATCATATAACATCGACTACAGTCTTCTTCACATAACATCAACTACAGTTTTCATCATATAACATCAACTACAGTTTTCATCATATAACATCAACTACAGTCTTCATCATATAACATCAACTACAATCTTCATCACATAACATCGACTACAGACAATATCATATAACATTAACTACAGTCTACATCATATAACATGAACTACAGTCTTCATCATATAACATCAACTACAATCTTCATCACATAACATCGACTACAGACAACATCATATAACATTAACTACAGTTGTCATCATATAACATCGACTACAGTCTTCATCATATAACACCAACTATAGTCTACATCATATAACATAAACTACAGTCGACATCATATTACATCGACTACAGTCTACATCATTAACATCAACTACTGTCTTCATCACATAACATCGACTACAGACAACATCAAATAACATCAACTACTGTCTTCATCATATAACATCGACTACAGACAACATCATATAACATTAACTACAGTCTACATCATATAACATCGACTACAGTCTTCATCATATAACATCAACTACAGTCTACATCATATAACATCGACTACAGTCTTCATCATATTACATCAACTACCGTCTACATCATATAACATCAACTACAGTCTACATTATAAAACATCAAATACAGTCTACATCAGATAACATCAACTACAGTCTACATCATATGACATCAACTACAGTCTACATCATATAACATCAACTACAGTCTACATCATAAAACATCAAATACAGTCTACATCATATGACATCAACTACAGTCCACATCATACAACATCAACTACAATCTACATCATATAACATCAACTACAGTCTACATTATATAACATCGACTACAGTCTACATCATATAACATCAACTACAGTCTACATCATATCACATCGACTACAGTCTACATCAGATAACATCAACTACAGTCTACATCATATAACATCAAATACAGTCTACATCATATAACATCAACTACAGTCTTCATCATATAACATCAACTACAGTCTACATCATATAACATCAAATACAGTCTACATCATATAACATCAACTACAGTCTAAATCATATTACATCAACTACAGTTTACATCATATAACATCAACTATAGTCTTCATCATATAACATCAACTACTGTCTTCATCATATAACGTCAACTACAGTCTTCATCATATAACATCAACTACAGTCTACATCATATAACATCAACTACAGTCTACATCATATAACATCAACTACAGTCTACATCATATAACATCAACTACAGTCTACATCATATAACATCGACTACAGTCTTCATCATATAACATCAACTACAGTCTTCATCATATAACATCAACTACAGTCTTCATCATATAACATCAACTACAGTCTTCATCATATAACATCAACTACAGTCTTCATCATATAACATCAACTACAGTCTACATCATATAACATCAACTATAGTCTTCATCATATAACATCAACTACTGTCTTCATCATATAACATCAACTACAGTCTACATCATATTACATCAACTACAGTCTACATCATATAACATCAACTACAGTCTTCATCATATAACATCAACTACTGTCTTCATCATATAACATTAACTACAGTCTTCATCATATAACATCAACTACAGTCTACATCATATAACATCAACTACAGTCTTCATCATATAACATCAACTACAGTCTACATCATATAACATCAACTACAGTCTACATTATATAACATCAACTACAGTCTTCATCATATAACATCAACTACAGTCTTCATCATATAACATCAACTACAGTCTTCATCATATAACATCAACTACAGTCTTCATCATATAACATCAACTACAGTCTACATCATATAACATCAACTATAGTCTTCATCATATAACATCAACTACTGTCTTCATCATATAACATCAACTACAGTCTACATCATATTACATCAACTACAGTCTACATCATATAACATCAACTATAGTCTTCATCATATAACATCAACTACTGTCTTCATCATATAACATTAACTACAGTCTTCATCATATAACATCAACTACAGTCTACATCATATAACATCAACTACAGTCTACATCATATAACATCAACTACAGTCTACATCATATAACATCAACTACAGTCTACATCATATAACATCGACTACAGTCTTCATCATATAACATGAACTACAGTCTTCATCATATAACATCAACTACAGTCTTCAACATATAACATCAACTACAGTCTTCATCATATAACATCGACTACAGTCTTCATCACATAACATCAACTACAGTTTTCATCATATAACATCAACTACAGTCTTTATCATATCACATCAACTACAATCTTTATCACATAACATCGACTACAGACAACATCATGTAACATTAACTACAGTCTACATCATATAACATCAACTACAGTCTACATCATATAACATCAACTACAGTCTTCATCACATAACATCAACTACAGTTTTCATCATATAACATCAACTACAGTCTTCATCATATAACATCAACTACAATCTTCATCACATAACATCGACTACAGACAACATCATATAACATTAACTACAGTCTACATCATATAACATCAACTACAGTCTTCATCATATAACATCAACTACAGTCTACATCATATAACATCGACTACAGTCTTCATCATATTACATCAACTACAGTCTACATCATACAACATCATCTACAGTCTACATCAGATAACATCAAATACAGTCTACATCATATAACATCGACTACAGTCTACATCATATAACATCAACTACAGTCTACGTCATATCACATCGACTACAGTCTACATCAGATAACATCAAATACAGTCTACATCATACAACATCAAATACAGTCTACATCATACAACATCAACTACAGTCTACATCATATTACATCAACTACAGTCTACATCATATAACATCGACTACAGTCTACATCATACAACATCAACTACAGTCTTCATCATATAACATCAACTACAGTCTACATCATATAACACCAACTACAGTCTACAGCATATAAAATAAACTACAGTCTACATCACATCACATCGACTACAGTCTACATCATATAACATCAACTACAGTCTACATCATGTTACATCAACTACAGTCTACATCATATAACATCATCTACAGTCTACGTCATATAACATCAACTATAGTCTTCATCATATAACATCGACTACAGTCTTCATCACATAACATCGACTACAGACAACATCATATAACATCAACTACAGTCTTCATCATATAACATCAACTACAGTCTACATCATATAACATCAACTACAGTCTGCATCATATAACATCAACTACAGTCTACATCATATAACATCAACTACAGTCTTCATCATATAACATCAACTACAGTCTACATCATATAACATCAACTACAGTCTACATCATATAACATCAACTACAGTCTACATCATATTACATCAACTACAGTTTACATCATATAACATCAACTATAGTCTTCATCATATAACATCAACAACTGTCTTCATCATATAACGTCAACTACAGTCTTCATCATATAACATCAACTACAGTCTACATCATATAACATCAAGTACAGTCTACATCATATTACATCAACTACAGTCTACATCATTTAACATCGACTACAGTCTTCATCATATAACATCAACTACAGTCTTCATCATATAACATCAACTACAGTCTTCATCATATAACATCAACTACAGTCTTCATCATATAACATCAACTACAGTCTTCATCATATAACATCAACTACAGTCTACATCATATAACATCAACTATAGTCTTCATAATATAACATCAACTACTGTCTTCATCATATAACATCAACTACAGTCTACATCATATTACATCAACTACAGTCTACATCATATAACATCAACTAAAGTCTTCATCATATAACATCAACTACTGTCTTCATCATATAACATGAACTACCGTCTTCATCATATAACATCAACTACAGTCTACATCATATAACATCAACTACAGTCTACATCATATAACATCAACTACAGTCTACATCATATAGCATCAACTACAGTCTACATCATATAACATCGACTACAGTCTTCATCATATAACATGAACTACAGTCTTCATCATATAACATCAATTACAGTCTTCATCATATAACATCAACTACAGTATTCATCATATAACATCGACTACAGTCTTCATCACATAACATCAACTACAGTTTTCATCATATAACATCAACTACAGTTTTCATCATATAACATCAACTACAGTCTTCATCATATCACATCAACTACAATCTTCATCACATAACATCGACTCCAGACAACATCATGTAACATTAACTACAGTCTACATCATATAACATCAACTACAGTCTACATCATATAACATCAACTACAGTCTTCATCACATAACATCAACTACAGTTTTCATCATATAACATCAACTACAGTCTTCATCATATAACATCAACTACAATCTTCATCACATAACATCGACTACAGACAACATCATATAACATTAACTACTGTCTACATCATATAACATCAACTACAGTCTTCATCATATAACATCAACTACAGTCTACATCATATAACATCGACTACAGTCTTCATCATATTACATCAACTACAGTCTACATCATACAACATCATCTACAGTCTACATCAGATAACATCAAATACAGTCTACATCATATAACATCGACTACAGTCTTCATCATATAACTTCGACTACTGTCTTCATCATATAACATCAACTACAGTTTTCATCTTATAACATCAACTACAGTCTACATCATATAACATCAACTACAGTCTACATCATATAACATCAACTACAGTCTTCATCATATAACATCGACTACAGTCTTCTTCACATAACATCAACTACAGTTTTCATCATATAACATCAACTACAGTTTTCATCATATAACATCAACTACAGTCTTCATCATATAACATCAACTACAATCTTCATCACATAACATCGACTACAGACAATATCATATAACATTAACTACAGTCTACATCATATAACATGAACTACAGTCTTCATCATATAACATCAACTACAATCTTCATCACATAACATCGACTACAGACAACATCATATAACATTAACTACAGTTGTCATCATATAACATCGACTACAGTCTTCATCATATAACACCAACTATAGTCTACATCATATAACATAAACTACAGTCGACATCATATTACATCGACTACAGTCTACATCATTAACATCAACTACTGTCTTCATCACATAACATCGACTACAGACAACATCAAATAACATCAACTACTGTCTTCATCACATAACATCGACTACAGACAACATCATATAACATTAACTACAGTCTACATCATATAACATCGACTACAGTCTTCATCATATAACATCAACTACAGTCTACATCATATAACATCGACTACAGTCTTCATCATATTACATCAACTACCGTCTACATCATATAACATCAACTACAGTCTACATTATAAAACATCAAATACAGTCTACATCAGATAACATCAACTACAGTCTACATCATATGACATCAACTACAGTCTACATCATATAACATCAACTACAGTCTACATCATAAAACATCAAATACAGTCTACATCATATGACATCAACTACAGTCTACATCATACAACATCAACTACAATCTACATCATATAACATCAACTACAGTCTACATTATATAACATCGACTACAGTCTACATCATATAACATCAACTACAGTCTACATCATATCACATCGACTACAGTCTACATCAGATAACATCAACTACAGTCTACATCATATAACATCAAATACAGTCTACATCATATAACATCAACTACAGTCTTCATCATATAACATCAACTACAGTCTACATCATATAACATCAAATACAGTCTACATCATATAACATCAACTACAGTCTAAATCATATTACATCAACTACAGTTTACATCATATAACATCAACTATAGTCTTCATCATATAACATCAACTACTGTCTTCATCATATAACGTCAACTACAGTCTTCATCATATAACATCAACTACAGTCTACATCATATAACATCAACTACAGTCTACATCATATAACATCAACTACAGTCTACATCATATAACATCAACTACAGTCTACATCATATAACATCGACTACAGTCTTCATCATATAACATCAACTACAGTCTTCATCATATAACATCAACTACAATCTTCATCATATAACATCAACTACAGTCTTCATCATATAACATCAACTACAGTCTTCATCATATAACATCAACTACAGTCTACATCATATAACATCAACTATAGTCTTCATCATATAACATCAACTACTGTCTTCATCATATAACATCAACTACAGTCTACATCATATTACATCAACTACAGTCTACATCATATAACATCAACTACAGTCTTCATCATATAACATCAACTACTGTCTTCATCATATAACATTAACTACAGTCTTCATCATATAACATCAACTACAGTCTACATCATATAACATCAACTACAGTCTTCATCATATAACATCAACTACAGTCTACATCATATAACATCAACTACAGTCTACATTATATAACATCAACTACAGTCTTCATCATATAACATCAACTACAGTCTTCATCATATAACATCAACTACAGTCTTCATCATATAACATCAACTACAGTCTTCATCATATAACATCAACTACAGTCTACATCATATAACATCAACTATAGTCTTCATCATATAACATCAACTACTGTCTTCATCATATAACATCAACTACAGTCTACATCATATTACATCAACTACAGTCTACATCATATAACATCAACTATAGTCTTCATCATATAACATCAACTACTGTCTTCATCATATAACATTAACTACAGTCTTCATCATATAACATCAACTACAGTCTACATCATATAACATCAACTACAGTCTACATCATATAACATCAACTACAGTCTACATCATATAACATCAACTACAGTCTACATCATATAACATCGACTACAGTCTTCATCATATAACATGAACTACAGTCTTCATCATATAACATCAACTACAGTCTTCATCATATAACATCAACTACAGTCTTCATCATATAACATCAACTACTGTCTTCATCATATAACATCAACTACAGTCTACATCATATTACATCAACTACAGTCTACATCATATAACATCAACTATAGTCTTCATCATATAACATCAACTACTGTCTTCATCATATAACATTAACTACAGTCTTCATCATATAACATCAACTACAGTCTACATCATATAACATCAACTACAGTCTACATCATATAACATCAACTACAGTCTACATCATATAACATCAACTATAGTCTTCATAATATAACATCAACTACTGTCTTCATCATATAACATCAACTACAGTCTACATCATATTACATCAACTACAGTCTACATCATATAACATCAACTAAAGTCTTCATCATATAACCTCAACTACTGTCTTCATCATATAACATGAACTACCGTCTTCATCATATAACATCAACTACAGTCTACATCATATAACATCAACTACAGTCTACATCATATAACATCAACTACAGTCTACATCATATAGCATCAACTACAGTCTACATCATATAACATCGACTACAGTCTTCATCATATAACATGAACTACAGTCTTCATCATATAACATCAATTACAGTCTTCATCATATAACATCAACTACAGTATTCATCATATAACATCGACTACAGTCTTCATCACATAACATCAACTACAGTTTTCATCATATAACATCAACTACAGTTTTCATCATATAACATCAACTACAGTCTTCATCATATCACATCAACTACAATCTTCATCACATAACATCGACTCCAGACAACATCATGTAACATTAACTACAGTCTACATCATATAACATCAACTACAGTCTACATCATATAACATCAACTACAGTCTTCATCACATAACATCAACTACAGTTTTCATCATATAACATCAACTACAGTCTTCATCATATAACATCAACTACAATCTTCATCACATAACATCGACTACAGACAACATCATATAACATTAACTACTGTCTACATCATATAACATCAACTACAGTCTTCATCATATAACATCAACTACAGTCTACATCATATAACATCGACTACAGTCTTCATCATATTACATCAACTACAGTCTACATCATACAACATCATCTACAGTCTACATCAGATAACATCAAATACAGTCTACATCATATAACATCGACTACAGTCTTCATCATATAACTTCGACTACTGTCTTCATCATATAACATCAACTACAGTTTTCATCTTATAACATCAACTACAGTCTACATCATATAACATCAACTACAGTCTACATCATATAACATCAACTACAGTCTTCATCATATAACATCGACTACAGTCTTCTTCACATAACATCAACTACAGTTTTCATCATATAACATCAACTACAGTTTTCATCATATAACATCAACTACAGTCTTCATCATATAACATCAACTACAATCTTCATCACATAACATCGACTACAGACAATATCATATAACATTAACTACAGTCTACATCATATAACATGAACTACAGTCTTCATCATATAACATCAACTACAATCTTCATCACATAACATCGACTACAGACAACATCATATAACATTAACTACAGTTGTCATCATATAACATCGACTACAGTCTTCATCATATAACACCAACTATAGTCTACATCATATAACATAAACTACAGTCGACATCATATTACATCGACTACAGTCTACATCATTAACATCAACTACTGTCTTCATCACATAACATCGACTACAGACAACATCAAATAACATCAACTACTGTCTTCATCACATAACATCGACTACAGACAACATCATATAACATTAACTACAGTCTACATCATATAACATCGACTACAGTCTTCATCATATAACATCAACTACAGTCTACATCATATAACATCGACTACAGTCTTCATCATATTACATCAACTACCGTCTACATCATATAACATCAACTACAGTCTACATTATAAAACATCAAATACAGTCTACATCAGATAACATCAACTACAGTCTACATCATATGACATCAACTACAGTCTACATCATATAACATCAACTACAGTCTACATCATAAAACATCAAATACAGTCTACATCATATGACATCAACTACAGTCCACATCATACAACATCAACTACAATCTACATCATATAACATCAACTACAGTCTACATTATATAACATCGACTACAGTCTACATCATATAACATCAACTACAGTCTACATCATATCACATCGACTACAGTCTACATCAGATAACATCAACTACAGTCTACATCATATAACATCAAATACAGTCTACATCATATAACATCAACTACAGTCTTCATCATATAACATCAACTACAGTCTACATCATATAACATCAAATACAGTCTACATCATATAACATCAACTACAGTCTAAATCATATTACATCAACTACAGTTTACATCATATAACATCAACTATAGTCTTCATCATATAACATCAACTACTGTCTTCATCATATAACGTCAACTACAGTCTTCATCATATAACATCAACTACAGTCTACATCATATAACATCAACTACAGTCTACATCATATAACATCAACTACAGTCTACATCATATAACATCAACTACAGTCTACATCATATAACATCGACTACAGTCTTCATCATATAACATCAACTACAGTCTTCATCATATAACATCAACTACAGTCTTCATCATATAACATCAACTACAGTCTTCATCATATAACATCAACTACAGTCTTCATCATATAACATCAACTACAGTCTACATCATATAACATCAACTATAGTCTTCATCATATAACATCAACTACTGTCTTCATCATATAACATCAACTACAGTCTACATCATATTACATCAACTACAGTCTACATCATATAACATCAACTACAGTCTTCATCATATAACATCAACTACTGTCTTCATCATATAACATTAACTACAGTCTTCATCATATAACATCAACTACAGTCTACATCATATAACATCAACTACAGTCTTCATCATATAACATCAACTACAGTCTACATCATATAACATCAACTACAGTCTACATTATATAACATCAACTACAGTCTTCATCATATAACATCAACTACAGTCTTCATCATATAACATCAACTACAGTCTTCATCATATAACATCAACTACAGTCTTCATCATATAACATCAACTACAGTCTACATCATATAACATCAACTATAGTCTTCATCATATAACATCAACTACTGTCTTCATCATATAACATCAACTACAGTCTACATCATATTACATCAACTACAGTCTACATCATATAACATCAACTATAGTCTTCATCATATAACATCAACTACTGTCTTCATCATATAACATTAACTACAGTCTTCATCATATAACATCAACTACAGTCTACATCATATAACATCAACTACAGTCTACATCATATAACATCAACTACAGTCTACATCATATAACATCAACTACAGTCTACATCATATAACATCGACTACAGTCTTCATCATATAACATGAACTACAGTCTTCATCATATAACATCAACTACAGTCTTCATCATATAACATCAACTACAGTCTTCATCATATAACATCAACTACTGTCTTCATCATATAACATTAACTACAGTCTTCATCATATAACATCAACTACAGTCTACATCATATAACATCAACTACAGTCTTCATCATATAACATCAACTACAGTCTACATCATATAACATCAACTACAGTCTACATCATATAACATCAACTACAGTCTACATCATATTACATCAACTACAGTTTACATCATATAACATCAACTATAGTCTTCATCATATAACATCAACTACTGTCTTCATCATATAACATCAACTACAGTCTTCATCATATAACATCAACTACAGTCTACATCATATAACATCAACTACAGTCTACATCATATAACATCAACTACAGTCTACATCATATAACATCAACTACAGTCTACATCATATAACATCGACTACAGTCTTCATCATATAACATCAACTACAGTCTTCATCATATAACATCAACTACAGTCTTCATCATATAACATCAACTACAGTCTTCATCATATAACATCAACTACAGTCTTCATCATATAACATCAACTACAGTCTACATCATATAACATCAACTACAGTCTACATCATATAACATCAACTATAGTCTTCATCATATAACATCAACTACTGTCTTCATCATATAACATCAACTACAGTCTACATCATATTACATCAACTACAGTCTACATCATATAACATCAACTATAGTCTTCATCATATAACATCAACTACTGTCTTCATCATATAACATTAACTACAGTCTTCATCATATAACATCAACTACAGTCTACATCATATAACATCAACTACAGTCTACATCATATAACATCAACTACAGTCTACATCATATAACATCAACTACAGTCTACATCATATAACATCGACTACAGTCTTCATCATATAACATGAACTACAGTCTTCATCATATAACATCAACTACAGTCTTCAACATATAACATCAACTACAGTCTTCATCATATAACATCGACTACAGTCTTCATCACATAACATCAACTACAGTTTTCATCATATCACATCAACTACAATCTTTATCACATAACATCGACTACAGACAACATCATGTAACATTAACTACAGTCTACATCATATAACATCAACTACAGTCTACATCATATAACATCAACTACAGTCTTCATCACATAACATCAACTACAGTTTTCATCATATAACATCAACTACAGTCTTCATCATATAACATCAACTACAATCTTCATCACATAACATCGACTACAGACAACATCATATAACATTAACTACAGTCTACATCATATAACATCAACTACATTCTTCATCATATAACATCAACTACAGTCTACATCATATAACATCGACTACAGTCTTCATCATATTACATCAACTACAGTCTACATCATACAACATCATCTACAGTCTACATCAGATAACATCAAATACAGTCTACATCATATAACATCGACTACAGTCTTCATCATATAACATCGACTACTGTCTTCATCATATAACATCAACTACAGTTTTCATCTTATAACATCAACTACAGTCTACATCATATAACATCAACTACAGTCTACATCATATAACATCAACTACAGTCTTCATCATATAACATCGACTACAGTCTTCTTCACATAACATCAACTACAGTTTTCATCATATAACATCAACTACAGTTTTCATCATATAACATCAACTACAGTCTTCATCATATAACATCAACTACAATCTTCATCACATAACATCGACTACAGACAACATCATATAACATTAACTACAGTTGTCATCATATAACATCGACTACAGTCTTCATCATATAACACCAACTATAGTCTACATCATATAACATAAACTACAGTCGACATCATATTACATCGACTACAGTCTACATCATTAACATCAACTACTGTCTTCATCACATAACATCGACTACAGACAGACAACATCAAATAACATCAACTACTGTCTTCATCACATAACATCGACTACAGACAACATCATATAACATTAACTACAGTCTACATCATATAACATCAACTACAGTCTACATCATATAACATCAACTATAGTCTTCATCATATAACATCAACTACTGTCTTCATCATATAACATTAACTACAGTCTTCATCATATAACATCAACTACAGTCTACATCATATAACATCAACTACAGTCTACATCATATAACATTAACTACAGTCTTCATCATATAACATCAACTACAGTCTACATCATATAACATCAACTACAGTCTACATCATATGACATCAACTACAGTCTACATCATACAACATCAACTACAATCAACATCATATAACATCAACTACAGTCTACATTATATAACATCAACTACCGTCTACATCATATAACATCAACTACAGTCTACATCATAAAACATCAAATACAGTCTACATCATATAACATCAACTACAGTCTACATCATATTACATCAACTACAGTCTACATCATACAACATCAACTACAATCTACATCATATAACATCAACTACAGTCTACATGATATAACATCGACTACAATCTACATCATATAACATCAACTACAGTCTACGTCATATCACATCGACTACAGTCTACATCAGATAACATCAAATACAGTCTACATCATACAACATCAAATACAGTCTACATCATACAACATCAACTACAGTCTACATCATATTACATCAACTACAGTCTACATCATATAACATCGACTACAGTCTACATCATATAACATCAACTACAGTCTACATCATATAACATCGACTACAGTCTACATCATACAACATCAACTACAGTCTTCATCATATAACATCAACTACAGTCTACATCATATAACACCAACTACAGTCTACAGCATATAACATAAACTACAGTCTACATCACATAACATCGACTACAGTCTACATCATATAACATCAACTACAGTCTACATCATGTTACATCAACTACAGTCTACATCATATAACATCATCTACAGTCTACGTCATATAACATCAACTATAGTCTTCATCATATAACATCGACTACAGTCTTCATCACATAACATCGACTATAGACAACATCATATAACATCAACTACAGTCTTCATCATATAACATCAACTACAGTCTACATCATATAACATCAACTACAGTCTACATCATATAACATCAACTACAGTCTACATCATATAACATCAACTACAGTCTTCATCATATAACATCAACTACAGTCTACATCATATAACATCAACTACAGTCTACATCATATAACATCAACTACAGTCTACATCATATTACATCAACTACAGTTTACATCATATAACATCAACTATAGTCTTCATCATATAACATCAACAACTGTCTTCATCATATAACGTCAACTACAGTCTTCATCATATAACATCAACTACAGTCTACATCATATAACATCAAGTACAGTCTACATCATATTACATCAACTACAGTCTACATCATTTAACATCGACTACAGTCTTCATCATATAACATCAACTACAGTCTTCATCATATAACATCAACTACAGTCTTCATCATATAACATCAACTACAGTCTTCATCATATAACATCAACTACAGTCTTCATCATATAACATCAACTACAGTCTACATCATATAACATCAACTATAGTCTTCATAATATAACATCAACTACTGTCTTCATCATATAACATCAACTACAGTCTACATCATATTACATCAACTACAGTCTACATCATATAACATCAACTAAAGTCTTCATCATATAACATCAACTACTGTCTTCATCATATAACATGAACTACCGTCTTCATCATATAACATCAACTACAGTCTACATCATATAACATCAACTACAGTCTACATCATATAACATCAACTACAGTCTACATCATATAACATCAACTACAGTCTACATCATATAACATCGACTACAGTCTTCATCATATAACATGAACTACAGTCTTCATCATATAACATCAACTACAGTCTTCATCATATAACATCAACTACAGTCTTCATCATATAACATTAACTACAGTCTTCATCACATAACATCAACTACAGTTTTCATCATATAACATCAACTACAGTTTTCATCATATAACATCAACTACAGTCTTCATCATATCACATCAACTACAATCTTCATCACATAACATCGACTCCAGACAACATCATGTAACATTAACAACAGTCTACATCATATAACATCAACTACAGTATACATCATATAACATCAACTACAGTCTTCATCACATAACATCAACTACAGTTTTCATCATATAACATCAACTACAGTCTTCATCATATAACATCAACTACAATCTTCATCACATAACATCGACTACAGACAACATCATATAACATTAACTACTGTCTACATCATATAACATCAACTACAGTCTTCATCATATAACATCAACTACAGTCTACATCATATAACATCGACTACAGTCTTCATCATATTACATCAACTACAGTCTACATCATACAACATCATCTACAGTCTACATCAGATAACATCAAATACAGTCTACATCATATAACATCGACTACAGTCTTCATCATATAACTTCGACTACTGTCTTCATCATATAACATCAACTACAGTTTTCATCTTATGACATCAACTACAGTCTACATCATATAACATCAACTACAGTCTACATCATATAACGTCAACTACAGTCTTCATCATATAACATCGACTACAGTCTTCTTCACATAACATCAACTACAGTTTTCATCATATAACATCAACTACAGTTTTCATCATATAACATCAACTACAGTCTTCATCATATAACATCAACTACAATCTTCATCACATAACATCGACTACAGACAATATCATATAACATTAACTACAGTCTACATCATATAACATCAACTACAGTCTTCATCATATAACATCAACTACAATCTTCATCACATAACATCGACTACAGACAACATCATATAACATTAACTACAGTTGTCATCATATAACATCGACTACAGTCTTCATCATATAACACCAACTATAGTCTACATCATATAACATAAACTACAGTCGACATTATATTACATCGACTACAGTCTACATGATTAACATCAACTACTGTCTTCATCACATAACATCGACTACAGACAACATCAAATAACATCAACTACTGTCTTCATCACATAACATCGACTACAGACAACATCATATAACATTAACTACAGTCTACATCATATAACATCGACTACAGTCTTCATCATATAACATCAACTACAGTCTACATCATATAACATCGACTACAGTCTTCATCATATTACATCAACTACCGTCTACATCATATAACATCAACTACAGTCTACATTATAAAACATCAAATACAGTCTACATCAGATAACATCAACTACAGTCTACATCATATGACATCAACTACAGTCTACATCATATAACATCAACTACAGTCTACATCATAAAACATCAAATACAGTCTACATCATATGACATCAACTACAGTCTACATCATACAACATCAACTACAATCTACATCATATAACATCAACTACAGTCTACATTATATAACATCGACTACAGTCTACATCATATAACATCAACTACAGTCTACATCATATCACATCGACTACAGTCTACATCAGATAACATCAACTACAGTCTACATCATATAACATCAAATACAGTCTACATCATATAACATCAACTACAGTCTTCATCATATAACATCAACTACAGTCTACATCATATAACATCAAATACAGTCTACATCATATAACATCAACTACAGTCTAGATCATATTACATCAACTACAGTTTACATCATATAACATCAACTATAGTCTTCATCATATAACATCAACTACTGTCTTCATCATATAACGTCAACTACAGTCTTCATCATATAACATCAACTACAGTCTACATCATATAACATCAACTACAGTCTACATCATATAACATCAACTACAGTCTACATCATATAACATCAACTACAGTCTACATCATATAACATCGACTACAGTCTTCATCATATAACATCAACTACAGTCTTCATCATATAACATCAACTACAGTCTTCATCATATAACATCAACTACAGTCTTCATCATATAACATCAACTACAGTCTTCATCATATAACATCAACTACAGTCTACATCATATAACATCAACTATAGTCTTCATCATATAACATCAACTACTGTCTTCATCATATAACATCAACTACAGTCTACATCATATTACATCAACTACAGTCTACATCATATAACATCAACTACAGTCTTCATCATATAACATCAACTACTGTCTTCATCATATAACATTAACTACAGTCTTCATCATATAACATCAACTACAGTCTACATCATACAACATCAACTACAGTCTTCATCATATAACATCAACTACAGTCTACATCATATAACATCAACTACAGTCTACATTATATAACATCAACTACAGTCTACATCATATTACATCAACTACAGTTTACATCATATAACATCAACTATAGTCTTCATCATATAACATCAACTACTGTCTTCATCATATAACGTCAACTACAGTCTTCATCATATAACATCAACTACAGTCTACATCATATAACATCAACTACAGTCTACATCATATAACATCAACTACAGTCTACATCATATAACATCAACTACAGTCTACATCATATAACATCGACTACAGTCTTCATCATATAACATCAACTACAGTCTTCATCATATAACATCAACTACAGTCTTCATCATATAACATCAACTACAGTCTTCATCATATAACATCAACTACAGTCTTCATCATATAACATCAACTACAGTCTACATCATATAACATCAACTATAGTCTTCATCATATAACATCAACTACTGTCTTCATCATATAACATCAACTACAGTCTACATCATATTACATCAACTACAGTCTACATCATATAACATCAACTATAGTCTTCATCATATAACATCAACTACTGTCTTCATCATATAACATTAACTACAGTCTTCATCATATAACATCAACTACAGTCTACATCATATAACATCAACTACAGTCTACATCATATAACATCAACTACAGTCTACATCATATAACATCAACTACAGTCTACATCATATAACATCGACTACAGTCTTCATCATATAACATGAACTACAGTCTTCATCATATAACATCAACTACAGTCTTCATCATATAACATCAACTACAGTCTTCATCATATAACATCGACTACAGTCTTCATCACATAACATCAACTACAGTTTTCATCATATAACATCAACTACAGTCTTCATCATATCACATCAACTACAATCTTCATCACATAACATCGACTACAGACAACATCATGTAACATTAACTACAGTCTACATCATATAACATCAACTACAGTCTACATCATATAACATCAACTACAGTCTTCATCACATAACATCAACTACAGTTTTCATCATATAACATCAACTACACTCTTCATCATATAACATCAACTACAATCTTCATCACATAACATCGACTACAGACAACATCATATAACATTAACTACAGTCTACATCATATAACATCAACTACAGTCTTCATCATATAACATCGACTACAGTCTTCATCATATTACATCAACTACAGTCTACATCATACAACATCATCTACAGTCTACATCAGATAACATCAAATACAGTCTACATCATATAACATCGACTACAGTCTTCATCATATAACATCGACTACTGTCTTCATCATATAACATCAACTACAGTTTTCATCTTATAACATCAACTACAGTCTACATCATATAACATCAACTACAGTCTACATCATATAACATCAACTACAGTCTTCATCATATAACATCGACTACAGTCTTCTTCACATAACATCAACTACAGTTTTCATCACATAACATCGACTACAGACAACATCATATAACATTAACTACAGTTGTCATCATGTAACATCGACTACAGTCTTCATCATATAACACCAACTATAGTCTACATCATATAACATAAACTACAGTCGACATCATATTACATCGACTACAGTCTACATCATTAACATCAACTACTGTCTTCATCACATAACATCGACTACAGACAGACAACATCAAATAACATCAACTACTGTCTTCATCACATAACATCGACTACAGACAACATCATATAACATTAACTACAGTCTACATCATATAACATCGACTACAGTCTTCATCATATAACATCAACTACCGTCTACATCATATAACATCAACTACAGTCTACGTCATATCACATCGACTACAGTCTACATCAGATAACATCGACTACAGTCTACATCATATAACATCAACTACAGTCTACATCATATAACATCGACTACAGTCTACATCATACAACATCAACTACAGCCTTCATCATATAACATCAACTACAGTCTACATCATATAACACCATCTACAGTCTACAGCATATAACATAAACTACAGGCTACATCACATAACATCGACTACAGTCTACATCATATAACATCAACTACAGTCTACATCATGTTACATCAACTACAGTCTACATCATATAACATCATCTACAGTCTACGTCATATAACTTCAACTATAGTCTTCATCATATAACATCGACTACAGTCTTCATCACATAACATCGACTACAGACAACATCATATAACATCAACTACAGTCTTCATCATATAACATCAACTACAGTCTACATCATATAACATCAACTACAGTCTACATCATATAACATCAACTACAGTCTACATCATATAACATCAACTACAGTCTTCATCATATAACATCAACTACAGTCTACATCATATAACATCAACTACAGTCTACATCATATAACATCAACTACAGTCTACATCATATTACATCAACTACAGTTTACATCATATAACATCAACTATAGTCTTCATCATATAACATCAACCACTGTCTTCATCATATAACGTCAACTACAGTCTTCATCATAAAACATCAACTACAGTCTACATCATATAACATCAACTACAGTCTACATCATATTACATCAACTACAGTCTACATCATATAACATCGACTACAGTCTTCATCATATAACATCAACTACAGTCTTCATCATATAACATCAACTACAGTCTTCATCATATAACATCAACTACAGTCTTCATCCTATAACATCAACTACAGTCTTCATCAGATAACATCAACTATAGTCTTCATCATATAACATCAACTACTGTCTTCATCATATAACATCAACTACAGTCTACATCATATTACATCAACTACAGTCTACATCATATAACATCAACTAAAGTATTCATCATATAACATCAACTACTGTCTTCATCATATAACATTAACTACAGTCTTCATCATAAAACATCAACTACAGTCTACATCATATAACATCAACTACAGTCTACATCATATAACATCAACTACAGTCTACATCATATAACATCAACTACAGTCTACATCATATAACATCGACTACAGTCTTCATCATATAACATGAACTACAGTCTTCATCATATAACATCAACTACAGTCTTCATCATATAACATCAACTACAGTCTTCATCATATAACATCGACTACAGTCTTCATCACATAACATCAACTACAGTCTTCATCATATAACATCAACTACAGTCTTCATCATATAACATCAACTACAGTCTACATCATATAACATCAACTATAGTCTTCATCATATAACATCAACTACTGTCTTCATCATATAACATCAACTACAGTCTACATCATATTACATCAACTACAGTCTACATCATATAACATCAACTACAGTCTTCATCATATAACATCAACTACTGTCTTCATCATATAACATTAACTACAGTCTTCATCATAAAACATCAACTACAGTCTACATCATATAACATCAACTACAGTCTACATCATATAACATCAACTACAGTCTACATCATATAACATCAACTACAGTCTACATCATATAACATCGACTACAGTCTTCATCATATAACATGAACTACAGTCTTCATCATAAAACATCAACTACAGTCTTCATCATATAACATCAACTACAGTCTTCATCATATAACATCGACTACAGTCTTCATCACATAACATCAACTACAGTTTTCATCATATAACATCAACTACAGTTTTTATCATATAACATCAACTACAGTCTTCATCATATCACATCAACTACAATCTTCATCACATAACATCGACTACAGACAACATCATGTAACATTAACTACAGTCTACATCATATAACATCAACTACAGTCTACATCATATAACATCAACTACAGTCTTCATCACATAACATCAACTACAGTTTTCATCATATAACATCAACTACAGTCTTCATCATATAACATCAACTACAATCTTCATCACATAACATCGACTACAGACAACATCATATAACATTAACTACAGTCTACATCATATAACATCAACTACAGTCTTCATCATATAACATCAACTAGAGTCTACATCATATAACATCGACTACAGTCTTCATCATATTACATCAACTACAGTCTACATCATACAACATCATCTACAGTCTACATCAGATAACATCAAATACAGTCTACATCATATAACATCGACTACAGTCTTCATCATATAACATCGACTACTGTCTTCATCAGATAACATCAACTACAGTTTTCATCTTATAACATCAACTACAGTCTACATCATATAACATCAACTACAGTCTACATCATATAACATCAACTACAGTCTTCATCATATAACATCGACTACAGTCTTCTTCACATAACATCAACTACAGTTTTCATCATATAACATCAACTACAGTTTTCATCATATGACATCAACTACAGTCTTCATCATATAACATCAACTACAATCTTCATCACATAACATCGACTACAGACAACATCATATAACATTAACTACAGTTGTCATCATATAACATCGACTACAGTCTTCATCATATAACACCAACTATAGTCTACATCATATAACATAAACTACAGTCGACATCATATTACATCGACTACAGTCTACATCATTAACATCAACTACTGTCTTCATCACATAACATCGACTACAGACAACATCAAATAACATCAACTACTGTCTTCATCACATAACATCGACTACAGACAACATCATATAACATTAACTACAGTCTACATCATATAACATCGACTACAGTCTTCATCATATAACATCAACTACAGTCTACATCATATAACATCGACTACAGTCTTCATCATATTACATCAACTACCGTCTACATCATATAACATCAACTACAGTCTACATTATAAAACATCAAATACAGTCTACATCAGATAACATCAACTACAGTCTACATCATATCTCATCGACTACAGTCTACATCAGATAACATCAACTACAGTCTACATCATATAACATCAACTACAGTCTACATCATATAACATCAACTACAGTCTTCATCATATAACATCAACTACAGTCTACATAATATAACATCAACTACAGTCTACATCATATAACATCAACTACAGTCTACATCATATTACATCAACTACAGTTTACATCATATAACATCAACTATAGTCCATCATATAACATCAACTACTGTCTTCATCATATAACGTCAACTACAGTCTTCATCATATAACATCAACTACAGTCTACATCATATAACATCAACTACAGTCTACATCATATAACATCAACTACAGTCTACATCATATAACATCAACTACAGTCTACATCATATAACATCGACTACAGTCTTCATCATATAACATCAACTACAGTCTTCATCATATAACATCAACTACAGTCTTCATCATATAACATCAACTACAGTCTTCATCATATAACATCAACTACAGTCTTCATCATATAACATCAACTACAGTCTACATCATATAACATCAACTATAGTCTTCATCATATAACATCAACTACTGTCTTCATCATATAACATCAACTACAGTCTACATCATATTACATCAACTACAGTCTACATCATATAACATCAACTATAGTCTTCATCATATAACATCAACTACTGTCTTCATCATATAACATTAACTACAGTCTTCATCATATAACATCAACTACAGTCTACATCATATAACATCAACTACAGTCTTCATCATATAACATCAACTACAGTCTACATCATATAACATCAACTACAGTCTACATCATATAACATCAACTACAGTCTACATCATATTACATCAACTACAGTTTACATCATATAACATCAACTATAGTCTTCATCATATAACATCAACTACTGTCTTCATCATATAACGTCAACTACAGTCTTCATCATATAACATCAACTACAGTCTTCATCATATAACATCAACTACAGTCTACATCATATAACATCAACTACAGTCTACATCATATAACATCAACTACAGTCTACATCATATAACATCGACTACAGTCTTCATCATATAACATCAACTACAGTCTTCATCATATAACATCAACTGCAGTCTTCATCATATAACATCAACTACAGTCTTCATCATATAACATCAACTACAGTCTTCCTCATATAACATCAACTACAGTCTACATCATATAACATCAACTATAGTCTTCATCATATAACATCAACTACTGTCTTCATCATATAACATCAACTACAGTCTACATCATATTACATCAACTACAGTCTACATCATATACCATCAACTATAGTCTTCATCATATAACATCAACTACTGTCTTCATCATATAACATTAACTACAGTCTTCATCATATAACATCAACTACAGTCTACATCATATAACATCAACTACAGTCTACATCATATAACATCAACTACAGTCTACATCATATAACATCAACTACAGTCTACATCATATAACATCGACAACAGTCTTCATCATATAACATGAACTACAGTCTTCATCATATAACATCAACTACAGTCTTCATCATATAACATCAACTACAGTCTTCATCATATAACATCGACTACAGTCTTCATCACATAACATCAACTACAGTTTTCATCATATAACATCAACTACAGTTTTCATCATATAACATCAACTACAGTCTTCATCATATCACATCAACTACAATCTTCATCACATAACATTGACTACAGACAACATCATGTAACATTAACTACAATCTACATCATATAACATCAACTACAGTCTACATCATATAACATCAACTACAGTCTTCATCATATAACATCGACTACAGTCTTCTTCACATAACATCAACTACAGTTTTCATCATATAACATCAACTACAGTTTTCATCATATAACATCAACTACAGTCTTCATCATATAACATCAACTACAATCTTCATCACATAACATCGACTACAGACAACATCATATAACATTAACTACAGTTGTCATCATATAACATCGACTACAGTCTTCATCATATAACACCAACTATAGTCTACATCATATAACATAAACTACAGTCGACATCATATTACATCGACTACAGTCTACATCATTAACATCAACTACTGTCTTCATCACATAACATCGACTACAGACAACATCAAAAAACATCAACTACTGTCTTCATCACATAACATCGACTACAGACAACATCATATAACATTAACTACAGTCTACATCATATAACATCGACTACAGTCTTCATCATATAACATCAACTACAGTCTACATCATATAACATCGACTACAGTCTTCATCATATTACATCAACTACCGTCTACATCATATAACATCAACTACAGTCTACATTATAAAACATCAAATACAGTCTACATCAGATAACATCAACTACAGTCTACATCATATGACATCAACTACAGTCTACATCATATAACATCAACTACAGTCTACATCATAAAACATCAAATACAGTCTACATCATATGACATCAACTACAGTCTACATCATCCAACATCAACTACAATCTACATCATATAACATCAACTACAGTCTACATTATATAACATCGACTACAGTCTACATCATATAACATCAACTACAGTCTACATCATATCACATCGACTACAGTCTACATCAGATAACATCAACTACAGTCTACATCATATAACATCAAATACAGTCTACATCATATAACATCAACTACAGTCTTCATCATATAACATCAACTACAGTCTACATCATATAACATCAACTACAGTCTACATCATATTACATCAACTACAGTTTACATCATATAACATCAACTATAGTCTTCATCATATAACATCAACTACTGTCTTCATCATATAACGTCAACTACAGTCTTCATCATATAACATCAACTACAGTCTACATCATATAACATCAACTACAGTCTACATCATATAACATCAACTACAGTCTACATCATATAACAGCAACTACAGTCTACATCATATAACATCGACTACAGTCTTCATCATATAACATCAACTACAGTCTTCATCATATAACATCAACTACAGTCTTCATCATATAACATCAACTACAGTCTTCATCATATAACATCAACTACAGTCTTCATCATATAACATCAACTACAGTCTACATCATATAACATCAACTATAGTCTTCATCATATAACATCAACTACTGTCTTCATCATATAACATCAACTACAGTCTACATCATATTACATCAACTACAGTCTACATCATATAACATCAACTATAGTCTTCATCATATAACATCAACTACTGTCTTCATCATATAACATTAACTACAGTCTTCATCATATAACATCAACTACAGTCTACATCATATAACATCAACTACAGTCTTCATCATATAACATCAACTACAGTCTACATCATATAACATCAACTACAGTCTACATCATATAACATCAACTACAGTCTACATCATATTACATCAACTACAGTTTACATCATATAACATCAACTATAGTCTTCATCATATAACATCAACTACAGTCTTCATCATATAACGTCAACTACAGTCTTCATCATATAACATCAACTACAGTCTACATCATATAACATCAACTACAGTCTACATCATATAACATCAACTACAGTCTACATCATATAACATCAACTACAGTCTACATCATATAACATCGACTACAGTCTTCATCATATAACATCAACTACAGTCTTCATCATATAACATCAACTACAGTCTTCATCATATAACATCAACTACAGTCTTCATCATATAACATCAACTACAGTCTTCATCATATAACATCAACTACAGTCTACATCATATAACATCAACTATAGTCTTCATCATATAACATCAACTACTGTCTTCATCATATAACATCAACTACAGTCTACATCATATTACATCAACTACAGTCTACATCATATAACATCAACTATAGTCTTCATCATATAACATCAACTACTGTCTTCATCATATAACATTAACTACAGTCTTCATCATATAACATCAACTACAGTCTACATCATATAACATCAACTACAGTCTACATCATATAACATCAACTACAGTCTTCATCATATAACATCAAACACAGTCTACATCATATAACATCAACTACAGTTTTTATCATATAACATCAACTACAGTCTTCATCATATCACATCAACTACAATCTTCATCACATAACATCGACTACAGACAACATCATGTAACATTAACTACAGTCTACATCATATAACATCAACTACAGTCTACATCATATAACATCAACTACAGTCTTCATCACATAACATCAACTACAGTTTTCATCATATAACATCAACTACAGTCTTCATCATATAACATCAACTACAATCTTCATCACATAACATCGACTACAGACAACATCATATAACATTAACTACAGTCTACATCATATAACATCAACTACAGTCTTCATCATATAACATCAACTAGAGTCTACATCATATAACATCGACTACAGTCTTCATCATATTACATCAACTACAGTCTACATCATACAACATCATCTACAGTCTACATCAGATAACATCAAATACAGTCTACATCATATAACATCGACTACAGTCTTCATCATATAACATCGACTACTGTCTTCATCAGATAACATCAACTACAGTTTTCATCTTATAACATCAACTACAGTCTACATCATATAACATCAACTACAGTCTACATCATATAACATCAACTACAGTCTTCATCATATAACATCGACTACAGTCTTCTTCACATAACATCAACTACAGTTTTCATCATATAACATCAACTACAGTTTTCATCATATGACATCAACTACAGTCTTCATCATATAACATCAACTACAATCTTCATCACATAACATCGACTACAGACAACATCATATAACATTAACTACAGTTGTCATCATATAACATCGACTACAGTCTTCATCATATAACACCAACTATAGTCTACATCATATAACATAAACTACAGTCGACATCATATTACATCGACTACAGTCTACATCATTAACATCAACTACTGTCTTCATCACATAACATCGACTACAGACAACATCAAATAACATCAACTACTGTCTTCATCACATAACATCGACTACAGACAACATCATATAACATTAACTACAGTCTACATCATATAACATCGACTACAGTCTTCATCATATAACATCAACTACAGTCTACATCATATAACATCGACTACAGTCTTCATCATATTACATCAACTACCGTCTACATCATATAACATCAACTACAGTCTACATTATAAAACATCAAATACAGTCTACATCAGATAACATCAACTACAGTCTACATCATATCTCATCGACTACAGTCTACATCAGATAACATCAACTACAGTCTACATCATATAACATCAACTACAGTCTACATCATATAACATCAACTACAGTCTTCATCATATAACATCAACTACAGTCTACATAATATAACATCAACTACAGTCTACATCATATAACATCAACTACAGTCTACATCATATTACATCAACTACAGTTTACATCATATAACATCAACTATAGTCTTCATCATATAACATCAACTACTGTCTTCATCATATAACGTCAACTACAGTCTTCATCATATAACATCAACTACAGTCTACGTCATATAACATCAACTACAGTCTACATCATATAACATCAACTACAGTCTACATCATATAACATCAACTACAGTCTACATCATATAACATCGACTACAGTCTTCATCATATAACATCAACTACAGTCTTCATCATATAACATCAACTACAGTCTTCATCATATAACATCAACTACAGTCTTCATCATATAACATCAACTACAGTCTTCATCATATAACATCAACTACAGTCTACATCATATAACATCAACTATAGTCTTCATCATATAACATCAACTACTGTCTTCATCATATAACATCAACTACAGTCTACATCATATTACATCAACTACAGTCTACATCATATAACATCAACTATAGTCTTCATCATATAACATCAACTACTGTCTTCATCATATAACATTAACTACAGTCTTCATCATATAACATCAACTACAGTCTACATCATATAACATCAACTACAGTCTTCATCATATAACATCAACTACAGTCTACATCATATAACATCAACTACAGTCTACATCATATAACATCAACTACAGTCTACATCATATTACATCAACTACAGTTTACATCATATAACATCAACTATAGTCTTCATCATATAACATCAACTACTGTCTTCATCATATAACGTCAACTACAGTCTTCATCATATAACATCAACTACAGTCTACATCATATAACATCAACTACAGTCTACATCATATAACATCAACTACAGTCTACATCATATAACATCAACTACAGTCTACATCATATAACATCGACTACAGTCTTCATCATATAACATCAACTACAGTCTTCATCATATAACATCAACTGCAGTCTTCATCATATAACATCAACTACAGTCTTCATCATATAACATCAACTACAGTCTTCCTCATATAACATCAACTACAGTCTACATCATATAACATCAACTATAGTCTTCATCATATAACATCAACTACTGTCTTCATCATATAACATCAACTACAGTCTACATCATATTACATCAACTACAGTCTACATCATATACCATCAACTATAGTCTTCATCATATAACATCAACTACTGTCTTCATCATATAACATTAACTACAGTCTTCATCATATAACATCAACTACAGTCTACATCATATAATATCAACTACAGTCTACATCATATAACATCAACTACAGTCTACATCATATAACATCAACTACAGTCTACATCATATAACATCGACAACAGTCTTCATCATATAACATGAACTACAGTCTTCATCATATAACATCAACTACAGTCTTCATCATATAACATCAACTACAGTCTTCATCATATAACATCGACTACAGTCTTCATCACATAACATCAACTACAGTTTTCATCATATAACATCAACTACAGTTTTCATCATATAACATCAACTACAGTCTTCATCATATCACATCAACTACAATCTTCATCACATAACATTGACTACAGACAACATCATGTAACATTAACTACAATCTACATCATATAACATCAACTACAGTCTACATCATATAACATCAACTACAGTCTTCATCATATAACATCGACTACAGTCTTCTTCACATAACATCAACTACAGTTTTCATCATATAACATCAACTACAGTTTTCATCATATAACATCAACTACAGTCTTCATCATATAACATCAACTACAATCTTCATCACATAACATCGACTACAGACAACATCATATAACATTAACTACAGTTGTCATCATATAACATCGACTACAGTCTTCATCATATAACACCAACTATAGTCTACATCATATAACATAAACTACAGTCGACATCATATTACATCGACTACAGTCTACATCATTAACATCAACTACTGTCTTCATTACATAACATCGACTACAGACAACATCAAATAACATCAACTACTGTCTTCATCACATAACATCGACTACAGACAACATCATATAACATTAACTACAGTCTACATCATATAACATCGACTACAGTCTTCATCATATAACATCAACTACAGTCTACATCATATAACATCGACTACAGTCTTCATCATATTACATCAACTACCGTCTACATCATATAACATCAACTACAGTCTACATTATAAAACATCAAATACAGTCTACATCAGATAACATCAACTACAGTCTACATCATATGACATCAACTACAGTCTACATCATATAACATCAACTACAGTCTACATCATAAAACATCAAATACAGTCTACATCATATGACATCAACTACAGTCTACATCATCCAACATCAACTACAATCTACATCATATAACATCAACTACAGTCTACATTATATAACATCGACTACAGTCTACATCATATAACATCAACTACAGTCTACATCATATCACATCGACTACAGTCTACATCAGATAACATCAACTACAGTCTACATCATATAACATCAAATACAGTCTACATCATATAACATCAACTACAGTCTTCATCATATAACATCAACTACAGTCTACATCATATAACATCAACTACAGTCTACATCATATTACATCAACTACAGTTTACATCATATAACATCAACTATAGTCTTCATCATATAACATCAACTACTGTCTTCATCATATAACGTCAACTACAGTCTTCATCATATAACATCAACTACAGTCTACATCATATAACATCAACTACAGTCTACATCATATAACATCAACTACAGTCTACATCATATAACATCAACTACAGTCTACATCATATAACATCGACTACAGTCTTCATCATATAACATCAACTACAGTCTTCATCATATAACATCAACTACAGTCTTCATCATATAACATCAACTACAGTCTTCATCATATAACATCAACTACAGTCTTCATCATATAACATCAACTACAGTCTACATCATATAACATCAACTATAGTCTTCATCATATAACATCAACTACTGTCTTCATCATATAACATCAACTACAGTCTACATCATATTACATCAACTACAGTCTACATCATATAACATCAACTATAGTCTTCATCATATAACATCAACTACTGTCTTCATCATATAACATTAACTACAGTCTTCATCATATAACATCAACTACAGTCTACATCATATAACATCAACTACAGTCTTCATCATATAACATCAACTACAGTCTACATCATATAACATCAACTACAGTCTACATCATATAACATCAACTACAGTCTACATCATATTACATCAACTACAGTTTACATCATATAACATCAACTACTGTCTTCATCATATAACGTCAACTACAGTCTTCATCATATAACATCAACTACAGTCTACATCATATAACATCAACTACAGTCTACATCATATCACATCAACTACAGTCTACATCATATAACATCAACTACAGTCTACATCATATAACATCGACTACAGTCTTCATCATATAACATCAACTACAGTCTTCATCATATAACATCAACTACAGTCTTGATCATATAACATCAACTACAGTCTTCATCATATAACATCAACTACAGTCTTCATCATATAACATCAACTACAGTCTACATCATATAACATCAACTATAGTCTTCATCATATAACATCAACTACTGTCTTCATCATATAACATCAACTACAGTCTACATCATATTACATCAACTACAGTCTACATCATATAACATCAACTATAGTCTTCATCATATAACATCAACTATTGTCTTCATCATATAACATTAACTACAGTCTTCATCATATAACATCAACTACAGTCTACATCATATAGCATCAACTACAGTCTACATCATATAACATCAACTACAGTCTTCATCATATAACATCAAATACAGTCTACATCATATAACATCAACTACAGTCTACATCATATCAAATCAACTACAGTCTACATCATACAACATCAACTACAGTCTACATCATATTACATCAACTACAGTTTACATCATATAACATCAACTATAGTCTTCATCATATAACATCAACTACTGTCTTCATCATATAACGTCAACTACAGTCTTCATCATATAACATCAACTACAGTCTACGTCATATAACATCAACTACAGTCTACATCATATAACATCAACTACAGTCTACATCATATAACATCAACTACAGTCTACATCATATAACATCGACTACAGTCTTCATCATATAACATCAACTACAGTCTTCATCATATAACATCAACTACAGTCTTCATCATATAACATCAACTACAGTCTTCATCATATAACATCAACTACAGTCTTCATCATATAACATCAACTACAGTCTACATCATATAACATCAACTATAGTCTTCATCATATAACATCAACTACTGTCTTCATCATATAACATCAACTACAGTCTACATCATATTACATCAACTACAGTCTACATCATATAACATCAACTATAGTCTTCATCATATAACATCAACTACTGTCTTCATCATATAACATTAACTACAGTCTTCATCATATAACATCAACTACAGTCTACATCATATAACATCAACTACAGTCTTCATCATATAACATCAACTACAGTCTACATCATATAACATCAACTACAGTCTACATCATATAACATCAACTACAGTCTACATCATATTACATCAACTACAGTTTACATCATATAACATCAACTATAGTCTTCATCATATAACATCAACTACTGTCTTCATCATATAACGTCAACTACAGTCTTCATCATATAACATCAACTACAGTCTACATCATATAACATCAACTACAGTCTACATCATATAACATCAACTACAGTCTACATCATATAACATCAACTACAGTCTACATCATATAACATCGACTACAGTCTTCATCATATAACATCAACTACAGTCTTCATCATATAACATCAACTGCAGTCTTCATCATATAACATCAACTACAGTCTTCATCATATAACATCAACTACAGTCTTCCTCATATAACATCAACTACAGTCTACATCATATAACATCAACTATAGTCTTCATCATATAACATCAACTACTGTCTTCATCATATAACATCAACTACAGTCTACATCATATTACATCAACTACAGTCTACATCATATACCATCAACTATAGTCTTCATCATATAACATCAACTACTGTCTTCATCATATAACATTAACTACAGTCTTCATCATATAACATCAACTACAGTCTACATCATATAATATCAACTACAGTCTACATCATATAACATCAACTACAGTCTACATCATATAACATCAACTACAGTCTACATCATATAACATCGACAACAGTCTTCATCATATAACATGAACTACAGTCTTCATCATATAACATCAACTACAGTCTTCATCATATAACATCAACTACAGTCTTCATCATATAACATCGACTACAGTCTTCATCACATAACATCAACTACAGTTTTCATCATATAACATCAACTACAGTTTTCATCATATAACATCAACTACAGTCTTCATCATATCACATCAACTACAATCTTCATCACATAACATTGACTACAGACAACATCATGTAACATTAACTACAATCTACATCATATAACATCAACTACAGTCTACATCATATAACATCAACTACAGTCTTCATCATATAACATCGACTACAGTCTTCTTCACATAACATCAACTACAGTTTTCATCATATAACATCAACTACAGTTTTCATCATATAACATCAACTACAGTCTTCATCATATAACATCAACTACAATCTTCATCACATAACATCGACTACAGACAACATCATATAACATTAACTACAGTTGTCATCATATAACATCGACTACAGTCTTCATCATATAACACCAACTATAGTCTACATCATATAACATAAACTACAGTCGACATCATATTACATCGACTACAGTCTACATCATTAACATCAACTACTGTCTTCATCACATAACATCGACTACAGACAACATCAAATAACATCAACTACTGTCTTCATCACATAACATCGACTACAGACAACATCATATAACATTAACTACAGTCTACATCATATAACATCGACTACAGTCTTCATCATATAACATCAACTACAGTCTACATCATATAACATCGACTACAGTCTTCATCATATTACATCAACTACCGTCTACATCATATAACATCAACTACAGTCTACATTATAAAACATCAAATACAGTCTACATCAGATAACATCAACTACAGTCTACATCATATGACATCAACTACAGTCTACATCATATAACATCAACTACAGTCTACATCATAAAACATCAAATACAGTCTACATCATATGACATCAACTACAGTCTACATCATCCAACATCAACTACAATCTACATCATATAACATCAACTACAGTCTACATTATATAACATCGACTACAGTCTACATCATATAACATCAACTACAGTCTACATCATATCACATCGACTACAGTCTACATCAGATAACATCAACTACAGTCTACATCATATAACATCAAATACAGTCTACATCATATAACATCAACTACAGTCTTCATCATATAACATCAACTACAGTCTACATCATATAACATCAACTACAGTCTACATCATATTACATCAACTACAGTTTACATCATATAACATCAACTATAGTCTTCATCATATAACATCAACTACTGTCTTCATCATATAACGTCAACTACAGTCTTCATCATATAACATCAACTACAGTCTACATCATATAACATCAACTACAGTCTACATCATATAACATCAACTACAGTCTACATCATATAACATCAACTACAGTCTACATCATATAACATCGACTACAGTCTTCATCATATAACATCAACTACAGTCTTCATCATATAACATCAACTACAGTCTTCATCATATAACATCAACTACAGTCTTCATCATATAACATCAACTACAGTCTTCATCATATAACATCAACTACAGTCTACATCATATAACATCAACTATAGTCTTCATCATATAACATCAACTACTGTCTTCATCATATAACATCAACTACAGTCTACATCATATTACATCAACTACAGTCTACATCATATAACATCAACTATAGTCTTCATCATATAACATCAACTACTGTCTTCATCATATAACATTAACTACAGTCTTCATCATATAACATCAACTACAGTCTACATCATATAACATCAACTACAGTCTTCATCATATAACATCAACTACAGTCTACATCATATAACATCAACTACAGTCTACATCATATAACATCAACTACAGTCTACATCATATTACATCAACTACAGTTTACATCATATAACATCAACTATAGTCTTCATCATATAACATCAACTACAGTCTTCATCATATAACGTCAACTACAGTCTTCATCATATAACATCAACTACAGTCTACATCATATAACATCAACTACAGTCTACATCATATAACATCAACTACAGTCTACATCATATAACATCAACTACAGTCTACATCATATAACATCGACTACAGTCTTCATCATATAACATCAACTACAGTCTTCATCATATAACATCAACTACAGTCTTCATCATATAACATCAACTACAGTCTTCATCATATAACATCAACTACAGTCTTCATCATATAACATCAACTACAGTCTACATCATATAACATCAACTATAGTCTTCATCATATAACATCAACTACTGTCTTCATCATATAACATCAACTACAGTCTACATCATATTACATCAACTACAGTCTACATCATATAACATCAACTATAGTCTTCATCACATAACATCAACTACTGTCTTCATCATATAACATTAACTACAGTCTTCATCATATAACATCAACTACAGTCTACATCATATAACATCAACTACAGTCTACATCATATAACATCAACTACAGTCTTCATCATATAACATCAAACACAGTCTACATCATATAACATCAACTACAGTCTACATCATATCACATCAACTACCGTCTACATCATATAACATCAACTACAGTCTACATCATAAAACATCAAATACAGTCTACATCATATAACATCAACTACAGTCTACATCATATTACATCAACTACAGTCTACATCATACAACATCAACTACAATCTACATCATATAACATCAACTACAGTCTACATTATATAACATCGACTACAGTCTACATCATATAACATCAACTACAGTCTACGTCATATCACATCGACTACAGTCTACATCAGATAACATCAACTACAGTCTACATCATATAACATCAAATACAGTCTACATCATACAACATCAACTACAGTCTACATCATATTACATCGACTACAGTCTACATCATATAACATCGACTACAGTCTACATCATATAACATCAACTACAGTCTACATCATATAACATCGACTACAGTCTACATCATACAACATCAACTACAGTCTTCATCATATAACATCAACAACAGTCTACATCATATAACATCAACTACAGTCTACAGCATATAACATAAACTACAGTCTACATCATATAACATCAACTAGAGTCTACATCATATAACATCAACTACAGTCTACATCATATAACATCAACTACAGTCTACATCATATAACATCAACTACAGTCTACATCATATAACATCGATTACAGTCTTCATCATATAACATCAACTACAGTCTTCATCATATAACATCAACTACTGTCTTCATCATATAACGTCAACTACAGTCTTCATCATATAACATCAACTACAGTCTACATCATATAACATCAACTACAGTCTACATCATATCACATCAACTACAGTCTACATCATATAACATCAACTACAGTCTACATCATATAACATCGACTACAGTCTTCATCATATAACATCAACTACAGTCTTCATCATATAACATCAACTACAGTCTTGATCATATAACATCAACTACAGTCTTCATCATATAACATCAACTACAGTCTTCATCATATAACATCAACTACAGTCTACATCATATAACATCAACTATAGTCTTCATCATATAACATCAACTACTGTCTTCATCATATAACATCAACTACAGTCTACATCATATTACATCAACTACAGTCTACATCATATAACATCAACTATAGTCTTCATCATATAACATCAACTATTGTCTTGATCATATAACATTAACTACAGTCTTCATCATATAACATCAACTACAGTCTACATCATATAGCATCAACTACAGTCTACATCATATAACATCAACTACAGTCTTCATCATATAACATCAAATACAGTCTACATCATATAACATCAACTACAGTCTACATCATATCAAATCAACTACAGTCTACATCATACAACATCAACTACAATCTACATCATATAACATCAACTACAGTCTACATTATATAACATCAACTACCGTCTACATCATATAACATCAACTACAGTCTACATCATAAAACATCAAATACAGTCTACATCATATAACATCAACTACAGTCTACATCATATTACATCAACTACAGTCTACATCATACAACATCAACTACAATCTACATCATATAACATCAACTACAGTCTACATTATATAACATCGACTACAGTCTACATCATATAACATCAACTACAGTCTACGTCATATCACATCGACTACAGTCTACATCAGATAACATCAACTACAGTCTACATCATATAACATCAAATACAGTCTACAGCATATAACATAAACTACAGTCTACATCACATAACATCGACTACAGTCTACATCATATAACATCGACTACAGTCTACATCATATAACATCAACTACAGTCTTCATCATATAACATCATCTACAGTCTACGTCATATAACATCAACTATAGTCTTCATCATATAACATCGACTACAGTCTTCATCACATAACATCGACTACAGACAACATCATATAACATCAACTACAGTCTTCATCATATAACATCAACTACAGTCTACATCATATAACATCAACTACAGTCTACATCATATAACATCAACTACAGTCTACATCATATAACATCAACTACAGTCTACATCATATAACATCAACTACAGTCTACATCGTATAACATCAACTACAGTCTACATCATATAACATCAACTACAGTCTACATCATATAACATCGACTACAGTCTTCATCATATAACATCAACTACAGTCTTCATCATATAAAATCAACTACTGTCTTCATCATATAACGTCAACTACAGTCTTCATCATATAACATCAACTACAGTCTACATCATATAACATCAACTACAGTCTACATCATATAACATCAACTACAGTCTACATCATATAACATCAACTACAGTCTACATCATATAACATCGACTACAGTCTTCATCATATAACATCAACTACAGTCTTCATCATATAACATCAACTACAGTCTTCATCATATAACATCAACTACAGTCTACATCATATAACATCAACTATAGTCTTCATCATATAACATCAACTACTGTCTTCATCATATAACATCAACTACAGTCTACATCATATTACATCAACTACAGTCTACATCATATAACATCAACTATAGTCTTCATCATATAACATCAACTACTGTCTTCATCATATAACATTAACTACAGTCTTCATCATATAACATCAACTACAGTCTACATCATATAACATCAACTACAGTCTACATCATATAACATCAACTACAGTCTTCATCATATAACATCAAATACAGTCTACATCATATAACATCAACTACAGTCTACATCATATGACATCAACTACAGTCTACATCATACAACATCAACTACAATCTACATCATATAACATCAACTACAGTCTACATTATATAACATCAACTACCGTCTACATCATATAACATCAACTACAGTCTACATCATAAAACATCAAATACAGTCTACATCATATAACATCAACTACAGTCTACATCATATTACATCAACTACAGTCTACATCATATAACATCAACTATAGTCTTCATCATATAACATCAACTACTGTCTTCATCATATAACATTAACTACAGTCTTCATCATATAACATCAACTACAGTCTACATCATATAACATCAACTACAGTCTACATCATATAACATCAACTACAGTCTTCATCATATAACATCAACTACAGTCTACATCATATAACATCAACTACAGTCTACATCATATGACATCAACTACAGTCTACATCATACAACATCAACTACTGTCTTCATCATATAACATTACCTACAGTCTTCATCATATAACATCAACTACAGTCTACATCATATAGCATCAACTACAGTCTTCATCATATAACATCAACTACAGTCTTCATCATATAACATCAACTACTGTCTTCATCATATAACGTCAACTACAGTCTTCATCATATAACATCAACTACAGTCTACATCATATAACATCAACTACAGTCTACATCATATAACATCAACTACAGTCTACATCATATAACATCAACTACAGTCTACATCATATAACATCGACTACAGTCTTCATCATATAACATCAACTACAGTCTTCATCATATAACATCAACTACAGTCTTCATCATATAACATCAACTACAGTCTTCATCATATAACATCAACTACAGTCTTCATCATATAACATCAACTACAGTCTACATCATATAACATCAACTATAGTCTTCATCATATAACATCAACTACTGTCTTCATCATATAACATCAACTACAGTCTACATCATATTACATCAACTACAGTCTACATCATATAACGTCAACTATAGTCTTCATCATATAACATCAACTACTGTCTTCATCATATAACATTAACTACAGTCTTCATCATATAACATCAACTACAGTCTACATCATATAACATCAACTACAGTCTACATCATATAACATCAACTACAGTCTTCATCATATAACATCAAATACAGTCTACATCATATAACATCAACTACAGTCTACATCATATGACATCAACTACAGTCTACATCATACAACATCAACTACAATCTACATCATATAACATCAACTACAGTCTACATTATATAACATCAACTACCGTCTACATCATATAACATCAACTACAGTCTACATGATAAAACATCAAATACAGTCTACATCATATAACATCAACTACAGTCTACATCATATTACATCAACTACAGTCTACATCATATAACATCAACTATAGTTTTCATCATATAACATCAACTACTGTCTTCATCATATAACATTAACTACAGTCTTCATCATATAACATCAACTACAGTCTACATCATATAACATCAACTACAGTCTACATCATATAACATCAACTACAGTCTTCATCATATAACATCAACTACAGTCTACATCATATAACATCAACTACAGTCTACATCATATGACATCAACTACAGTCTACATCATACAACATCAACTACTGTCTTCATCATATAACATTAAGTACAGTCTTCATCATATAACATCAACTACAGTCTAAATCATATAACATCAACTACAGTCTACATCATATAACATCAACTACAGTCTTCATCATATAACATCAAATACAGTCTGCATCATATAACATCAACTACAGTCTACATCATATGACATCAACTACAATCTACATCATACAACATCAACTACAATCTACATCATAGAACATCGACTACAGTCTTCATCATATAACATCAACTACAGTCTTCATCATATAACATCAACTACAGTCTTCATCATATAACATCAACTACAGTCTTCATCATATAACATCAACTACAGTCTTCATCATATAACATCAACTACAGTCTACATCATATAACATCAACTATAGTCTTCATCATATAACATCAACTACTGTCTTCATCATATAACATCAACTACAGTCTACATCATATTACATCAACTACAGTCTACATCATATAACATCAACTATAGTCTTCATCATATAACATCAACTACTGTCTTCATCATATAACATTAACTACAGTCTTCATCATATAACATCAACTACAGTCTACATCATATAACATCAACTACAGTCTTCATCATATAACATCAACTACAGTCTACATCATATAACATCAACTACAGTCTACATCATATAACATCAACTACAGTCTACATCATATTACATCAACTACAGTTTACATCATATAACATCAACTATAGTCTTCATCATATAACATCAACTACAGTCTTCATCATATAACGTCAACTACAGTCTTCATCATATAACATCAACTACAGTCTACATCATATAACATCAACTACAGTCTATATCATATAACATCAACTACAGTCTACATCATATAACATCAACTACAGTCTACATCATATAACATCGACTACAGTCTTCATCATATAACATCAACTACAGTCTTCATCATATAACATCAACTACAGTCTTCATCATATAACATCAACTACAGTCTTCATCATATAACATCAACTACAGTCTTCATCATATAACATCAACTACAGTCTACATCATATAACATCAACTATAGTCTTCATCATATAACATCAACTACTGTCTTCATCATATAACATCAACTACAGTCTACATCATATTACATCAACTACAGTCTACATCATATAACATCAACTATAGTCTTCATCATATAACATCAACTACTGTCTTCATCATATAACATTAACTACAGTCTTCATCATATAACATCAACTACAGTCTACATCATATAACATCAACTACAGTCTACATCATATAACATCAACTACAGTCTTCATCATATAACATCAAACACAGTCTACATCATATAACATCAACTACAGTCTACATCATATCACATCAACTACCGTCTACATCATATAACATCAACTACAGTCTACATCATAAAACATCAAATACAGTCTACATCATATAACATCAACTACAGTCTACATCATATTACATCAACTACAGTCTACATCATACAACATCAACTACAATCTACATCATATAACATCAACTACAGTCTACATTATATAACATCGACTACAGTCTACATCATATAACATCAACTACAGTCTACGTCATATCACATCGACTACAGTCTACATCAGATAACATCAACTACAGTCTACATCATATAACATCAAATACAGTCTACATCATACAACATCAACTACAGTCTACATCATATTACATCGACTACAGTCTACATCATATAACATCGACTACAGTCTACATCATATAACATCAACTACAGTCTACATCATATAACATCGACTACAGTCTACATCATACAACATCAACTACAGTCTTCATCATATAACATCAACAACAGTCTACATCATATAACACCAACTACAGTCTACAGCATATAACATAAACTACAGTCTACATCACATAACATCGACTAAAGTCTACATCATATAACATCAACTACAGTCTACATCATGTTACATCAACTACAGTCTACATCATATAACATCATCTACAGTCTACGTCATATAACATCAACTATAGTCTTCATCATATAACATCGACTACAGTCTTCATCACATAACATCGACTACAGACAACATCATATAACATCAACTACAGTCTTCATCATATAACATCAACTACAGTCTACATCATATAACATCAACTACAGTCTACATCATATAACATCAACTACAGTCTACATCATATAACATCAACTAGAGTCTACATCATATAACATCAACTACAGTCTACATCATATAACATCAACTACAGTCTACGTCATATCACATCGACTACAGTCTACATCAGATAACATCAACTACAGTCTACATCATATAACATCAAATACAGTCTACATCATACAACATCAACTACAGTCTACATCATATTACATCGACTACAGTCTACATCATATAACATCGACTACAGTCTACATCATATAACATCAACTACAGTCTACATCATATAACATCGACTACAGTCTACATCATACAACATCAACTACAGTCTTCATCATATAACATCAACAACAGTCTACATCATATAACATCAACTACAGTCTACAGCATATAACATAAACTACAGTCTACATCATATAACATCAACTAGAGTCTACATCATATAACATCAACTACAGTCTACATCATATAACATCAACTACAGTCTACATCATATAACATCAACTACAGTCTACATCATATAACATCGATTACAGTCTTCATCATATAACATCAACTACAGTCTTCATCATATAACATCAACTACTGTCTTCATCATATAACGTCAACTACAGTCTTCATCATATAACATCAACTACAGTCTACATCATATAACATCAACTACAGTCTACATCATATCACATCAACTACAGTCTACATCATATAACATCAACTACAGTCTACATCATATAACATCGACTACAGTCTTCATCATATAACATCAACTACAGTCTTCATCATATAACATCAACTACAGTCTTGATCATATAACATCAACTACAGTCTTCATCATATAACATCAACTACAGTCTTCATCATATAACATCAACTACAGTCTACATCATATAACATCAACTATAGTCTTCATCATATAACATCAACTACTGTCTTCATCATATAACATCAACTACAGTCTACATCATATTACATCAACTACAGTCTACATCATATAACATCAACTATAGTCTTCATCATATAACATCAACTATTGTCTTGATCATATAACATTAACTACAGTCTTCATCATATAACATCAACTACAGTCTACATCATATAGCATCAACTACAGTCTACATCATATAACATCAACTACAGTCTTCATCATATAACATCAAATACAGTCTACATCATATAACATCAACTACAGTCTACATCATATCAAATCAACTACAGTCTACATCATACAACATCAACTACAATCTACATCATATAACATCAACTACAGTCTACATTATATAACATCAACTACCGTCTACATCATATAACATCAACTACAGTCTACATCATAAAACATCAAATACAGTCTACATCATATAACATCAACTACAGTCTACATCATATTACATCAACTACAGTCTACATCATACAACATCAACTACAATCTACATCATATAACATCAACTACAGTCTACATTATATAACATCGACTACAGTCTACATCATATAACATCAACTACAGTCTACGTCATATCACATCGACTACAGTCTACATCAGATAACATCAACTACAGTCTACATCATATAACATCAAATACAGTCTACAGCATATAACATAAACTACAGTCTACATCACATAACATCGACTACAGTCTACATCATATAACATCGACTACAGTCTACATCATATAACATCAGCTACAGTCTTCATCATATAACATCATCTACAGTCTACGTCATATAACATCAACTATAGTCTTCATCATATAACATCGACTACAGTCTTCATCACATAACATCGACTACAGACAACATCATATAACATCAACTACAGTCTTCATCATATAACATCAACTACAGTCTACATCATATAACATCAACTACAGTCTACATCATATAACATCAACTACAGTCTACATCATATAACATCAACTACAGTCTACATCATATAACATCAACTACAGTCTACATCGTATAACATCAACTACAGTCTACATCATATAACATCAACTACAGTCTACATCATATAACATCGACTACAGTCTTCATCATATAACATCAACTACAGTCTTCATCATATAAAATCAACTACTGTCTTCATCATATAACGTCAACTACAGTCTTCATCATATAACATCAACTACAGTCTACATCATATAACATCAACTACAGTCTACATCATATAACATCAACTACAGTCTACATCATATAACATCAACTACAGTCTACATCATATAACATCGACTACAGTCTTCATCATATAACATCAACTACAGTCTTCATCATATAACATCAACTACAGTCTTCATCATATAACATCAACTACAGTCTTCATCATATAACATCAACTACAGTCTTCATCATATAACATCAACTACAGTCTACATCATATAACATCAACTATAGTCTTCATCATATAACATCAACTACTGTCTTCATCATATAACATCAACTACAGTCTACATCATATTACATCAACTACAGTCTACATCATATAACATCAACTATAGTCTTCATCATATAACATCAACTACTGTCTTCATCATATAACATTAACTACAGTCTTCATCATATAACATCAACTACAGTCTACATCATATAACATCAACTACAGTCTACATCATATAACATCAACTACAGTCTTCATCATATAACATCAAATACAGTCTACATCATATAACATCAACTACAGTCTACATCATATGACATCAACTACAGTCTACATCATACAACATCAACTACAATCTACATCATATAACATCAACTACAGTCTACATTATATAACATCAACTACCGTCTACATCATATAACATCAACTACAGTCTACATCATAAAACATCAAATACAGTCTACATCATATAACATCAACTACAGTCTACATCATATTACATCAACTACAGTCTACATCATATAACATCAACTATAGTCTTCATCATATAACATCAACTACTGTCTTCATCATATAACATTAACTACAGTCTTCATCATATAACATCAACTACAGTCTACATCATATAACATCAACTACAGTCTACATCATATAACATCAACTACAGTCTTCATCATATAACATCAACTACAGTCTACATCATATAACATCAACTACAGTCTACATCATATGACATCAACTACAGTCTACATCATACAACATCAACTACTGTCTTCATCATATAACATTACCTACAGTCTTCATCATATAACATCAACTACAGTCTACATCATATAGCATCAACTACAGTCTTCATCATATAACATCAACTACAGTCTTCATCATATAACATCAACTACTGTCTTCATCATATAACGTCAACTACAGTCTTCATCATATAACATCAACTACAGTCTACATCATATAACATCAACTACAGTCTACATCATATAACATCAACTACAGTCTACATCATATAACATCAACTACAGTCTACATCATATAACATCGACTACAGTCTTCATCATATAACATCAACTACAGTCTTCATCATATAACATCAACTACAGTCTTCATCATATAACATCAACTACAGTCTTCATCATATAACATCAACTACAGTCTTCATCATATAACATCAACTACAGTCTACATCATATAACATCAACTATAGTCTTCATCATATAACATCAACTACTGTCTTCATCATATAACATCAACTACAGTCTACATCATATTACATCAACTACAGTCTACATCATATAACGTCAACTATAGTCTTCATCATATAACATCAACTACTGTCTTCATCATATAACATTAACTACAGTCTTCATCATATAACATCAACTACAGTCTACATCATATAACATCAACTACAGTCTACATCATATAACATCAACTACAGTCTTCATCATATAACATCAAATACAGTCTACATCATATAACATCAACTACAGTCTACATCATATGACATCAACTACAGTCTACATCATACAACATCAACTACAATCTACATCATATAACATCAACTACAGTCTACATTATATAACATCAACTACCGTCTACATCATATAACATCAACTACAGTCTACATGATAAAACATCAAATACAGTCTACATCATATAACATCAACTACAGTCTACATCATATTACATCAACTACAGTCTACATCATATAACATCAACTATAGTTTTCATCATATAACATCAACTACTGTCTTCATCATATAACATTAACTACAGTCTTCATCATATAACATCAACTACAGTCTACATCATATAACATCAACTACAGTCTACATCATATAACATCAACTACAGTCTTCATCATATAACATCAACTACAGTCTACATCATATAACATCAACTACAGTCTACATCATATGACATCAACTACAGTCTACATCATACAACATCAACTACTGTCTTCATCATATAACATTAAGTACAGTCTTCATCATATAACATCAACTACAGTCAAAATCATATAACATCAACTACAGTCTACATCATATAACATCAACTACAGTCTTCATCATATAACATCAAATACAGTCTGCATCATATAACATCAACTACAGTCTACATCATATGACATCAACTACAATCTACATCATACAACATCAACTACAATCTACATCATAGAACATCGACTACAGTCTTCATCATATAACATCAACTACAGTCTTCATCATATAACATCAACTACAGTCTTCATCATATAACATCAACTACAGTCTTCATCATATAACATCAACTACAGTCTTCATCATATAACATCAACTACAGTCTACATCATATAACATCAACTATAGTCTTCATCATATAACATCAACTACTGTCTTCATCATATAACATCAACTACAGTCTACATCATATTACATCAACTACAGTCTACATCATATAACATCAACTATAGTCTTCATCATATAACATCAACTACTGTCTTCATCATATAACATTAACTACAGTCTTCATCATATAACATCAACTACAGTCTACATCATATAACATCAACTACAGTCTTCATCATATAACATCAACTACAGTCTACATCATATAACATCAACTACAGTCTACATCATATAACATCAACTACAGTCTACATCATATTACATCAACTACAGTTTACATCATATAACATCAACTATAGTCTTCATCATATAACATCAACTACAGTCTTCATCATATAACGTCAACTACAGTCTTCATCATATAACATCAACTACAGTCTACATCATATAACATCAACTACAGTCTATATCATATAACATCAACTACAGTCTACATCATATAACATCAACTACAGTCTACATCATATAACATCGACTACAGTCTTCATCATATAACATCAACTACAGTCTTCATCATATAACATCAACTACAGTCTTCATCATATAACATCAACTACAGTCTTCATCATATAACATCAACTACAGTCTTCATCATATAACATCAACTACAGTCTACATCATATAACATCAACTATAGTCTTCATCATATAACATCAACTACTGTCTTCATCATATAACATCAACTACAGTCTACATCATATTACATCAACTACAGTCTACATCATATAACATCAACTATAGTCTTCATCATATAACATCAACTACTGTCTTCATCATATAACATTAACTACAGTCTTCATCATATAACATCAACTACAGTCTACATCATATAACATCAACTACAGTCTACATCATATAACATCAACTACAGTCTTCATCATATAACATCAAACACAGTCTACATCATATAACATCAACTACAGTCTACATCATATCACATCAACTACCGTCTACATCATATAACATCAACTACAGTCTACATCATAAAACATCAAATACAGTCTACATCATATAACATCAACTACAGTCTACATCATATTACATCAACTACAGTCTACATCATACAACATCAACTACAATCTACATCATATAACATCAACTACAGTCTACATTATATAACATCGACTACAGTCTACATCATATAACATCAACTACAGTCTACGTCATATCACATCGACTACAGTCTACATCAGATAACATCAACTACAGTCTACATCATATAACATCAAATACAGTCTACATCATACAACATCAACTACAGTCTACATCATATTACATCGACTACAGTCTACATCATATAACATCGACTACAGTCTACATCATATAACATCAACTACAGTCTACATCATATAACATCGACTACAGTCTACATCATACAACATCAACTACAGTCTTCATCATATAACATCAACAACAGTCTACATCATATAACACCAACTACAGTCTACAGCATATAACATAAACTACAGTCTACATCACATAACATCGACTAAAGTCTACATCATATAACATCAACTACAGTCTACATCATGTTACATCAACTACAGTCTACATCATATAACATCATCTACAGTCTACGTCATATAACATCAACTATAGTCTTCATCATATAACATCGACTACAGTCTTCATCACATAACATCGACTACAGACAACATCATATAACATCAACTACAGTCTTCATCATATAACATCAACTACAGTCTACATCATATAACATCAACTACAGTCTACATCATATAACATCAACTACAGTCTACATCATATAACATCAACTAGAGTCTACATCATATAACATCAACTACAGTCTACATCATATAACATCAACTACAGTCTACATCATATAACATCAACTACAGTCTACATCATATAACATCGACTACAGTCTTCATCATATAACATCAACTACAGTCTTCATCATATAACATCAACTACTGTCTTCATCATATAACGTCAACTACAGTCTTCATCATATAACATCAACTACAGTCTACATCATATAACATCAACTACAGTCTACATCATATCACATCAACTACAGTCTACATCATATAACATCAACTACAGTCTACATCATATAACATCGACTACAGTCTTCATCATATAACATCAACTACAGTCTTCATCATATAACATCAACTACAGTCTTGATCATATAACATCAACTACAGTCTTCATCATATAACATCAACTACAGTCTTCATCATATAACATCAACTACAGTCTACATCATATAACATCAACTATAGTCTTCATCATATAACATCAACTACTCTCTTCATCATATACCATCAACTACAGTCTACATCATATTACATCAACTACAGTCTACATCATATAACATCAACTATAGTCTTCATCATATAACATCAACTATTGTCTTCATCATATAACATTAACTACAGTCTTCATCATATAACATCAACTACAGTCTACATCATATAGCATCAACTACAGTCTACATCATATAACATCAACTACAGTCTTCATCATATAACATCAAATACAGTCTACATCATATAACATCAACTACAGTCTACATCATATCAAATCAACTACAGTCTACATCATACAACATCAACTACAATCTACATCATATAACATCAACTACAGTCTACATTATATAACATCAACTACCGTCTACATCATATAACATCAACTACAGTCTACATCATAAAACATCAAATACAGTCTACATCATATAACATCAACTACAGTCTACATCATATTACATCAACTACAGTCTACATCATACAACATCAACTACAATCTACATCATATAACATCAACTACAGTCTACATTATATAACATCGACTACAGTCTACATCATATAACATCAACTACAGTCTACGTCATATCACATCGACTACAGTCTACATCAGATAACATCAACTACAGTCTACATCATATAACATCAAATACAGTCTACAGCATATAACATAAACTACAGTCTACATCACATAACATCGACTACAGTCTACATCATATAACATCGACTACAGTCTACATCATATAACATCAACTACAGTCTTCATCATATAACATCATCTACAGTCTACGTCATATAACATCAACTATAGTCTTCATCATATAACATCGACTACAGTCTTCATCACATAACATCGACTACAGACAACATCATATAACATCAACTACAGTCTTCATCATATAACATCAACTACAGTCTACATCATATAACATCAACTACAGTCTACATCATATAACATCAACTACAGTCTACATCATATAACATCAACTACAGTCTACATCATATAACATCAACTACAGTCTACATCGTATAACATCAACTACAGTCTACATCATATAACATCAACTACAGTCTACATCATATAACATCGACTACAGTCTTCATCATATAACATCAACTACAGTCTTCATCATATAAAATCAACTACTGTCTTCATCATATAACGTCAACTACAGTCTTCATCATATAACATCAACTACAGTCTACATCATATAACATCAACTACAGTCTACATCATATAACATCAACTACAGTCTACATCATATAACATCAACTACAGTCTACATCATATAACAGCGACTACAGTCTTCATCATATAACATCAACTACAGTCTTCATCATATAACATCAACTACAGTCTTCATCATATAACATCAACTACAGTCTTCATCATATAACATCAACTACAGTCTTCATCATATAACATCAACTACAGTCTACATCATATAACATCAACTATAGTCTTCATCATATAACATCAACTACTGTCTTCATCATATAACATCAACTACAGTCTACATCATATTACATCAACTACAGTCTACATCATATAACATCAACTATAGTCTTCATCATATAACATCAACTACTGTCTTCATCATATAACATTAACTACAGTCTTCATCATATAACATCAACTACAGTCTACATCATATAACATCAACTACAGTCTACATCATATAACATCAACTACAGTCTTCATCATATAACATCAAACACAGTCTACATCATATAACATCAACTACAGTCTACATCATATCACATCAACTACCGTCTACATCATATAACATCAACTACAGTCTACATCATAAAACATCAAATACAGTCTACATCATATAACATCAACTACAGTCTACATCATATTACATCAACTACAGTCTACATCATACAACATCAACTACAATCTACATCATATAACATCAACTACAGTCTACATTATATAACATCGACTACAGTCTACATCATATAACATCAACTACAGTCTACGTCATATCACATCGACTACAGTCTACATCAGATAACATCAACTACAGTCTACATCATATAACATCAAATACAGTCTACATCATACAACATCAACTACAGTCTACATCATATTACATCGACTACAGTCTACATCATATAACATCGACTACAGTCTACATCATATAACATCAACTACAGTCTACATCATATAACATCGACTACAGTCTACATCATACAACATCAACTACAGTCTTCATCATATAACATCAACAACAGTCTACATCATATAACACCAACTACAGTCTACAGCATATAACATAAACTACAGTCTACATCACATAACATCGACTAAAGTCTACATCATATAACATCAACTACAGTCTACATCATGTTACATCAACTACAGTCTACATCATATAACATCATCTACAGTCTACGTCATATAACATCAACTATAGTCTTCATCATATAACATCGACTACAGTCTTCATCACATAACATCGACTACAGACAACATCATATAACATCAACTACAGTCTTCATCATATAACATCAACTACAGTCTACATCATATAACATCAACTACAGTCTACATCATATAACATCAACTACAGTCTACATCATATAACATCAACTAGAGTCTACATCATATAACATCAACTACAGTCTACATCATATAACATCAACTACAGTCTACATCATATAACATCAACTACAGTCTACATCATATAACATCGACTACAGTCTTCATCATATAACATCAACTACAGTCTTCATCATATAACATCAACTACTGTCTTCATCATATAACGTCAACTACAGTCTTCATCATATAACATCAACTACAGTCTACATCATATAACATCAACTACAGTCTACATCATATCACATCAACTACAGTCTACATCATATAACATCAACTACAGTCTACATCATATAACATCGACTACAGTCTTCATCATATAACATCAACTACAGTCTTCATCATATAACATCAACTACAGTCTTGATCATATAACATCAACTACAGTCTTCATCATATAACATCAACTACAGTCTTCATCATATAACATCAACTACAGTCTACATCATATAACATCAACTATAGTCTTCATCATATAACATCAACTACTGTCTTCATCATATACCATCAACTACAGTCTACATCATATTACATCAACTACAGTCTACATCATATAACATCAACTATAGTCTTCATCATATAACATCAACTATTGTCTTCATCATATAACATTAACTACAGTCTTCATCATATAACATCAACTACAGTCTACATCATATAGCATCAACTACAGTCTACATCATATAACATCAACTACAGTCTTCATCATATAACATCAAATACAGTCTACATCATATAACATCAACTACAGTCTACATCATATCAAATCAACTACAGTCTACATCATACAACATCAACTACAATCTACATCATATAACATCAACTACAGTCTACATTATATAACATCAACTACCGTCTACATCATATAACATCAACTACAGTCTACATCATAAAACATCAAATACAGTCTACATCATATAACATCAACTACAGTCTACATCATATTACATCAACTACAGTCTACATCATACAACATCAACTACAATCTACATCATATAACATCAACTACAGTCTACATTATATAACATCGACTACAGTCTACATCATATAACATCAACTACAGTCTACGTCATATCACATCGACTACAGTCTACATCAGATAACATCAACTACAGTCTACATCATATAACATCAAATACAGTCTACAGCATATAACATAAACTACAGTCTACATCACATAACATCGACTACAGTCTACATCATATAACATCGACTACAGTCTACATCATATAACATCAACTACAGTCTTCATCATATAACATCATCTACAGTCTACGTCATATAACATCAACTATAGTCTTCATCATATAACATCGACTACAGTCTTCATCACATAACATCGACTACAGACAACATCATATAACATCAACTACAGTCTTCATCATATAACATCAACTACAGTCTACATCATATAACATCAACTACAGTCTACATCATATAACATCAACTACAGTCTACATCATATAACATCAACTACAGTCTACATCATATAACATCAACTACAGTCTACATCGTATAACATCAACTACAGTCTACATCATATAACATCAACTACAGTCTACATCATATAACATCGACTACAGTCTTCATCATATAACATCAACTACAGTCTTCATCATATAAAATCAACTACTGTCTTCATCATATAACGTCAACTACAGTCTTCATCATATAACATCAACTACAGTCTACATCATATAACATCAACTACAGTCTACATCATATAACATCAACTACAGTCTACATCATATAACATCAACTACAGTCTACATCATATAACATCGACTACAGTCTTCATCATATAACATCAACTACAGTCTTCATCATATAACATCAACTACAGTCTTCATCATATAACATCAACTACAGTCTTCATCATATAACATCAACTACAGTCTTCATCATATAACATCAACTACAGTCTACATCATATAACATCAACTATAGTCTTCATCATATAACATCAACTACTGTCTTCATCATATAACATCAACTACAGTCTACATCATATTACATCAACTACAGTCTACATCATATAACATCAACTATAGTCTTCATCATATAACATCAACTACTGTCTTCATCATATAACATTAACTACAGTCTTCATCATATAACATCAACTACAGTCTACATCATATAACATCAACTACAGTCTACATCATATAACATCAACTACAGTCTTCATCATATAACATCAAATACAGTCTACATCATATAACATCAACTACAGTCTACATCATATAACATCAACTACAGTCTACATCATACAACATCAACTACAATCTACATCATATAACATCAACTACAGTCTACATTATATAACATCAACTACCGTCTACATCATATAACATCAACTACAGTCTACATCATAAAACATCAAATACAGTCTACATCATATAACATCAACTACAGTCTACATCATATTACATCAACTACAGTCTACATCATATAACATCAACTATAGTCTTCATCATATAACATCAACTACTGTCTTCATCATATAACATTAACTACAGTCTTCATCATATAACATCAACTACAGTCTACATCATATAACATCAACTACAGTCTACATCATATAACATCAACTACAGTCTTCATCATATAACATCAACTACAGTCTACATCATATAACATCAACTACAGTCTACATCATATGACATCAACTACAGTCTACATCATACAACATCAACTACTGTCTTCATCATATAACATTACCTACAGTCTTCATCATATAACATCAACTACAGTCTACATCATATAGCATCAACTACAGTCTTCATCATATAACATCAACTACAGTCTTCATCATATAACATCAACTACTGTCTTCATCATATAACGTCAACTACAGTCTTCATCATATAACATCAACTACAGTCTACATCATATAACATCAACTACAGTCTACATCATATAACATCAACTACAGTCTACATCATATAACATCAACTACAGTCTACATCATATAACATCGACTACAGTCTTCATCATATAACATCAACTACAGTCTTCATCATATAACATCAACTACAGTCTTCATCATATAACATCAACTACAGTCTTCATCATATAACATCAACTACAGTCTTCATCATATAACATCAACTACAGTCTACATCATATAACATCAACTATAGTCTTCATCATATAACATCAACTACTGTCTTCATCATATAACATCAACTACAGTCTACATCATATTACATCAACTACAGTCTACATCATATAACGTCAACTATAGTCTTCATCATATAACATCAACTACTGTCTTCATCATATAACATTAACTACAGTCTTCATCATATAACATCAACTACAGTCTACATCATATAACATCAACTACAGTCTACATCATATAACATCAACTACAGTCTTCATCATATAACATCAAATACAGTCTACATCATATAACATCAACTACAGTCTACATCATATGACATCAACTACAGTCTACATCATACAACATCAACTACAATCTACATCATATAACATCAACTACAGTCTACATTATATAACATCAACTACCGTCTACATCATATACCATCAAATACAGTCTACATCATAAAACATCAAATACAGTCTACATCATATAACATCAACTACAGTCTACATCATATTACATCAACTACAGTCTACATCATATAACATCAACTATAGTTTTCATCATATAACATCAACTACTGTCTTCATCATATAACATTAACTACAGTCTTCATCATATAACATCAACTACAGTCTACATCATATAACATCAACTACAGTCTACATCATATAACATCAACTACAGTCTTCATCATATAACATCAACTACAGTCTACATCATATAACATCAACTACAGTCTACATCATATGACATCAACTACAGTCTACATCATACAACATCAACTACTGTCTTCATCATATAACATTAACTACAGTCTTCATCATATAACATCAACTACAGTCTAAATCATATAACATCAACTACAGTCTACATCATATAACATCAACTACAGTCTTCATCATATAACATCAAATACAGTCTACATCATATAACATCAACTACAGTCTACATCATATGACATCAACTACAATCTACATCATACAACATCAACTACAATCTACATCATAGAACATCGACTACAGTCTACATCATATAACATCAACTACAGTCTACGTCATATCACATCAACTACAGTCTACATCATAAAACATCAAATACAGTCTACATCATCCAACATCAACTACAATCTACATCATATAACATCAACTACAGTCTACATTATATAACATCGACTACAGTCTACATCATATAACATCAACTACAGTCTACATCATATCACATCAACTACAGTCTACATCAGATAACATCAACTACAGTCTACATCATATAAAATCAAATACAGTCTACATCATATAACATCAACTACAGTCTTCATCATATAACATCAACTACAGTCTACATCATATAACATCAACTACAGTCTATATCATATAACATCAACTACAGTCTACATCATATTACATCAACTACAGTTTACATCATATAACATCAACTATAGTCTTCATCATATAACATCAACTACTGTCTTCATCATATAACGTCAACTACAGTCTTCATCATATAACATCAACTACAGTCTACATCATATAACATCAACTACAGTCTACATCATATAACATCAACTACAGTCTACATCATATAACATCAACTACAGTCTACATCATATAACATCGACTACAGTCTTCATCATATAACATCAACTACAGTCTTCATCATATAACATCAACTACAGTCTTCATCATATAACATCAACTACAGTCTTCATCATATAACATCAACTACAGTCTTCATCATATAACATCAACTACAGTCTACATCATATAACATCAACTATAGTCTTCATCATATAACATCAACTACTGTCTTCATCATATAACATTAACTACAGTCTTCATCATATAACATCAACTACAGTCTACATCATATTACATCAACTACAGTCTTCATCATATAACATCAACTACAGTCTACATCATATAACATCAACTACAGTCTACATCATATAACATCAACTACAGTCTACATCATATTACATCAACTACAGTTTACATCATATAACATCAACTATAGTCTTCATCATATAACATCAACTACAGTCTACATCATATAACATCAACTACAGTCTACATCATATAACATCAACTACAGTCTACATCACATTACATCAACTACAGTTTACATCATATAACATCAACTATAGTCTTCATCATATGACATCAACTACAATCTACATCATACAACATCAACTACAATCTACATCATATAACATCGACTACAGTCTACATCATATAACATCAACTACAGTCTACGTCATATCACATCAACTACAGTCTACATCATAAAACATCAAATACAGTCTACATCATCCAACATCAACTACAATCTACATCATATAATATCAACTACAGTCTACATTATATAACATCGACTACAGTCTACATCATATAACATCAACTACAGTCTACATCATATCACATCGACTACAGTCTACATCAGATAACATCAACTACAGTCTACATCATATAAAATCAAATACAGTCTACATCATATAACATCAACTACAGTCTTCATCATATAACATCAACTACAGTCTACATCATATAACATCAACTACAGTCTATATCATATAACATCAACTACAGTCTACATCATATTACATCAACTACAGTTTACATCATATAACATCAACTATAGTCTTCATCATATAACATCAACTACTGTCTTCATCATATAACGTCAACCACAGTCTTCATCATATAACATCAACTACAGTCTACATCATATAACATCAACTACAGTCTACATCATATAACATCAACTACAGTCTACATCATATAACATCAACTACAGTCTACATCATATAACATCGACTACAGTCTTCATCATATAACATCAACTACAGTCTTCATCATATAACATCAACTACAGTCTTCATCATATAACATCAACTACAGTCTTCATCATATAACATCAACTACAGTCTTCATCATATAACATCAACTACAGTCTACATCATATAACATCAACTATAGTCTTCATCATATAACATCAACTACTGTCTTCATCATATAACATTAACTACAGTCTTCATCATATAACATCAACTACAGTCTACATCATATAACATCAACTACAGTCTTCATCATATAACATCAACTACAGTCTACATCATATAACATCAACTACAGTCTACATCATATAACATCAACTACAGTCTACATCATATTACATCAACTACAGTTTACATCATATAACATCAACTATAGTCTTCATCATATAACATCAACTACAGTCTACATCATATAACATCAACTACAGTCTACATCATATAACATCAACTACAGTCTACATCATATTACATCAACTACAGTTTACATCATATAACATCAACTATAGTCTTCATCATATAACATCAACTACAGTCTTCATCAAATAACGTCAACTACAGTCTTCATCATATAACATCAACTACAGTCTACATAATATAACATCAACTACAGTCTACATCATATAACATCAACTACAGTCTACATCATATAACATCAACTACAGTCTACATCATATAACATCGACTACAGTCTTCATCATATAACATCAACTACAGTCTTCATCATATAACATCAACTACAGTCTTCATCATATAACATCAACTACAGTCTTCATCATATAACATCAACTACAGTCTTCATCATATAACATCAACTACAGTCTACATCATATAACATCAACTATAGTCTTCATCATATAACATCAACTACTGTCTTCATCATATAACATCAACTACAGTCTACATCATATTACATCAACTACAGTCTACATCATATAACATCAACTATAGTCTTCATCATATAACATCAACTACTGTCTTCATCATATAACATTAACTACAGTCTTCATCATATAACATCAACTACAGTCTACATCATATAACATCAACTACAGTCTACATCATATAACATCAACTACAGTCTTCATCATATAACATCAAATACAGTCTACATCATATAACATCAACTACAGTCTACATCATATCACATCAACTACAGTCTACATCATACAACATCAACTACAATCTACATCATATAACATCAACTACAGTCTACATTATATAACATCAACTACCGTCTACATCATATAACATCAACTACAGTCTACATCATAAAACATCAAATACAGTCTACATCATATAACATCAACTACAGTCTACATCATATTACATCAACTACAGTCTACATCATACAACATCAACTACAATCTACATCATATAACATCAACTACAGTCTACATTATATAACATCGACTACAGTCTACATCATATAACATCAACTACTGTCTACGTCATATCACATCGACTACAGTCTACATCAGATAACATCAACTACAGTCTACATCATATAACATCAAATACAGTCTACATCATACAACATCAACTACAGTCTACATCATCTTACATCGACTACAGTCTACATCATATAACATCGACTACAGTCTACATCATATAACATCAACTACAGTCTACATCATATAACATCGACTACAGTCTACATCATACAACATCAACTACAGTCTTCATCATATAACATCAACTACAGTCTACATCATATAACACCAACTACAGTCTACAGCATATAACATAAACTACAGTCTACATCACATAACATCGACTACAGTCTACATCATATAACATCAACTACAGTCTACATCATGTTACATCAACTACAGTCTACATCATATAACATCATCTACAGTCTTCTTCATATAACATCAACTATAGTCTTCATCATATAACATCGACTACAGTCTTCATCACATAACATCGACTACAGACAACATCATATAACATCAACTACAGTCTTCATCATATAACATCAACTACAGTCTACATCATATAACATCAACTACAGTCTACATCATATAACATCAACTACAGTCTACATCATATAACATCAACTAGAGTCTACATCATATAACATCAACTACAGTCTACATCATATAACATCAACTACAGTCTACATCATATAACATCAACTACAGTCTACATCATATAACATCGACTACAGTCTTCATCATATAACATCAACTACAGTCTTCATCATATAACATCAACTACTGTCTTCATCATATAACGTCAACTACAGTCTTCATCATATAACATCAACTACAGTCTACATCATATAACATCAACTACAGTCTACATCATATAACATCAACTACAGTCTACATCATATAACATCAACTACAGTCTACATCATATAACATCGACTACAGTCTTCATCATATAACATCAACTACAGTCTTCATCATATAACATCAACTACAGTCTTCATCATATAACATCAACTACAGTCTTCATCATATAACATCAACTACAGTCTTCATCATATAACATCAACTACAGTCTACATCATATAACATCAACTATAGTCTTCATCATATAACATCAACTACTGTCTTCATCATATAACATCAACTACAGTCTACATCATATTACATCAACTACAGTCTACATCATATAACATCAACTATAGTCTTCATCATATAACATCAACTACTGTCTTCATCATATAACATTAACTACAGTCTTCATCATATAACATCAACTACAGTCTACATCATATAACATCAACTACAGTCTACATCATATAACATCAACTACAGTCTTCATCATATAACATCAAATACAGTCTACATCATATAACATTAACTACAGTCTACATCATATGACATCAACTACAGTCTACATCATACAACATCAACTACAATCTACATCATATAACATCAACTACAGTCTACATTATATAACATCAACTACCGTCTACATCATATAACATCAACTACAGTCTACATCATAAAACATCAAATACAGTCTACATCATATAACATCAACTACAGTCTACATCATATTACATCAACTACAGTCTACATCATACAACATCAACTACAATCTACATCATATAACATCAACTACAGTCTACATTATATAACATCGACTACAGTCTACATCATATAACATCAACTACAGTCTACGTCATATCACATCGACTACAGTCTACATCAGATAACATCAACTACAGTCTACATCATATAAAATCAAATACAGTCTACATCATATAACATCAACTACAGTCTTCATCATATAACATCAACTACAGTCTACATCATATAACATCAACTACAGTTTACATCATATAACATCAACTATAGTCTTCATCATATAACATCAACTACTGTCTTCATCATATAACGTCAACTACAGTCTTCATCATATAACATCAACTACAGTCTACATCATATAACATCAACTACAGTCTACATCATATAACATCAACTACAGTCTATTTCATATAACATCAACTACAGTCTTCATCATATAACATCAACTACAGTCTTCATCATATAACATTAACTACAGTCTTCATCATATAACATCAACTACAGTCTACATCATATAACATCAACTACAGTCTTCATCATATAACATCAACTACAGTCTACATCATATAACATCAACTACAGTCTACATCATATAACATCAACTACACTCTACATCATATTACATCAACTACAGTTTACGTCATATAACATCAACTATAGTCTTCATCATATAACATCAACTACAGTCTACATCATATAACATCAACTACAGTCTACATCATATAACATCAACTACAGTCTACATCATATTACATCAACTACAGTTTACATCATATAACATCAACTATAGTCTTCATCATATAACATCAACTACAGTCTTCATCATATAACGTCAACTACAGTCTTCATCATATAACATCAACTACAGTCTACATAATATAACATCAACTACAGTCTACATCATATAACATCAACTACAGTCTACATCATATAACATCGACTACAGTCTTCATCATATAACATCAACTACAGTCTTCATCATATAACATCAACTACAGTCTTCATCATATAACATCAACTACAGTCTTCATCATATAACATCAACTACAGTCTTCATCATATAACATCAACTATAGTCTTCATCATATAACATCAACTACAGTCTACATCATATAACATCAACTATAGTCTTCATCATATAACATCAACTACTGTCTTCATCATATAACATCAACTACAGTCTACATCATATTACATCAACTACAGTCTACATCATATAACATCAACTATAGTCTTCATCATATAACATCAACTACTGTCTTCATCATATAACATTAACTACTGTCTTCATCATATAACATCAACTACAGTCTACATCATATAACATCAACTACAGTCTACATCATATAACATCAACTACAGTCTTCATCATATAACATCAAATACAGTCTACATCATATAACATCAACTACAGTCTACATCATATCACATCAACTACAGTCTACATCATACAACATCAACTACAATCTACATCATATAACATCAACTACAGTCTACATTATATAACATCAACTACCGTCTACATCATATAACATCAACTACAGTCTACATCATAAAACATCAAATACAGTCTACATCATATAACATCAACTACAGTCTACATCATATTACATCAACTACAGTCTACATCATACAACATCAACTACAATCTACATCATATAACATCAACTACAGTCTACATTATATAACATCGACTACAGTCTACATCATATAACATCAACTACAGTCTACGTCATATCACATCGACTACAGTCTACATCAGATAACATCAACTACAGTCTACATCATATAACATCAAATACAGTCTACATCATACAACATCAACTACAGTCTACATCATCTTACATCGACTACAGTCTACATCATATAACATCGACTACAGTCTACATCATATAACATCAACTACAGTCTACATCATATAACATCGACTACAGTCTACATCATACAACATCAACTACAGTCTTCATCATATAACATCAACTACAGTCTACATCATATAACACCAACTACAGTCTACAGCATATAACATAAACTACAGTCTACATCACATAACATCGACTACAGTCTACATCATATAACATCAACTACAGTCTACATCATGTTACATCAACTACAGTCTACATCATATAACATCATCTACAGTCTTCGTCATATAACATCAACTATAGTCTTCATCATATAACATCGACTACAGTCTTCATCACATAACATCGACTACAGACAACATCATATAACATCAACTACAGTCTTCATCATATAACATCAACTACAGTCTACATCATATAACATCAACTACAGTCTACATCATATAACATCAACTACAGTCTACATCATATAACATCAACTAGAGTCTACATCATATAACATCAACTACAGTCTACATCATATAACATCAACTACAGTCTACATCATATAACATCAACTACAGTCTACATCATATAACATCGACTACAGTCTTCATCATATAACATCAACTACAGTCTTCATCATATAACATCAACTACTGTCTTCATCATATAACGTCAACTACAGTCTTCATCATATAACATCAACTACAGTCTACATCATATAACATCAACTACAGTCTACATCATATAACATCAACTACAGTCTACATCATATAACATCAACTACAGTCTACATCATATAACATCGACTACAGTCTTCATCATATAACATCAACTACAGTCTTCATCATATAACATCGACTACAGTCTTCATCATATAACATCAACTACAGTCTTCATCATATAACATCAACTACAGTCTTCATCATATAACATCAACTACAGTCTACATCATATAACATCAACTATAGTCTTCATCATATAACATCAACTACTGTCTTCATCATATAACATCAACTACAGTCTACATCATATTACATCAACTACAGTCTACATCATATAACATCAACTATAGTCTTCATCATATAACATCAACTACTGTCTTCATCATATAACATTAACTACAGTCTTCATCATATAACATCAACTACAGTCTACATCATATAACATCAACTACAGTCTACATCATATAACATCAACTACAGTCTTCATCATATAACATCAAATACAGTCTACATCATATAACATTAACTACAGTCTACATCATATGACATCAACTACAGTCTACATCATACAACATCAACTACAATCTACATCATATAACATCAACTACAGTCTACATTATATAACATCAACTACCGTCTACATCATATAACATCAACTACAGTCTACATCATAAAACATCAAATACAGTCTACATCATATAACATCAACTACAGTCTACATCATATTACATCAACTACAGTCTACATCATACAACATCAACTACAATCTACATCATATAACATCAACTACAGTCTACATTATATAACATCGACTACAGTCTACATCATATAACATCAACTACAGTCTACGTCATATCACATCGACTACAGTCTACATCAGATAACATCAACTACAGTCTACATCATATAAAATCAAATACAGTCTACATCATATAACATCAACTACAGTCTTCATCATATAACATCAACTACAGTCTACATCATATAACATCAACTACAGTTTACATCATATAACATCAACTATAGTCTTCATCATATAACATCAACTACTGTCTTCATCATATAACGTCAACTACAGTCTTCATCATATAACATCAACTACAGTCTACATCATATAACATCAACTACAGTCTACATCATATAACATCAACTACAGTCTATTTCATATAACATCAACTACAGTCTTCATCATATAATATCAACTACAGTCTTCATCATATAACATCAACTACAGTCTACATCATATAACATCAACTATAGTCTTCATCATATAACATCAACTACTGTCTTCATCATATAACATTAACTACAGTCTTCATCATATAACATCAACTACAGTCTACATCATATAACATCAACTACAGTCTTCATCATATAACATCAACTACAGTCTACATCATATAACATCAACTACAGTCTACATCATATAACATCAAATACACTCTACATCATATTACATCAACTACAGTTTACGTCATATAACATCAACTATAGTCTTCATCATATAACATCAACTACAGTCTACATCATATAACATCAACTACAGTCTACATCATATAACATCAACTACAGTCTACATCATATTACATCAACTACAGTTTACATCATATAACATCAACTATAGTCTTCATCATATAACATCAACTACAGTCTTCATCATATAACGTCAACTACAGTCTTCATCATATAACATCAACTACAGTCTACATAATATAACATCAACTACAGTCTACATCATATAACATCAACTACAGTCTAGATCATATAACATCGACTACAGTCTTCATCATATAACATCAACTACAGTCTTCATCATATAACATCAACTACAGTCTTCATCATATAACATCAACTACAGTCTTCATCATATAACATCAACTACAGTCTTCATCATATAACATCAACTACAGTCTTCATCATATAACATCAACTACAGTCTACATCATATAACATCAACTATAGTCTTCATCATATAACATCAACTACTGTCTTCATCATATAACATCAACTACAGTCTACATCATATTACATCAACTACAGTCTACATCATATAACATCAACTATAGTCTTCATCATATAACATCAACTACTGTCTTCATCATATAACATTAACTACAGTCTTCATCATATAACATCAACTACAGTCTACATCATATAACATCAACTACAGTCTACATCATATAACATCAACTACAGTCTTCATCATATAACATCAAATACAGTCTACATCATATAACATCAACTACAGTCTACATCATATCACATCAACTACAGTCTACATCATACAACATCAACTACAATCTACATCATATAACATCAACTACAGTCTACATTATATAACATCAACTACCGTCTACATCATATAACATCAACTACAGTCTACATCATAAAACATCAAATACAGTCTACATCATATAACATCAACTACAGTCTACATCATATTACATCAACTACAGTCTACATCATTCAACATCAACTACAATCTACATCATATAACATCAACTACAGTCTACATTATATAACATCGACTACAGTCTACATCATATAACATCAACTACAGTCTACGTCATATCACATCGACTACAGTCTACATCAGATAACATCAACTACAGTCTACATCATATAACATCAAATACAGTCTACATCATACAACATCAACTACAGTCTACATCATATTACATCGACTACAGTCTACATCATATAACATCGACTACAGTCTACATCATATAACATCAACTACCGTCTACATCATATAACATCGACTACAGTCTACATCATACAACATCAACTACAGTCTTCATCATATAACATCAACTACAGTCTACATCATATAACACCAACTACAGTCTACAGCATATAACATAAACTACAGTCTACATCACATAACATCGACTACAGTCTACATCATATAACATCAACTACAGTCTACATCATGTTACATCAACTACAGTCTACATCATATAACATCATCTACAGTCTACGTCATATAACATCAACTATAGTCTTCATCATATAACATCGACTACAGTCTTCATCACACAACATCGACTACAGACAACATCATATAACATCAACTACAGTCTTCATCATATAACATCAACTACAGTCTACATCATATAACATCAACTACAGTCTACATCATATAACATCAACTACAGTCTACATCATATAACATCAACTAGAGTCTACATCATATAACATCAACTACAGTCTACATCATATAACATCAACTACAGTCTACATCATATAACATCAACTACAGTCTACATCATATAACATCGACTACAGTCTTCATCATATAACATCAACTACAGTCTTCATCATATAACATCAACTACTGTCTTCATCATATAACGTCAACTACAGTCTTCATCATATAACATCAACTACAGTCTACATCATATAACATCAACTACAGTCTACATCATATAACATCAACTACAGTCTACATCATATAACATCAACTACAGTCTACATCATATAACATCGACTACAGTCTTCATCATATAACATCAACTACAGTCTTCATCATATAACATCAACTACAGTCTTCATCATATAACATCAACTACAGTCTTCATCATATAACATCAACTACAGTCTTCATCATATAACATCAACTACAGTCTACATCATATAACATCAACTATAGTCTTCATCATATAACATCAACTACTGTCTTCATCATATAACATCAACTACAGTCTACATCATATTACATCAACTACAGTCTACATCATATAACATCAACTATAGTCTTCATCATATAACATCAACTACTGTCTTCATCATATAACATTAACTACAGTCTTCATCATATAACATCAACTACAGTCTACATCATATAACATCAACTACAGTCTACATCATATAACATCAACTACAGTCTTCATCATATAACATCAAATACAGTCTACATCATATAACATTAACTACAGTCTACATCATATGACATCAACTACAGTCTACATCATACAACATCAACTACAATCTACATCATATAACATCAACTACAGTCTACATTATATAACATCAACTACCGTCTACATCATATAACATCAACTACAGTCTACATCATAAAACATCAAATACAGTCTACATCATATAACATCAACTACAGTCTACATCATATTACATCAACTACAGTCTACATCATACAACATCAACTACAATCTACATCATATAACATCAACTACAGTCTACATTATATAACATCGACTACAGTCTACATCATATAACATCAACTACAGTCTACGTCATATCACATCGACTACAGTCTACATCAGATAACATCAACTACAGTCTACATCATATAACATCAAATACAGTCTACAGCATATAACATAAACTACAGTCTACATCACATAACATCGACTACAGTCTACATCATATAACATCGACTACAGTCTACATCATATAATATCAACTACAGTCTTCATCATATAACATCATCTACAGTCTACGTCATATAACATCAACTATAGTCTTCATCATATAACATCGACTACAGTCTTCGTCACATAACATCGACTACAGACAAAATCATATAACATCAACTACAGTCTACATCATATAACATCAACTACAGTCTACATCATATAACATCAACTACAGTCTACATCATATAACATCAACTACAGTCTACATCGTATAACATCAACTACAGTCTACATCATATAACATCAACTACAGTCTACATCATATAACATCGACTACAGTCTTCATCATATAACATCAACTACAGTCTTCATCATATAACATCAACTACTGTCTTCATCATATAACGTCAACTACAGTCTTCATCATATAACATCAACTACAGTCTACATCATATAACATCAACTACAGTCTACATCATATAACATCAACTACAGTCTACATCATATAACATCAACTACAGTCTACATCATATAACATCGACTACAGTCTTCATCATATAACGTCAACTACAGTCTTCATCATATAACATCAACTACAGTCTTCATCATATAACATCAACTACAGTCTTCATCATATAACATCAACTACAGTCTACATCATATAACATCAACTATAGTCTTCATCATATAACATCAACTACTGTCTTCATCATATAACATCAACTACAGTCTACATCATATTACATCAACTACAGTCTACATCATATAACATCAACTATAGTCTTCATCATATAACATCAACTACTGTCTTCATCATATAACATTAACTACAGTCTTCATCATATAACATCAACTACAGTCTACATCATATAACATCAACTACAGTCTACATCATATAACATCAACTACAGTCTTCATCATATAACATCAAATACAGTCTACATCATATAACATCAACTACAGTCTACATCATATGACATCAACTACAGTCTACATCATACAACATCAACTACAATCTACATCATATAACATCAACTACAGTCTACATTATATAACATCAACTACCGTCTACATCATATAACATCAACTACAGTCTACATCATAAAACATCAAATACAGTCTACATCATATAACATCAACTACAGTCTACATCATATTACATCAACTACAGTCTACATCATATAACATCAACTATAGTCTTCATCATATAACATCAACTACTGTCTTCATCATATAACATTAACTACAGTCTTCATCATATAACATCAACTACAGTCTACATCATATAACATCAACTACAGTCTACATCATATAACATCAACTACAGTCTTCATCATATAACATCAACTACAGTCTACATCATATAACATCAACTACAGTCTACATCATATGACATCAACTACAGTCTACATCATACAACATCAACTACTGTCTTCATCATATAGCATTAACTACAGTCTTCATCATATAACATCAACTTCAGTCTACATCATATAACATCAACTACAGTCTACATCATATAACATCAACTACAGTCTTCATCATATAACATCAAATACAGTCTACATCATATAACATCAACTACAGTCTACATCATATGACATCAACTACAATCTACATCATACAACATCAACTACAATCTACATCATATAACATAGACTACAGTCTACATCATATAACATCAACTACAGTCTACGTCATATCACATCAACTACAGTCTACATCATAAAACATCAAATACAGTCTACATCATATAACATCAACTACAGTCTACATCATATTACATCAACTACAGTCTACATCATACAACATCAACTACAATCTACATAATATAACATCAACTACAGTCTACATTATATAATATCGACTACAGTCTACATCATATAACATCAACTACAGTCTACATCATATAACATCAAATACAGTCTACATTATATAACATCGACTACAGTCTACATCAGATAACATCAACTACAGTCTACATCATATAACATCAAATACAGTCTACATCATACAACATCAACTACAGTCTACATCATATTACATCAACTACAGTCTACATCATATAACATCGACTACAGGCTACATCATACAACATCAACTACAGTCTTCATCATATAACATCAACTACAGTCTACATCATATAACACCAACTACAGTCTACAGCATATAACATAAACTACAGTCTACATCACATAACATCGACTACAGTCTACATCATATAACATCAACTACAGTCTACATCATGTTACATCAACTACAGTCTACATCATATAACATCATCTACAGTCTACGTCATATAACATCAACTATAGTCTTCATCATATAACATCGACTACAGTCTTCATCACATAACATCGACTACAGACAACATCATATAACATCAACTACAGTCTTCATCATATAACATCAACTACAGTCTACATCATATAACATCAACTACAGTCTACATCATATAACATCAACTACAGTCTACATCATATAACATCAACTACAGTCTACATCATATAACATCAACTACAGTCTACATCGTATAACATCAACTACAGTCTACATCATATAACATCAACTACAGTCTACATCATATAACATCGACTACAGTCTTCATCATATAACATCAACTACAGTCTTCATCATATAACATCAACTACTGTCTTCATCATATAACGTCAACTACAGTCTTCATCATATAACATCAACTACAGTCTACATCATATAACATCAACTACAGTCTACATCATATAACATCAACTACAGTCTACATCATATAACATCAACTACAGTCTACATCATATAACATCGACTACAGTCTTCATCATATAACATCAACTACAGTCTTCATCATATAACATCAACTACAGTCTTCATCATATAACATCAACTACAGTCTTCATCATATAACATCAACTACAGTCTTCATCATATAACATCAACTACAGTCTACATCATATAACATCAACTATAGTCTTCATCATATAACATCAACTACTGTCTTCATCATATAACATCAACTACAGTCTACATCATATTACATCAACTACAGTCTACATCATATAACATCAACTATAGTCTTCATCATATAACATCAACTACTGTCTTCATCATATAACATTAACTACAGTCTTCATCATATAACATCAACTACAGTCTACATCATATAACATCAACTACAGTCTACATCATATAACATCAACTACAGTCTTCATCATATAACATCAAATACAGTCTACATCATATAACATCAACTACAGTCTACATCATATGACATCAACTACAGTCTACATCATACAACATCAACTACAATCTACATCATATAACATCAACTACAGTCTACATTATATAACATCAACTACCGTCTACATCATATAACATCAACTACAGTCTACATCAAAAAACATCAAATACAGTCTACATCATATAACATCAAATACAGTCTACATCATACAACATCAACTACAGTCTACATCATATTACATCAACTACAGTCTACATCATATAACATCGACTACAGTCTACATCATATAACATCAACTACAGTCTACATCATATAACATCGACTACAGTCTACATCATACAACATCAACTACAGTCTTCATCATATAACATCAACTACAGTCTACATCATATAACACCAACTACAGTCTACAGCATATAACATAAACTACAGTCTACATCACATAACATCGACTACAGTCTACATCATATAACATCAACTACAGTCTACATCATGTTACATCAACTACAGTCTACATCATATAACATCATCTACAGTCTACGTCATATAACATCAACTATAGTCTTCATCATATAACATCGACTACAGTCTTCATCACATAACATCGACTACAGACAACATCATATAACATCAACTACAGTCTTCATCATATAACATCAACTACAGTCTACATCATATAACATCAACTACAGTCTACATCATATAACATCAACTACAGTCTACATCATATAACATCAACTACAGTCTTCATCATATAACATCAACTACAGTCTACATCATATAACATCAACTACAGTCTACATCATATAACATCAACTACAGTCTACATCATATTACATCAACTACAGTTTACATCATATAACATCAACTATAGTCTTCATCATATAACATCAACAACTGTCTTCATCATATAACGTCAACTACAGTCTTCATCATATAACGTCAACTACAGTCTTCATCATATCACATGAACTACAATCTTCATCACATAACATCGACTACAGACAACATCATGTAACATTAACTACAATCTACATCATATAACATCAACTACAGTCTACATCATATAACATCAACTACAGTCTTCATCACATAACATCAACTACAGTTTTCATCATATAACATCAACTACAGTCTTCATCATATAACATCAACTACAATCTTCATCACATAACATCGACTACAGACAACATCATATAACATTAACTACAGTCTACATCATATAACATCAACTACAGTCTTCATCATATAACATCAACTACAGTCTACATCATATAACATCGACTACAGTCTTCATCATATTACATCAACTACAGTCTACATCATACAACATCATCTACAGTCTACATCAGATAACATCAAATACAGTCTACATCATATAACATCGACTACAGTCTTCATCATATAACATCGACTACTGTCTTCATCATATAACATCAACTACAGTTTTCATCTTATAACATCAACTACAGTCTACATCATATAACATCAACTACAGTCTACATCATATAACATCAACTACAGTCTTCATCATATAACATCGACTACAGTCTTCTTCACATAACATCAACTACAGTTTTCATCATATAACATCAACTACAGTTTTCATCATATAACATCAACTACAGTCTTCATCATATAACATCAACTACAATCTTCATCACATAACATCGACTACAGACAACATCATATAACATTAACTACAGTTGTCATCATATAACATCGACTACAGTCTTCATCATATAACACCAACTATAGTCTACATCATATAACATAAACTACAGTCGACATCATATTACATCGACTACAGTCTACATCATTAACATCAACTACTGTCTTCATCACATAACATCGACTACAGACAACATCAAATAACATCAACTACTGTCTTCATCACATAACATCGACTACAGACAACATCATATAACATTAACTACAGTCTACATCATATAACATCGACTACAGTCTTCATCATATAACATCAACTACAGTCTACATCATATAACATCGACTACAGTCTTCATCATATTACATCAACTACCGTCTACATCATATAACATCAACTACAGTCTACATTATAAAACATCAAATACAGTCTACATCAGATAACATCAACTACAGTCTACATCATATGACATCAACTACAGTCTACATCATATAACATCAACTACAGTCTACATCATAAAACATCAAATACAGTCTACATCATATGACATCAACTACAGTCTACATCATACAACATCAACTACAATCTACATCATATAACATCAACTACAGTCTACATTATATAACATCGACTACAGTCTACATCATATAACATCAACTACAGTCTACATCATATAACATCAAATACAGTCTACATCAGATAACATCAACTACAGTCTACATCATATAACATCAAATACAGTCTACATCATATAACATCAACTACAGTCTTCATCATATAACATCAACTACAGTCTACATCATATAACATCAACTACAGTCTACATCATATAACATCAACTACAGTCTACATCATATTACATCAACTACAGTTTACATCATATAACATCAACTATAGTCTTCATCATATAACATCAACTACTGTCTTCATCATATAACGTCAACTACAGTCTTCATCATATAACATCAACTACAGTCTACATCATATAACATCAACTACAGTCTACATCATATAACATCAACTACAGTCTACATCATATAACATCAACTACAGTCTACATCATATAACATCGACTACAGTCTTCATCATATAACATCAACTACAGTCTTCATCATATAACATCAACTACAGTCTTCATCATATAACATCAACTACAGTCTTCATCATATAACATCAACTACAGTCTTCATCATATAACATCAACTACTGTCTACATCATATAACATCAACTATAGTCTTCATCATATAACATCAACTACTGTCTTCATCATATAACATCAACTACAGTCTACATCATATTACATCAACTACAGTCTACATCATATAACATCAACTATAGTCTTCATCATATAACATCAACTACTGTCTTCATCATATAACATTAACTACAGTCTTCATCATATAACATCAACTACAGTCTACATCATATAACATCAACTACAGTCTTCATCATATAACATCAACTACAGTCTACATCATATAACATCAACTACAGTCTACATCATATAACATCAACTACAGTCTACATCATATTACATCAACTACAGTTTACATCATATAACATCAACTATAGTCTTCATCATATAACATCAACTACTGTCTTCATCATATAACGTCAACTACAGTCTTCATCATATAACATCAACTACAGTCTACATCATATAACATCAACTACAGTCTACATCATATAACATCAACTACAGTCTACATCATATAACATCAACTACAGTCTACATCATATAACATCGACTACAGTCTTCATCATATAACATCAACTACAGTCTTCATCATATAACATCAACTACAGTCTTCTTCATATAACATCAACTACAGTCTTCATCATATAACATCAACTACAGTCTTCATCATATAACATCAACTACAGTCTACATCATATAACATCAACTATAGTCTTCATCATATAACATCAACTACTGTCTTCATCATATAACATCAACTACAGTCTACATCATATTACATCAACTACAGTCTACATCATATAACATCAACTATAGTCTTCATCATATAACATCAACTACTGTCTTCATCATATAACATTAACTACAGTCTTCATCATATAACATCAACTACAGTCTACATCATATAACATCAACTACAGTCTACATCATATAACATCAACTACAGTCTTCATCATATAACATCAAATACAGTCTACATCATATAACATCAACTACAGTCTACATCATATGACATCAACTACAGTCTACATCATACAACATCAACTACAATCTACATCATATAACATCAACTACAGTCTACATTATATAACATCAACTACCGTCTACATCATATAACATCAACTACAGTCTACATCATAAAACATCAAATACAGTCTACATCATATAACATCAACTACAGTCTACATCATATTACATCAACTACAGTCTACATCATACAACATCAACTACAATCTACATCATATAACATCAACTACAGTCTACATTATATAACATCGACTACAGTCTACATCATATAACACCAACTACAGTCTACGTCATATCACATCGACTACAGTATACAGCAGATAACATCAACTACAGTCTACATCATATAACATCAAATACAGTCTACATCATACAACATCAACTACAGTCTACATCATATTACATCAACTACAGTCTACATCATATAACATCGACTACAGTCTACATCATATAACATCAACTACAGTCTACATCATATAACATCGACTACAGTCTACATCATACAACATCAACTACAGTCTTCATCATATAACATCAACTACAGTCTACATCATATAACACCAACTACAGTCTACAGCATATAACATAAACTACAGTCTACATCACATAACATCGACTACAGTCTACATCATATAACATCAACTACAGTCTACATCATGTTGCATCAACTACAGTCTACATCATATAACATCATCTACAGTCTACGTCATATAACATCAACTATAGTCTTCATCATATTACATCGACTACAGTCTTCATCACATAACATCGACTACAGACAACATCATATAACATCAACTACAGTCTTCATCATATAACATCAACTACAGTCTACATCATATAACATCAACTACAGTCTACATCATATAACATCAACTACAGTCTACATCATATAACATCAACTACAGTCTACATCATATAACATCAACTACAGTCTACATCATATAACATCAACTACAGGCTACATCATATAACATCAACTACAGTCTACATCATATAACATCGACTACAGTCTTCATCATATAACATCAACTACAGTCTTCATCATATAACATCAACTACTGTCTTCATCATATAACGTCAACTACAGTCTTCATCATATAACATCAACTACAGTCTACATCATATAACATCAACTACAGTCTACATCATATAACATCAACTACAGTCTACATCATATAACATCAACTACAGTCTACATCATATAACATCGACTACAGTCTTCATCATATAACATCAACTACAGTCTTCATCATATAACATCAACTACAGTCTTCATCATATAACATCAACTACAGTCTTCATCATATAACATCAACTACAGTCTTCATCATATAACATCAACTACAGTCTACATCATATAACATCAACTATAGTCTTCATCATATAACATCAACTACTGTCTTCATCATATAACATCAACTACAGTCTACATCATATTACATCAACTACAGTCTACATCATATAACATCAACTATAGTCTTCATCATATAACATCAACTACTGTCTTCATCATATAACATTAACTACAGTCTTCATCATATAACATCAACTACAGTCTACATCATATAACATCAACTACAGTCTACATCATATAACATCAACTACAGTCTTCATCATATAACATCAAATACAGTCTACATCATATAACATCAACTACAGTCTACATCATATGACATCAACTACAGTCTACATCATACAACATCAACTACAATCTACATCATATAACATCAACTACAGTCTACATTATATAACATCAACTACCGTCTACATCATATAACATCAACTACAGTCTACATCATAAAACATCAAATACAGTCTACATCATATAACATCAACTACAGTCTACATCATAATACATCAACTACAGTCTACATCATACAACATCAACTACAATCTACATCATATAACATCAACTACAGTCTACATTATATAACATCGACTACAGTCTACATCATATAACATCAACTACTGTCTACGTCATATCACATCGACTACAGTCTACATCAGATAACATCAACTACAGTCTACATCATATAACATCAAATACAGTCTACATCATACAACATCAACTGCAGTCTACATCATATTACATCAACTACAGTCTACATCATATAACATCGACTACAGTCTACATCATATAACATCAACTACAGTCTACATCATATAACATCGACTACAGTCTACATCATACAACATCAACTACAGTCTTCATCATATAACATCAACTACAGTCTACATCATATAACACCAACTACAGTCTACAGCATATAACATAAACTACAGTCTACATCACATAACATCGACTACAGTCTACATCATATAACATCAACTACAGTCTACATCATGTTACATCAACTACAGTCTACATCATATAACATCATCTACAGTCTACGTCATATAACATCAACTATAGTCTTCATCATATAACATCGACTACAGTCTTCATCACATAACATCGACTACAGACAACATCATATAACATCAACTACAGTCTTCATCATATAACATCAACTACAGTCTACATCATATAACATCAACTACAGTCTACATCATATAACATCAACTACAGTCTACATCATATAACATCAACTACAGTCTTCATCATATAACATCAACTACAGTCTACATCATATAACATCAACTACAGTCTACATCATATAACATCAACTACAGTCTACATCATATTACATCAACTACAGTTTACATCATATAACATCAACTATAGTCTTCATCATATAACATCAACAACTGTCTTCATCATATAACGTCAACTACAGTCTTCATCATATAACATCAACTACAGTCTACATCATATAACATCAACTACAGTCTACATCATATAACATCAACTACAGTCTACATCATATTACATCAACTACAGTCTACATCATATAACATCAACTATAGTCTTCATCATATAACATCAACTACTGTCTTCATCATATAACATTAACTACAGTCTTCATCATATAACATCAACTACAGTCTACATCATATAACATCAACTACAGTCTACATCATATAACATCAACTACAGTCTTCATCATATAACATCAAATACAGTCTACATCATATAACATCAACTACAGTCTACATCATATGACATCAACTACAGTCTACATCATACAACATCAACTACAATCTACATCATATAACATCAACTACAGTCTACATTATATAACATCAACTACCGTCTACATCATATAACATCAACTACAGTCTACATCATAAAACATCAAATACAGTCTACATCATATAACATCAACTACAGTCTACATCATATTACATCAACTACAGTCTACATCATACAACATCAACTACAATCTACATCATATAACATCAACTACAGTCTACATTATATAACATCGACTACAGTCTACATCATACAACATCAACTTCTGTCTACGTCATATCACATCGACTACAGTCTACATCAGATAACATCAACTACAGTCTACATCATATAACATCAAATACAGTCTACATCATACAACATCAACTACAGTCTACATCATATTACATCAACTACAGTCTACATCATATAACATCGACTACAGTCTACATCATATAACATCAACTACAGTCTACATCATATAACATCGACTACAGTCTACATCATACAACATCAACTACAGTCTTCTTCATATAACATCAACTACAGTCTACATCATATAACACCAACTACAGTCTACAGCATATAACATAAACTACAGTCTACATCACATAACATCGACTACAGTCTACATCATATAACATCAACTACAGTCTACATCATGTTACATCAACTACAGTCTACATCATATAACATCATCTACAGTCTACGTCATATAACATCAACTATAGTCTTCATCATATAACATCGACTACAGTCTTCATCACATAACATCGACTACAGACAACATCATATAACATCAACTACAGTCTTCATCATATAACATCAACTACAGTCTACATCATATAACATCAACTACAGTCTACATCATATAACATCAACTACAGTCTACATCATATAACATCAACTACAGTCTTCATCATATAACATCAACTACAGTCTACATCATATAAATCAACTACAGTCTACATCATATAACATCAACTACAGTCTACATCATATTACATCAACTACAGTTTACATCATATAACATCAACTATAGTCTTCATCATATAACATCAACTACAGTCTACATCATATAACATCAACTACAGTCTACATCATATAACATCAACTACAGTCTACATCATATAACATCAACTACAGTCTACATCATATAACATCGACTACAGTCTTCATCATATAACATCAACTACAGTCTTCATCATATAACATCAACTACAGTCTTCATCATATAACATCAACTACAGTCTTCATCATATAACATCGACTACAGTCTTCATCACATAACATCAACTACAGTTTTCATCATATAACATCAACTACAGTTTTCATCATATAACATCAACTACAGTCTTCATCATATCACATCAACTACAATCTTCATCACATAACATCGACTACAGACAACATCATGTAACATTAACTACAGTCTACATCATATAACATCAACTACAGTCTACATCATATAACATCAACTACAGTCTTCATCACATAACATCAACTACAGTTTTCATCATATAACATCAACTACAGTCTTCATCATATAACATCAACTACAATCTTCATCATATAACATCGACTACAGACAACATCATATAACATTAACTATAGTCTACATCATATAACATCAACTACAGTCTTCATCATATAACATCAACTACAGTCTACATCATATAACATCGACTACAGTCTACATCATATTACATCAACTACAATCTTCATCACATAACATCGACTACAGACAACATCATGTAACATTAACTACAGTCTACATCATACAACATCATCTACAGTCTACATCAGATAACATCAAATACAGTCTACATCATATAACATCGACTACAGTCTTCATCATATAACATCGACTACTGTCTTCATCATATAACATCAACTACAGTTTTCATCTTATAACATCAACTACAGTCTACATCATATAACATCAACTACAGTCTACATCATATAACATCAACTACAGTCTTCATCATATAACATCGACTACAGTCTTCGTCACATAACATCAACTGCAGTTTTCATCATATGACATCAACTACAGTTTTCATCATATAACATCAACTACAGTCTTCATCATATAACATCAACTACAATCTTCATCACATAACATCGACTACAGACAACATCATATAACATTAACTACAGTTGTCATCATATAACATCGACTACAGTCTTCATCATATAACACCAACTATAGTCTACATCATATAACATAAACTACAGTCGACATCATATTACATCGACTACAGTCTACATCATATAACATCAACTACTGTCTTCATCACATAACATCGACTACAGACAACATCAAATAACATCAACTACTGTCTTCATCACATAACATCGACTACAGACAACATCATATAACATTAACTACAGTCTACATCATATAACATAGACTACAGTCTTCATCATATAACATCAACTACAGTCTACATCATATAACATCGACTACAGTCTTCATCATATTACATCAACTACCGTCTACATCATATAACATCAACTACAGTCTACATCATAAAACATCAAATACAGTCTACATCATATAACATCAACTACAGTCTACATCATATGACATCAACTACAGTCTACATCATACAACATCAACTACAATCTACATCATATAACATCAACTACAGTCCACATTATATAACATCAACTACCGTCTACATCATATAACATCAACTACAGTCTACATCATAAAACATCAAATACAGTCTACATCATATAACATCAACTACAGTCTACATCATATGACATCAACTACAGTCTACATCATACAACATCAACTACAATCTACATCATATAACATCAACTACAGTCTACATTATATAACATCGACTACAGTCTACATCATATAACATCAACTACAGTCTACATCATATCACATCGTCTACAGTCTACATCAGATAACATCAACTACAGTCTACATCATATAACATCAACTATAGTCTTCATCATATAACATCGACTACAGTCTTCATCACATAACATCGACTACAGACAACATCATATAACATCAACTACAGTCTTCATCATATAACATCAACTACAGTCTACATCATATAACATCAACTACAGTCTACATCATATAACATCAACTACAGTCTACATCATATAACATCAACTACAGTCTTCATCATATAACATCAACTACAGTCTACATCATATAACATCAACTACAGTCTACATCATATAACATCAACTACAGTCTACATCATATTACATCAACTACAGTTTACATCATATAACATCAACTATAGTCTTCATCATATAACATCAACTACTGTCTTCATCATATAACGTCAACTACAGTCTTCATCATATAACATGAACTACAGTCTACATCATATAACATCAACTACAGTCTACATCATATAACATCAACTACAGTCTACATCATATAACATCAACTACAGTCTACATCATATAACATCGACTACAGTCTTCATCATATAACATCAACTACAGTCTTCATCATATGACATCAACTACAGTCTTCATCATATAACATCAACTACAGTCTTCATCATATAACATCAACTACAGTCTTCATCATATAACATCAACTACAGTCTACATCATATAACATCAACTACCGTCTTCATCATATAACATCAACTACTCTCTTCATCATATAACATCAACTACAGTCTACATCATATTACATCAACTACAGTCTACATCATATATCATCAACTATAGTCTTCATCATATAACATCAACTACTGTCTTCATCATATAACATTAACTACAGTCTTCATCATATAACATCAACTACAGTCTACATCATATAACATCAACTACAGTCTACATCATATAACATCAACTACAGTCTACATCATATAACATCAACTACAGTCTACATCATATAACATCGACTACAGTCTTCATCATATAACATCAACTACAGTCTTCATCATATAACATCAACTACAGTCTTCATCATATAACATCAACTACAGTCTTCATCATATAACATCAACTACAGTCTTCATCATATAACGTCAACTACAGTCTACATCATATAACATCAACTACAGTCTACATCATATTACATCAACTACAGTCTTCATCATATAACATCAACTACAGTCTTCATCATATAACATCAACTACAGTCTTCATCATATAACATCAACTACAGTCTACATCATATAACATCAACTATAGTCTTCATCATATAACATCAACTACAGTCTACATCATATAACATCAACTACAGTCTACATCATATAACATCAACTACAGTCTTCATCATATAACATCAACTACAGTCTTCATCATATAACATCAACTACAGTCTACATCATATAACATCAACTATAGTCTTCATCATATAACATCAACTACAGTCTACATCATATAACATCAACTACAGTCTACATCATATAACATCAACTACAGACTACATCATATAACATCAACTACAGTCTACATCATATAACATCAACTATAGTCTTCATCATATAACATCAACTACAGTCTTCATCATTTAACATCAACTACAGTCTACATCATATAACATCAACTATAGTCTTCATCATATAACATCAACTACAGTCTACATCATATAACATCAACTAAGTCAACGTCTGGTAGCAACAATTATGTTCAACATCAGTAGACGGTATATCAATTTATGTTCTGAAAATACTTGCACAGCAGCATCAATCAGGAACTGTGAGTTAAACAATGTGTATGGCATATGCAGAAAGCAGCATATATGTAGGCAAACATTCGGTGTTAAACATTACGCGACATGCACATAATGAAATAATAATAATAAGTTTAACCATAAATGGAGCTGTAACATTTAAGTTCATTTCAAATGATGAGAATTCTAAAAAAAATATCAAGATCTTTGATATTTAAGTGACATTTTGATATTGGCTTTGAGAAATTAGCATGCAGTCCTAAATAAAACGACGTCATGTGAGACAGTTAACGTGTTTTTGGAAACCATCTTGAGATGCATTGAATGAGTCTGATTTAGTAATATTTTTTTCGTAAAGTTTGAGTATATTGGAGCACAGTGAAATAGCTCTGAAACTATTTGGGCCAGCCTTGGTTTTGTTACCTCCTCTCCTATTGAACAAGGTTACCTAGTTTCATTTCCAGGGGCGTATATGAGAAAGTCAGCATAGCTTTGTACATTTTTACAATGATGTTCAATAGTACTGAATACCCGTAAATTACTTTCATAGAGTACACCATCATAACCACAAGCTTTTCCTTTCTTTGAGGTATTTACAATTTTTGTAGCATTACCGTTGTAATTGTATGTAACGATATGGCGTAACCCGTATTGCGATATATTGCAATACAGTCAACATATATTACAATATTGCAATACGGTGAAGTATTAAAAAAGACGGTAAAATAAAGCCACTGATATAACTATATAAGGTAGTTCATTCATATAGTGTAACCAATAGACCACTTATCAGCATCAATAGATACTCTATCAGTTTTACACACTGCACTAATAAAAGTTTATTGGAAAACCTGCACAATTGATAATCAATTATTTGTTGTTTAGAGGCATGAATCGGTCTTTGGTGGTTTAAAACAAAACTAACAATTGTGTCTACATTCATTTAATTAAAAGAATTATGTGCCCAATTATCCAGTAAGAGAATATCACGGTACATGGATGTTGTATCGCGGTACATGAATGTTGTATCGCGGTACATGGATGTTGTATCGCGGTACGTATCGACCTGATGTTGTATCACAATATACCGGTACACCGGTATATCGTTGCACCACTAATATTTGCAGTGTTTGTGTACGTGATGGTTTGTAATTAATGTTCAACACGGTTCCTGTATTCTTCGTCGAAGTTGGTGAGTACAGTTCACTGAAATAGTTTTTCCATTCTGCGTTAATATCCCTGTGGTTATTAAAAGTTACCCCGCCAAATTTCATTGCGAAGTTGTCACTGGTAGTAGTCTTATCTCTACGTTTGTTGATGAGGCGCCAGAATTCGTTGTTGTCGCAATCTGCTGCTACATCGATATCTGTCTCTTGTTTCTTTAAGTAGGCAGTTGCAGATTGGCGATGGTGTGATCTTAAGTTTCTTTTTGATGCTTTGTATTGGCGAGGAGCTCGAAGGTCTAGGTCGGTTGTGTGCCATCCATTTCTTACTATTTGAGTTCATTTCTCTGTGTAATTATGTAAGAGAAGTGTTCTAATACGGTTTGATATACAGTACAACCTCTTTAGAGCAACACCTTATGGGAGCTGCAAATATTGACCGTTGTATAGAGGTTGTTGCTCTACAGAGGTTAAATGTATAGTAAATTTATATCAGCTTAGGGGAATTTTGAAGGTGTTTCTATGGAGAGGTTGTTGCTCTACAGACGGTCGATCTGGAGAGGTTGTACTGTACATGCACGATTTATATTTCACTTTTTGGAGATATAAGTCCGTTGCAAGATTCAGTAAAACGACAATTTAGAAAGTGCGGTATTTTTCCGTACAAGAACGTTTTACGTTGCGCCATTTAACAATGTTTGTCTTATTACATTGTTCTCGGCAGTAGGCCGTCTGCATGAAACTTTCGACTGAATGTTCTTTTTTAAGGCTTTACACTCGTTCTAGATTATTTAGATAACACTTCATCTGATAGTCATATATAACAGTCAATGATATATAATTATATTTTAACCAGTATCGGTCAGTGTCATTTCAAATCATATTACACGCAAGTCGATTTGCTGCACACAGTGTCTATACATTTTGGTGATAATTAACTTCGATTAAAGCAGCTTATTTCACTTAAAAAGGATAACATTGATGACCCAATTTTTTGGCAGGCAAATAATTATGTTCCTCTACGAAGACACCAAATATACGAAACATATCGTCTGAACTTGACGTTCAATGCGATTTCTCAACATACCTGTGAAATTGTCCAAAGCCCAACGATTACACCTGTGGAATGTAGAATATTCTAAGGACATCTTTAACAGATTTTAGGAAGCCATGACCTTCCTTAAAATTTAAGGAAAAGGTTACGAGTTTTATGGAACATCTTAAGTGAAAATATTTCGTGAATATCACATAAGATTTAATTTCAATTAAAGGAAGATCTCTTGAAACTTAAGGAAAACAATTCTCACCACCCCTGCGTTTACATGTAAGTCGCAAACAATCCCTTCTCTTCTTTTTTTCACTGGACCTTAGGAACCGTGAGGAAATTTACTAATACTTTCGGCTGTAGTGTTAATAACGAAGGGCTACAAATCACCCCTTTTCCCGTTGTCAGACAAAATCTAGAATTACCCCCCCCCCCCTCCAAATCTGTAAAAAGCTTCCCCTGACCGGTTTATAAACTCATCTTTCGTATTTTTTGAGCAAAATATATTCGTACTTCGGATTCTGCGGTTATAGCAACCTTTGAGTCGACCATTGCCAAACAATAAGTTAATTCGATAGACAACAATGTGTTTATTGCCTGTAAATTTGCCCCGCAACATCTAATCAACGATTTATCATTTTAAATACACAAGGGACCATTATGATTCTGTAAACTGAACATAATTCGATCTAAGACTTGTAACACGTGTATTTCTTATGCTTACAAAACGTGAATTAGCATTATAAAATGTACTGTAAGTATTATTAATGTACAGGTTTCACATACCTTTGTTACCCGTGTGTATGCGGGAGTTGAACAAGAATCTTCTGCTTGCAAGATAGATGCTCTACAAACTGAGCTAATCGGGCGGGTAAATATCATAGCCAATTTATTTATACAAATACTATATCAACATACTGCTACATTAATACTTCAATTTTCTCAGTAAAGTAATTAATTGCGACAACAACATACTGCTCTTTAGAATAACACAGTCTTTGCTTAAACCTAGCTCTATCATTCCAAAGCTATTCTCACACTCACACTCGCGGCACCAAATGTATTAGGAGGTGGAAAACAATGTATCCGATATGGGGTTCGAACCCGAGACCCCATGCTTAACAATCAAATGCTCTATCAACTAATGGGGCTGGATAATATCACAGTCCAGTTGTAATGCAACTACTACGTGTACATGCATTAATTACTATCTTTAATTGTCTTTTAATTCAGATAAATAAATCATAGCAACTACTTGTTTGATGATGATGATGATGACGATGATGATGATCGCTTATTTATGTCTGTTGTAAGAACCGGTGTTTATGTATTATATCAATGGTGTGTATATCTGTTCCATGTTTGATTTGGATTCACATCAGACAGGACAAAGTTCAATGTTGCAGTTACTAGAACTTATGTGTGGCATCTTCTCTCCATCCATTGTTCTTAAATGCTATAAATATGTACGGAGATAACCGGTAATAACTGATATTTAACGAATCATAATTAGGATTAATCGTATGAAGGGCTGACTATCCGATTAGAAAAGTTGTGAAAAAAATACGTGAGTTTAATCGTGTAGACAATGTGTGGTTGTATTACTGTTATATATTATTGGAGACGTGATAATGTGTGTAGTCACCTGTAGGACGGGGCAAGTATTCTGGTTACACAAATGTTGTCATTACGTCGTACACAGGTGTGTTTTATATGGACATGAAGTAAAATACCTTATCATTGATATAAAATTGTGTATTCGGATTTTAGGCAGGACCTTTTGATATGGATTTAAATTCTAATTGTACAAGGTAAACTCTGCATACTTTAAGGTAATTTGAATTTGTGACAAGATTGCCGTTTGGCATTTTAGCTATGCATCCTAAAGAAGTGGCATTGTTCAATAATTACTGAAAGTACATTACTGAAATGAGTTTGTATCAACAGCTAATGATTAAATGTACATTTCTGCATCAGTAAATGCTATTTAATGATTAACAAGTATCTATAATTCTCACCTGAACTTATACTAATTCCATTTGCCAAAACAAATGAATCATAATATCAAAATTAATTTAAACTACAATGTCTGTCCAACAATAACTTCAAAATGTCATTGAGGGTTTACATATTTTATTTTTTTATTTTTAAATGTTTTTCAATGTTTATTTTCAATTTTAAACTCAGTCCTCAACAAAACTCAAATGTGTTTTTTTCGTTTGTGATTATATTATCATAATTATGAGCGTTAACCATTTTTGCACGTTCGTGATTTGTTTGCTGTGATATTTGATTGATGAAAATGTAGTGACTAAGTCTGCATGCTAAAATGGATATTAATAAATCGTGTTTCCAAGGAAACCAGTTTACCCATGTTTATGGATGATGAAAAAAATCATTGTTTTTACCAGCACATTTATATCTTTAAGATGTTCCTGTCTTCCATGTTTACTTTTCTGAAGCTACAGTGCATTTATAAACCATTATTGCCATTAACGCACGGGATTATCTCCCACCTCAGGGGTGTTCACTAAGAACTAAAACTTCTACTAAAGATCACGTCAGTGTAAATATTGTAGAAAACTCTTTGAGAGCAGCAACCATGCAAAAGTGTAACAAACACAAAATTGCTAAAACTGAAACATATAGGAACTCTTTCTTTGTGAGAACAGTGTACGGCTGTAATAAACTTTGTGACTCCCGAGTTCACTCTACTTTCTTACAATCATTCAAGAACTCTATTAATTTGTGTAATCAAATAATTTCGCACACTCCCCCGTCGTGTTAAAGCCAGTAACTTTGGTGTCTACGACGTTACCAGATACATACACAAAGCCAACATTGACTAAAGACGGCTATCTAACCTGTTCTTATCCTGCTTTTCATTTGTGTCCCTTTCTTAACTTATGTATGCACGTATACAGGAGATTGAAATTGTGACACTGAATCGCTCATGCAAATTACATATATAGCATTGGACTATGAATATGTGTATTATAAACATAATATTTTTTATATATGTGATGAGGAGGTTTGTAGTGCTAGATAACATATGGATACAATTTCAATTTACGGTGCGTGTATGTGAATTTCACCACATTTCGACTTTGGCCGTCCGCGCTCATACTAGAGATAGATGAAGAAAATATACACAGTTCAACCTATCCAAAGCGGCCCTCTCTTGAGCAACAACCTCCCTTCAACAACATCATGAGTTCTTCCTACTGTACGATAATAAATATAACCTCTCTAGAACAAAAACCTCTCAACAAGAACATAATTTGGCTACTCCAAAAGAGTGTTGCTTTTGAGCGGTTGCACTATTATAATAGTCATCTTACTTGGGAATTCAGACTGTAATAATTGAATCAAACTGAACAACTGTAATTTTTTAAGTATGATGTATTTAATTGAAAGCAGGATATGAATGTTCATATATTTAATTGATGTAATTCATGGCGTTATTCTAATGAAGTATTATTTTATTACTTCCAGGATGGACCAAGTGAGCATCTGCATGATGATGGATTCGAGTATTTTACCTGATGGATGTCAGTCAAACTTCTGGATCAACCTATGTTTACTTTCTACAACTACAATAACTAGACAGGTAAATGGTTTTGTATTAAAATAAATATGAATTAAAATGTGATAAGAATAATCGGGGTTCAATATAATCTGGTTCCCGTTCCTTGTTGCAGTGCACCAAAGGGGGTACACACAAGTCTACGGGAACCAGTTTAGGTTCAATGAATACGAAGAAATTATTAGATTTTTTTCATTTACTGAAATGAGTTTATTTATCAAAACATTTGATTTGAGAAATGTAGTTAGTGATTTGAATAAACACATAATGTACACTTTAAATGGACACATTATGAACATCAACATTACATCATTTGTATCAGATATATTTGCATATCTAGAATACAGAGGCGGTTCAGGAGGGGGCATGCGGTCCCCTCCCCCCTTACTAGAAATTCTGGATCTGGTATAGCTTTAGCCGTTACAATATATGCATACGTCATACCAACGCACATGCCATTGTATAAACTTACATACGTATATATTCATTTTCGAAAAGCTCTTTTATCGTTTAAAGCACCTTTGGTGATTCTTCAGTATACTGTATCGTTTCCAATCACAATGTATAACATTACATGGGCACTCTTTGTGAACAATGACTTTGTTTTGAATATATTATATGAACACTGAATTGGAATGAATCTATATTACACTTTGAACACAGTGTTTGAATACCGTTGATAATTTAGATGATGATCTATATATTCTGGATACACCACTGGGTCGAGTCTCAATGGACACACAAAATAATAGCTTTGGCCTAAAATTGCCTTGATTTATGTAAATCTTATTCGTTGTACGTACTGTCAACGGCAGGCTGCACTGCAGTGACAGTGATTATAACATTGGTAATTATACTTCACTCACACACTAAGCTCTAGTATTATTGATTATTTATATAATTACGTCAATGTGATTTTAGTTTTTTTTCAATTTTTCTGTTTTATGTAACACAAAGTTAGACAATCGTAACGAGTTTTATTATAAAATGAATGTGAAATGGGAGGATAATTTACGCGATTTGTATCGTGCATTTATTATTTCTAAATTGCATGAATTTGATAAATCCCCAGGTAGGATCAACCTCAATGATAATCCTAATATTTATTTAAGCCTCACTGATTTCACTAGTATGCTGATCCATTATTTTGTAAATTAAATGGTGTAATGATAAACCTTGTGCACATACTCCTTTTGTCAAAAAGACCGAATGGTTTGATTCTGAATGTATGACTATTTATTGGCTTTAAATGATTTTAATAGATGTAAAAATGAAGCCAATAGAATTTTGATGTGCACTAGAAAATCATTTTATAAAAAATGCATAAGAAAAAAACCGAGGATGTGAATTATCAAAAACGCAGAACATTGAGAATCTTCGTCATAAAAAACGAAACTTTTTTAAATCATTTTTCAGTTAGAAAAAATAATGTAACACATAATATAACTATTGACGAGTTCTAGGATGTTTTCCTCAAAAATGAGTCTACTGACCAACGTGTTACTGTCATGAGTTTGATACAGATGATTTTATTTTTGATGAGTTAGCTTTTGATATAACTGTAATAGAAGTCAATTATTTTATTCGAAATCTGAAAAGAAATAAATCTGTTGCTGGTGATTTTTTATTGGATGAATATTTCATGGAACCAGGTGATAGTCTGTCTTCTTATCTTGCTGACCTATTTAATGCAATTTTAAAAACTGGTGTTTTTTCCTGATGCTTGGATGGATGGTATTATTATGCCACTGTATAAGAAAAAAATGACAATAATGATGTGAATAATTACTGAGGCATTACTTCAGTGAGTTGTTTTCATAACAGTTTACTTGTATATTTAAATAAGCGTATTAACAAATGAAAAGAAAATAATGATGTTATTTACGATACTCAGTTTTGATTTAGGAAGGGTCGTTCTACAACTGGTGCAACTTTTGTTCTACATGCTGTTATTGAAAATGGACGCTTAGCTTGCGCCTTTATTGATTTTAGTAAGGCCTTCGATAGAATATGTAGCAATGGGTTATGGGCTTTATGACATAAACTAGGTGTTTAAGATTTATCAAGGACATGTATTCAAAGGTTATGGTGTAAAACGTGTTATGATTGTTTTGAATGTTCAATTGGGTTAAAGCATTGGTAGGTGTTATCGCCCACTATATGTCCGTTGTTTCTCGAAGACAGCTAATATTACCAGTGGAATTAATATTGATGAAATATCCTTTATGTTAATGCTTCTTGCAGACGATATGTGGTAATTAAGGTAGTCACAACTGATCTGCAACGTAGTTAAGACATGCTGAAAATATATTGTGGCAAATGAGGTCTTACATTTAAAAAGGGGTCTTCTGAAAAAAAGTTTTTTTAATGGGATGGAATTGGAAAAGTGGATGATTTTAATTACCTGGGAAGTAATGGCAGTTCTACCAATAGATAGAAATCATATCGGTTCTGTTTTAGAAAGGAAAAACCCGGAATTCCGTAGCAACGACATCTTAACACATCTTTTGAAATAAGAAATTTCTTTACTAAAAACATAAATAAATATCACAAGATTTTTTCCTAGCTTGGCTAATTTTGACTAAATTTAAGAGAAGGATTAAGATGTTTTATTAATACTGGCCCTGGTGTACAATTATCAATACAGAAAATGTTATTGTTTAAGTATTATATGAATGTATGCTTACTGGTTGTAATAATGATAGTATGAATCAGGCAAACAAGGTTAAGTTACTTGTAGATAATTTTGGATTTAGTTTTATTTAGGCTGATCCATATAGCGTTGATCTTAATACTTTTCATTGTGCTTTAAACGTGTTATAGATGTATTTTATGTCCCTGGCATCAACGATGTCGGGGCATATAGGGGTTGTCCTGTCCGTCCATCTGTCCGTACGAGGTTAAGTAGGCTATACAGTTTCGTCTAGCACCAGCATCGCTTACTAGAACACTTTAATACTTATACATTTGTTGCCTATGGTCATTCTTAATCCATCCATATCAACCAACCTCACTTTGACCTTGACTTAATTTGGACTTAGGATGATTCTGTACTAGGTTAAGTACATTTTAATGTTTTGTCTAGCACCAACACAGCTTACTGGAACACATGAATACGTATACATTCGTTGCTTATGTCCATTCTCAATCCACCCATATTAACCAAACCCCCACTTTGACCTTGTTCAAATGGGCTATTGCTTGACAAGCATGCCACCGGGGGCAAATGTGTTTATTGAACGTAAAGACTTGTTTCAATCTTGGTTTAATTGTATTTCTGTAAGTCCTATTTTACATTCTTATTGCTATTTTGAAACAAACGTATATTATGAAAACTATTGAGACTTTGTTCACATCAACTAAAAATAGAAACTGGTAGATACGGTCATCAATGAATGGCGTGTAACTTGAGTACTTGCCTGATACGTAATTCAAAAGGCATCGAAGATGATTACCACATTTTTGCCATTATTTGTCCTTTTCATACTTAGTCTAATATTCGAACTAGTCAGCAGTTTTTAAAACATACTATAATGTTCGCCCTAGTGTCTTCAAGTTCACTCAATTCATTCTATCTACGGAAAAATTAGACATAATTAATCCTGCAAAATCCACATATCTTACATTTCCTTTACGTGAACAGTCGATCGTCGGATACTTTTAAGTGGATATGATGTAAACATTATTTTGTTGAAATCATTTCCCAGATTCTCATATATATGATATTTTCATGAACTTGTACCTTGCAATTTTCAAACTTACATCATAGTTCTTCATTAATGTTATTTAAAGCATAGCTCAACCTCTTTAATTTTGTGAACAATTATTTTTCTTCTTCTCCTTGAATGTTCATGACGTCGCATGACCAAAACTTTATTGTATTTATACATTGTGTTTGTAACGAGATACTATTTTATGTATAAGTTACTTAATAAAATCATGTTCTGTTCTTTGGAAACAAAATTGGAATGAACGCACTTTACAATTTTAACAAAGGACTTGAATTGATACGAAATATATTTTCAAGATTGGATTTGAATTTAAAAACGGAAATCAAATAAATTACAATGGTGTTCTATTTGAACGCATAATGTTTTTGTGATCTATCTTTCCGATGTTGACTCTAAGGACATTCAATGCATTGATTAAAGGTCGGAATAAAATAGCATTGTTTACTGTTAAGAGCCTGCCTAAGCTTCGATGAGGCATAATCCAAAGGATGAAAATATATACTATGTATTCTTAATATGTCTGTTTGACCTGCCAGCATGAATGAAACGTGTGTGTATAAATTTGTTGTTGATATAATTCTGAATATATTCCTAATGGAATTTTTATTTTCAGGATAGGAGTTCGGATCTATTCTTCAGTGTGAGGCGTGAATAATATCACGATATAGAAAGATGATCGATTATTGACGGTCAAGTGCAATGTTGACAGCGGGACACTTACACGAGGACTGGATCATACTCAAGGTATTCGCTATGTACTAGCTGATAAACTTATATTACAATTATTTACCGATGAAGTGATATGTCAAGGAAAGACTTATCTGATATATTTCATTTAGATTACTAGACACCGGGAATGATTCAACTGTAGTGATTCTTTTATACTTGTTTTACATTTTCATTTTATTATATAATCACAAGTTTTCATTATACTGTAGTTAAGCACCTGGCATGATTCAACTGTAGTGATTCTTTTATACTTGTTTTACATTTTCATTTTATTATATGATCACAAGTTTTCATTATACTGTAGTTAAGCACCTCGCATGATTCAACTGTAGTGATTCTTTTATACTTGTTTTACATTTTCATTTTATTATATAATCACAAGTTTTCATTATACTGTTGTTAAGCACCTGGCATGATTCAACTGTAGTGATTCTTTTATACTTGTTTTACATTTTCATTTTATTATATGATCACAAGTTTTCGTTATACTGTAGTTAAGCACCTGGCATGATTCAACTGTAGTGATTCTTTTATACTTGTTTTACATTTTCATTTTATTATATGATCACAAGTTTTCATTATACTGTAGTTAAGCACCTGGCATGATTCAACTGTAGTGATTCTTTTATACTTGTTTTACATTTTCATTTTATTATATGATCACAAGTTTTCATTATACTGTAGTTAAGCACCTGGCATGATTCAACTGTAGTGATTCTTTTATACTTGTTTTACGTTTTCATTTTATTATATGATCACAAGTTTTCATTATACTGTAGTTAAGCACCTGGCATGATTCAACTGTAGTGATTCTTTTATACTTGTTTTACGTTTTCATTTTATTATATGATCACAAGTTTTCATTATACTGTAGTTAAGCACCTGGCATGATTCAAATGTAGTGATTCTTTTATACTTGATTTACATTTTCATTTTATTATATGATCACAAGTTTTCATTATACTGTAGTTAAGCACCTGGCATGATTCAACTGTAGTGATTCTTTTATACTTGATTTACATTTTCATTTTATTATATGATCACAAGTTTTCATTATACTGTAGTTAAGCACCTGGCATGATTCAACTGTAGTGATTCTTTTATACTTGTTTTACATTTTCATTTTATTATATGATCACAAGTTTTCGTTATACTGTAGTTAAGCACCTGGCATGATTCAACTGTAGTGATTCTTTTATACTTGTTTTACATTTTCATTTTATTATATGATCACAAGTTTTCATTATACTGTAGTTAAGCACCTGGCATGATTCAACTGTAGTGATTCTTTTATACTTGTTTTACATTTTCATTTCATTATATGATCACAAGTTTTCATTATACTGTAGTTAAGCACCTGGCATGATTCAACTGTAGTGATTCTTTTATACTTGTTTTACATTTTCATTTTATTATATGATCACAAGTTTTCGTTATACTGTAGTTAAGCACCTGGCATGATTCAACTGTAGTGATTCTTTTATACTTGTTTTACATTTTCATTTTATTATATGATCACAAGCTTTCATTTTACTGTAGTTAAGCACATGGCATGATTCAACTGTAGTGATTCTTTTATACTTGATCTACATTTTCATTTTATTATAGAACATAGTTAGAACATAGTTTATTATTACAGTACCACATACATATTTACAACAGACCAATAAAGGCTAAAAAGCCCATGACAGTCAAAAAGGACAAATACATTTACACAAAACATAATTATAGAAATACATACAAAAGAATGTATAAGTTAATACATGCAGAAAACAACAGAAAAAAAGTACTTGGCACTTTAAGCGATTTAACCGTACGTATGCAGAAAGTATTGCTAAACAAATATGTTTTATTAATTACTAGTATAGCTTACACATGCGAAACGAAGACGTCATCATGTTAAATCATGCATTTGCTTCAAAAGAAACAGAACATACCAGAAATAAAATGAAAGAAATGCTTGGCAATTTAAACGATCACAAGTTTTCTTTATACTGTAGTTAAGCACCTGGCATGATTCAACTGTAGTGATTCTTTTATACTTGTTTTACATTTGCATTTTATTATATGATCACAAGTTTTCATTATACTGTAGTTAAGCACCTGGCATGATTCAACTGTAGTGATTCTTTTATACTTGATTTACATTTTCATTTTATTATATGATCACAAGTTTTTATTATACTGTAGTTAAGCACCTGGCATGATTCAACTGTAGTGGTTCTTTTATTCATGATTTACATTTTCATTTTATTATATGATCACAATTTTTCATTATACTGTAGTTAAGCACCTGGCATGATTCAACTGTAGTAATTCTTTTATACTTGTTTTACATTTTCATTTTATTATATGATCACAAGTTTTCATTATATTGTAGTTAAGCACCTGGTATGATTCAACTGTAGTGATTCTTTTACACTTGTTTTACATTTTCATTTTATTATATGATCACAAGTTTTCATTATACTGTAGTTAAGCACCTGGTATGATTCAACTGTAGTGATTCTTTTACACTTGTTTTACATTTTCATTTTATTATATGATCACAAGTTTTCATTATACTGTATTTTAGCACCTGGCATGATTCAACTGTAGTGATTCTTTTATACTTGTTTTACATTTTCATTTTATTATATGATCACAAGTTTTCATTATACTGTAGTTAAGCACCTGGCATGATTCAACTGTAGTGATTCTTTTATACTTGATCTACATTTTCATTTTATCATATGATCACAAGTTTTCATTATACTGTAGTTAAGCACCTGGCATGATTCAACTGTAGTGATTCTTTTATACTTGTTTTACATTTTCATTTTATTATGTGATCACAAGTTTTCATTATACTGTAGTTAAGCACCTGGCATGATTCAACTGTAGTGATTCTTTTATACTTGTTTTACATTTTCATTTTATTATATGATCACAAGTTTTCATTATACTGTAGTTAAGCACCTGGCATGATTCAACTGTAGTGATTCTTTTATACTTGTTTTACATTTTCATTTCATTATATGATCACAAGTTTTCGTTATACTGTAGTTAAGCACCTGGCATGATTCAACTGTAGTGATTCTTTTATACTTGTTTTACATTTTCATTTTATTATATGATCACAAGTTTTCATTATACTGTAGTTAAGCACCTGGCATGATTCAACTGTAGTGATTCTTTTATACTTGTTTTACATTTTCATTTATTATATGATCACAAGTTTTCATTATACTGGAGTTAAGCACCTGGCATGATTCAACTGTAGTGATTCTTTTATACTTGTTTTACATTTTCATTTTATTATATGATCACAAGTTTTCGTTATACTGTAGTTAAGCACCTGGCATGATTCAACTGTAGTGATTCTTTTATACTTGTTTTACATTTTCATTTTATTATATGATCACAAGTTTTCATTATACTGTAGTTAAGCACCTGGAATGATTCAACTGTAGTGATTCTTTTATACTTGTTTTACATTTTCATTTTATTATATGATCACAAGTTTTCATTATACTGTAGTTAAGCACCTGGCATGATTCAACTGTAGTGATTCTTTTATACTTGTTTTACATTTTCATTTTATTATATGATCACAAGTTTTCATTATACTGTAGTTAAGCACCTCGCATGATTCAACTGTAGTGATTCTTTTATACTTGATTTACATTTTCATTTTATTATATGATCACAAGTTTTCATTATACTGTAGTTAAGCACCTGGCATGATTCAACTGTAGTGATTCTTTTATACTTGATTTACATTTTCATTTTATTATATGATCACAAGTTTTCATTATACTGTAGTTAAGCACCTGGCATGATTCAACTGTAGTGATTCTTTTATACTTGTTTTACATTTTCATTTATTATATGATCACAAGTTTTCATTATACTGGAGTTAAGCACCTGGCATGATTCAACTGTAGTGATTCTTTTATACTTGTTTTACATTTTCATTTTATTATATGATCACAAGTTTTCGTTATACTGTAGTTAAGCACCTGGCATGATTCAACTGTAGTGATTCTTTTATACTTGTTTTAGATTTTCATTTTATTATATGATCACAAGTTTTCATTATACTGTAGTTAAGCACCTGGCATGATTCAACTGTAGTGATTCTTTTATACTTGTTTTACATTTGCATTTTATTATATGATCACAAGTTTTCATTATACTGTATTTTAGCACCTGGCATGATTCAACTGTAGTGATTCTTTTATACTTGATTTACATTTTCATTTTATTATATGATCACAAGTTTTCATTATACTGTAGTTAAGCACCTGGAATGATTCAACTGTAGCGATTCTTTTATACTTGTTTTACATTTTCATTTTATTATATGATCACAAGTTTTCATTATACTGTAGTTAAGCACCTGGCATGATTCAACTGTAGTGATTCTTTTATACTTGTTTTACATTTTCATTTTATTATATATTCACAAGTTTACATTATACTGTAGTTAAGCACATGGCATGATTCAACTGTAGTGATTCTTTTATACTTGTTTTACATTTTCATTTTATTATATGATCACAAGTTTTCATTATACTGTAGTTAAGCACCTGGCATGATTCAACTGTAGTGATTCTTTTATACTTGTTTTACATTTTCATTTTATTATATGATCACAAGTTTTCATTATACTGTAGTTAAGCACCTGGCATGATTCAACTGTAGTGATTCTTTTATACTTGATTTACATTTTCATTTTATTATATGATCACAAGTTTTCATTATACTGTAGTTAAGCACCTGGCATGATTCAACTGTAGTGATTCTTTTATACTTGTTTTACATTTTCATTTATTATATGATCACAAGTTTTCATTATACTGGAGTTAAGCACCTGGCATGATTCAACTGTAGTGATTCTTTTATACTTGTTTTACATTTTCATTTTATTATATGATCACAAGTTTTCGTTATACTGTAGTTACGCACCTGGCATGATTCAACTGTAGTGATTCTTTTATACTTGTTTTACATTTTCATTTTATTATATGATCACAAGTTTTCATTATACTGTAGTTAAGCACCTGGAATGATTCAACTGTAGTGATTCTTTTATACTTGTTTTACATTTTCATTTTATTATATGATCACAAGTTTTCATTATACTGTAGTTAAGCACCTGGCATGATTCAACTGTAGTGATTCTTTTATACTTGTTTTACATTTTCATTTTATTATATGATCACAAGTTTTCATTATACTGTAGTTAAGCACCTCGCATGATTCAACTGTAGTGATTCTTTTATACTTGTTTTACATTTTCATTTTATTATATGATCACAAGTTTTCATTATACTGTAGTTAAGCACCTGGCATGATTCAACTGTAGTGATTCTTTTATACTTGTTTTACATTTTCATTTTATTATATGATCACAAGTTTTCATTATACTGTAGTTAAGCACCTGGCATGATTCAACTGTAGTGATTCTTTTATACTTGTTTTACATTTTCATTTTATTATATGATCACAAGTTTTCATTATACTGTAGTTAATCACCTGGCATGATTCAACTGTAGTGATTCTTTTATACTTGATTTACATTTTCATTTTATTATATGATCACAAGTTTTCATTATACTGTAGTTAAGCACCTGGCATGATTCAACTGTAGTGATTCTTTTATACTTGATTTACATTTTCATTTTATTATATGATCACAAGTTTTCATTATACTGTAGTTAAGCACCTGGCATGATTCAACTGTAGTGATTCTTTTATACTTGTTTTACATTTTCATTTATTATATGATCACAAGTTTTCATTATACTGGAGTTAAGCACCTGGCATGATTCAACTGTAGTGATTCTTTTATACTTGTTTTACATTTTCATTTTATTATATGATCACAAGTTTTCGTTATACTGTAGTTAAGCACCTGGCATGATTCAACTGTAGTGATTCTTTTATACTTGTTTTACATTTTCATTTTATTATATGATCACAAGTTTTCATTATACTGTAGTTAAGCACCTGGCATGATTCAACTGTAGTGATTCTTTTATACTTGATTTACATTTTCATTTTATTATATGATCACAAGTTTTCATTATACTGTAGTTAAGCACCTGGCATGATTCAACTGTAGTGATTCTTTTATACTTGTTTTACATTTTCATTTCATTATATGATCACAAGTTTTCATTATACTGTAGTTAAGCACCTGGCATGATTCAACTGTAGTGATTCTTTTATACTTGATTTACATTTTCATTTTATTATATGATCACAAGTTTTTATTATACTGTAGTTAAGCACCTGGCATGATTCAACTGTAGTGGTTCTTTTATTCATGATTTACATTTTCATTTTATTATATGATCACAATTTTTCATTATACTGTAGTTAAGCACCTGGCATGATTCAACTGTAGTAATTCTTTTATACTTGTTTTACATTTTCATTTTATTATATGATCACAAGTTTTCATTATATTGTAGTTAAGCACCTGGTATGATTCAACTGTAGTGATTCTTTTACACTTGTTTTACATTTTCATTTTATTATATGATCACAAGTTTTCATTATACTGTATTTTAGCACCTGGCATGATTCAACTGTAGTGATTCTTTTATACTTGTTTTACATTTTCATTTTATTATATGATCACAAGTTTTCATTATACTGTAGTTAAGCACCTGGCATGATTCAACTGTAGTGATTCTTTTATACTTGATCTACATTTTCATTTTATCATATGATCACAAGTTTTCATTATACTGTAGTTAAGCACCTGGCATGATTCAACTGTAGTGATTCTTTTATACTTGTTTTACATTTGCATTTTATTATGTGATCACAAGTTTTCATTATACTGTAGTTAAGCACCTGGCATGATTCAACTGTAGTGATTCTTTTATACTTGTTTTACATTTTCATTTTATTATATGATCACAAGTTTTCATTATACTGTAGTTAAGCACCTGGCATGATTCAACTGTAGTGATTCTTTTATACTTGTTTTACATTTGCATTTTATTATATGATCACAAGTTTTCATTATACTGTATTTTAGCACCTGGCATGATTCAACTGTAGTGATTCTTTTATACTTGATTTACATTTTCATTTTATTATATGATCACAAGTTTTCATTATACTGTAGTTAAGCACCTGGAATGATTCAACTGTAGCGATTCTTTTATACTTGTTTTACATTTTCATTTTATTATATGATCACAAGTTTTCATTATACTGTAGTTAAGCACCTCGCATGATTCAACTGTAGTGATTCTTTTATACTTGATTTACATTTTCATTTTATTATATGATCACAAGTTTTCATTATACTGTAGTTAAGCACCTGGCATGATTCAACTGTAGTGATTCTTTTATACTTGTTTTACATTTTCATTTATTATATGATCACAAGTTTTCATTATACTGGAGTTAAGCACCTGGCATGATTCAACTGTAGTGATTCTTTTAAACTTGTTTTACATTTTCATTTTATTATATGATCACAAGTTTTCGTTATACTGTAGTTAAGCACCTGGCATGATTCAACTGTAGTGATTCTTTTATACTTGTTTTACATTTTCATTTTATTATATGATCACAAGTTTTCATTATACTGTAGTTAAGCACCTGGCATGATTCAACTGTAGTGATTCTTTTATACTTGTTTTACATTTTCATTTTATTATATGATCACAAGTTTTCATTATACTGTAGTTAAGCACCTCGCATGATTCAACTGTAGTGATTCTTTTATACTTGTTTTACATTTTCATTTTATTATATGATCACAAGTTTTCATTATACTGTAGTTAAGCACCTGGCATGATTCAACTGTAGTGATTCTTTTATACTTGTTTTACATTTTCATTTTATTATATGATCACAAGTTTTCATTATACTGTAGTTAAGCACCTGGCATGATTCAACTGTAGTGATTCTTTTATACTTGTTTTACATTTTCATTTTATTATATGATCACAAGTTTTCATTATACTGTAGTTAATCACCTGGCATGATTCAACTGTAGTGATTCTTTTATACTTGATTTACATTTTCATTTTATTATATGATCACAAGTTTTCATTATACTGTAGTTAAGCACCTGGCATGATTCAACTGTAGTGATTCTTTTATACTTGATTTACATTTTCATTTTATTATATGATCACAAGTTTTCATTATACTGTAGTTAAGCACCTGGCATGATTCAACTGTAGTGATTCTTTTATACTTGTTTTACATTTTCATTTATTATATGATCACAAGTTTTCATTATACTGGAGTTAAGCACCTGGCATGATTCAACTGTAGTGATTCTTTTATACTTGTTTTACATTTTCATTTTATTATATGATCACAAGTTTTCGTTATACTGTAGTTAAGCACCTGGCATGATTCAACTGTAGTGATTCTTTTATACTTGTTTTACATTTTCATTTTATTATATGATCACAAGTTTTCATTATACTGTAGTTAAGCACCTGGCATGATTCAACTGTAGTGATTCTTTTATACTTGATTTACATTTTCATTTTATTATATGATCACAAGTTTTCATTATACTGTAGTTAAGCACCTGGCATGATTCAACTGTAGTGATTCTTTTATACTTGTTTTACATTTTCATTTCATTATATGATCACAAGTTTTCATTATACTGTAGTTAAGCACCTGGCATGATTCAACTGTAGTGATTCTTTTATACTTGATTTACATTTTCATTTTATTATATGATCACAAGTTTTTATTATACTGTAGTTAAGCACCTGGCATGATTCAACTGTAGTGGTTCTTTTATTCATGATTTACATTTTCATTTTATTATATGATCACAATTTTTCATTATACTGTAGTTAAGCACCTGGCATGATTCAACTGTAGTAATTCTTTTATACTTGTTTTACATTTTCATTTTATTATATGATCACAAGTTTTCATTATATTGTAGTTAAGCACCTGGTATGATTCAACTGTAGTGATTCTTTTACACTTGTTTTACATTTTCATTTTATTATATGATCACAAGTTTTCATTATACTGTATTTTAGCACCTGGCATGATTCAACTGTAGTGATTCTTTTATACTTGTTTTACATTTTCATTTTATTATATGATCACAAGTTTTCATTATACTGTAGTTAAGCACCTGGCATGATTCAACTGTAGTGATTCTTTTATACTTGATCTACATTTTCATTTTATCATATGATCACAAGTTTTCATTATACTGTAGTTAAGCACCTGGCATGATTCAACTGTAGTGATTCTTTTATACTTGTTTTACATTTTCATTTTATTATGTGATCACAAGTTTTCATTATACTGTAGTTAAGCACCTGGCATGATTCAACTGTAGTGATTCTTTTATACTTGTTTTACATTTTCATTTTATTATATGATCACAAGTTTTCATTATACTGTAGTTAAGCACCTGGCATGATTCAACTGTAGTGATTCTTTTATACTTGTTTTACATTTGCATTTTATTATATGATCACAAGTTTTCATTATACTGTATTTTAGCACCTGGCATGATTCAACTGTAGTGATTCTTTTATACTTGATTTACATTTTCATTTTATTATATGATCACAAGTTTTCATTATACTGTAGTTAAGCACCTGGAATGATTCAACTGTAGCGATTCTTTTATACTTGTTTTACATTTTCATTTTATTATATGATCACAAGTTTTCATTATACTGTAGTTAAGCACCTCGCATGATTCAACTGTAGTGATTCTTTTATACTTGATTTACATTTTCATTTTATTATATGATCACAAGTTTTCATTATACTGTAGTTAAGCACCTGGCATGATTCAACTGTAGTGATTCTTTTATACTTGTTTTACATTTTCATTTATTATATGATCACAAGTTTTCATTATACTGGAGTTAAGCACCTGGCATGATTCAACTGTAGTGATTCTTTTAAACTTGTTTTACATTTTCATTTTATTATATGATCACAAGTTTTCGTTATACTGTAGTTAAGCACCTGGCATGATTCAACTGTAGTGATTCTTTTATACTTGTTTTACATTTTCATTTTATTATATGATCACAAGTTTTCATTATACTGTAGTTAAGCACCTGGAATGATTCAACTGTAGTGATTCTTTTATACTTGTTTTACATTTTCATTTTACTATATGATCACAAGTTTTCATTATACTGTAGTTAAGCACCTGGCATGATTCAACTGTAGTGATTCTTTTATACTTGTTTTACATTTTCATTTTATTATATGATCACAAGTTTTCATTATACTGTAGTTAAGCACCTCGCATGATTCAACTGTAGTGATTCTTTTATACTTGATTTACATTTTCATTTTATTATATGATCACAAGTTTTCATTATACTGTAGTTAAGCACCTGGCATGATTCAACTGTAGTGATTCTTTTATACTTGATTTACATTTTCATTTTATTATATGATCACAAGTTTTCATTATACTGTAGTTAAGCACCTGGCATGATTCAACTGTAGTGATTCTTTTATACTTGTTTTACATTTTCATTTATTATATGATCACAAGTTTTCATTATACTGGAGTTAAGCACCTGGCATGATTCAACTGTAGTGATTCTTTTATACTTGATTTACATTTTCATTTTATTATATGATCACAAGTTTTCATTATACTGTAGTTAAGCACCTGGTATGATTCAACTGTAGTGATTCTTTTATACTTGTTTTACATTTGCATTTTATTATATGATCACAAGTTTTCATTATACTGTATTTTAGCACCTGGCATGATTCAACTGTAGTGATTCTTTTATACTTGTTTTACATTTTCATTTTATTATATGATCACAAGTTTTCATTATACTGTAGTTAATCACCTGGAATGATTCAACTGTAGCGATTCTTTTATACTTGTTTTACATTTTCATTTTATTATATGATCACAAGTTTTCATTATACTGTAGTTAAGCACCTGGCATGATTCAACTGTAGTGATTCTTTTATACTTGTTTTACATTTTCATTTTATTATATATTCACAAGTTTACATTATACTGTAGTTAAGCACATGGCATGATTCAACTGTAGTGATTCTTTTATACTTGTTTTACATTTTCATTTTATTATATGATCACAAGTTTTCATTATACTGTAGTTAAGCACCTGGCATGATTCAACTGTAGTGATTCTTTTATACTTGTTTTACATTTTCATTTTATTATATGATCACAAGTTTTCATTATACTGTAGTTAAGCACCTGGCATGATTCAACTGTAGTGATTCTTTTATACTTGTTTTACATTTTCATTTTATTATATGATCACAAGTTTTCATTATACTGTAGTTAATCACCTGGCATGATTCAACTGTAGTGATTCTTTTATACTTGTTTTACATTTTCATTTTATTATATGATCAGAAGTTTTCATTATACTGTAGTTAATCATCTGGCATGATTCAACTGTAGTGATTCTTTTATACTTGTTTTACATTTTCATTTTATTATATGATCACAAGTTTTCATTATACTGTAGTTAATCACCTGGCATGATTCAACTGTAGTGATTCTTTTATACTTGTTTTACATTTTCATTTTATTATATGATCACAAGTTTTCATTATACTGTAGTTAAGCACCTGGCATGATTCAACTGTAGTGATTCTTTTATACTTGTTTTACATTTTCATTTTATTATATGATCACAAGTTTTCATTATACTGTAGTTAAGCACCTGGCATGATTCAACTGTAGTGATTCTTTTATACTTGATTTACATTTTCATTTTATTATATGATCACAAGTTTTCATTATACTGTAGTTAAGCACCTGGCATGATTCAACTGTAGTGATTCTTTTATACTTGTTTTACATTTTCATTTTATTATATGATCACAAGTTTTTATTATACTGTAGTTAAGCACCTGGCATGATTCAACTGTAGTGGTTCTTTTATTCATGATTTACATTTTCATTTTATTATATGATCAAAATTTTTCATTATACTGTAGTTAAGCACCTGGCATGATTCAACTGTAGTAATTCTTTTATACTTGTTTTACATTTTCATTTTATTATATGATCACAAGTTTTCATTATATTGTAGTTAAGCACCTGGTATGATTCAACTGTAGTGATTCTTTTACACTTGTTTTACATTTTCATTTTATTATATGATCACAAGTTTTCATTATACTGTATTTTAGCACCTGGCATGATTCAACTGTAGTGATTCTTTTATACTTGTTTTACATTTTCATTTTATTATATGATCACAAGTTTTCATTATACTGTAGTTAAGCACCTGGCATGATTCAACTGTAGTGATTCTTTTATACTTGATCTACATTTTCATTTTATCATATGATCACAAGTTTTCATTATACTGTAGTTAAGCACCTGGCATGATTCAACTGTAGTGATTCTTTTATACTTGTTTTACATTTTCATTTTATTATGTGATCACAAGTTTTCATTATACTGTAGTTAAGCACCTGGCATGATTCAACTGTAGTGATTCTTTTATACTTGTTTTACATTTTCATTTTATTATATGATCACAAGTTTTCATTATACTGTAGTTAAGCACCTGGCATGATTCAACTGTAGTGATTCTTTTATACTTGTTTTACATTTGCATTTTATTATATGATCACAAGTTTTCATTATACTGTATTTTAGCACCTGGCATGATTCAACTGTAGTGATTCTTTTATACTTGATTTACATTTTCATTTTATTATATGATCACAAGTTTTCATTATACTGTAGTTAAGCACCTGGAATGATTCAACTGTAGCGATTCTTTTATACTTGTTTTACATTTTCATTTTATTATATGATCACAAGTTTTCATTATACTGTAGTTAAGCACCTCGCATGATTCAACTGTAGTGATTCTTTTATACTTGATTTACATTTTCATTTTATTATATGATCACAAGTTTTCATTATACTGTAGTTAAGCACCTGGCATGATTCAACTGTAGTGATTCCTTTATACTTGTTTTACATTTTCATTTATTATATGATCACAAGTTTTCATTATACTGGAGTTAAGCACCTGGCATGATTCAACTGTAGTGGTTCTTTTATTCATGATTTACATTTTCATTTTATTATATGATCAAAATTTTTCATTATACTGTAGTTAAGCACCTGGCATGATTCAACTGTAGTAATTCTTTTATACTTGTTTTACATTTTCATTTTATTATATGATCACAAGTTTTCATTATATTGTAGTTAAGCACCTGGTATGATTCAACTGTAGTGATTCTTTTACACTTGTTTTACATTTTCATTTTATTATATGATCACAAGTTTTCATTATACTGTATTTTAGCACCTGGCATGATTCAACTGTAGTGATTCTTTTATACTTGTTTTACATTTTCATTTTATTATATGATCACAAGTTTTCATTATACTGTAGTTAAGCACCTGGCATGATTCAACTGTAGTGATTCTTTTATACTTGATCTACATTTTCATTTTATCATATGATCACAAGTTTTCATTATACTGTAGTTAAGCACCTGGCATGATTCAACTGTAGTGATTCTTTTATACTTGTTTTACATTTTCATTTTATTATGTGATCACAAGTTTTCATTATACTGTAGTTAAGCACCTGGCATGATTCAACTGTAGTGATTCTTTTATACTTGTTTTACATTTTCATTTTATTATATGATCACAAGTTTTCATTATACTGTAGTTAAGCACCTGGCATGATTCAACTGTAGTGATTCTTTTATACTTGTTTTACATTTGCATTTTATTATATGATCACAAGTTTTCATTATACTGTATTTTAGCACCTGGCATGATTCAACTGTAGTGATTCTTTTATACTTGATTTACATTTTCATTTTATTATATGATCACAAGTTTTCATTATACTGTAGTTAAGCACCTGGAATGATTCAACTGTAGCGATTCTTTTATACTTGTTTTACATTTTCATTTTATTATATGATCACAAGTTTTCATTATACTGTAGTTAAGCACCTCGCATGATTCAACTGTAGTGATTCTTTTATACTTGATTTACATTTTCATTTTATTATATGATCACAAGTTTTCATTATACTGTAGTTAAGCACCTGGCATGATTCAACTGTAGTGATTCCTTTATACTTGTTTTACATTTTCATTTATTATATGATCACAAGTTTTCATTATACTGGAGTTAAGCACCTGGCATGATTCAACTGTAGTGATTCTTTTAAACTTGTTTTACATTTTCTTTTTATTATATGATCACAAGTTTTCGTTATACTGTAGTTAAGCACCTGGCATGATTCAACTGTAGTGATTCTTTTATACTTGTTTTACATTTTCATTTTATTATATGATCACAAGTTTTCATTATACTGTAGTTAAGCACCTGGAATGATTCAACTGTAGTGATTCTTTTATACTTGTTTTACATTTTCATTTTATTATATGATCACAAGTTTTCATTATACTGTAGTTAAGCACCTGGCATGATTCAACTGTAGTGATTCTTTTATACTTGTTTTACATTTTCATTTTATTATATGATCACAAGTTTTCATTATACTGTAGTTAAGCACCTCGCATGATTCAACTGTAGTGATTCTTTTATACTTGATTTACATTTTCATTTTATTATATGATCACAAGTTTTCATTATACTGTAGTTAAGCACCTCGCATGATTCAACTGTAGTGATTCTTTTATACTTGATTTACATTTTCATTTTATTATATGATCACAAGTTTTCATTATACTGTAGTTAAGCACCTGGCATGATTCAACTGTAGTGATTCTTTTATACTTGTTTTACATTTTCATTTATTATATGATCACAAGTTTTCATTATACTGGAGTTAAGCACCTGGCATGATTCAACTGTAGTGATTCTTTTAAACTTGTTTTACATTTTCATTTTATTATATGATCACAAGTTTTCGTTATACTGTAGTTAAGCACCTGGCATGATTCAACTGTAGTGATTCTTTTATACTTGTTTTACATTTTCATTTTATTATATGATCACAAGTTTTCATTATACTGTAGTTAAGCACCTGGAATGATTCAACTGTAGTGATTCTTTTATACTTGTTTTACATTTTCATTTTATTATATGATCACAAGTTTTCATTATACTGTAGTTAAGCACCTGGCATGATTCAACTGTAGTGATTCTTTTATACTTGTTTTACATTTTCATTTTATTATATGATCACAAGTTTTCATTATACTGTAGTTAAGCACCTGGCATGATTCAACTGTAGTGATTATTTTATACTTGATTTACATTTTCATTTTATTATATGATCACAAGTTTTCATTATACTGTAGTTAAGCACCTGGCATGATTCAACTGTAGTGATTCTTTTATACTTGTTTTACATTTTCATTTATTATATGATCACAAGTTTTCATTATACTGGAGTTAAGCACCTGGCATGATTCAACTGTAGTGATTCTTTTATACTTGATTTACATTTTCATTTTATTATATGATCACAAGTTTTCATTATACTGTAGTTAAGCACCTGGTATGATTCAACTGTAGTGATTCTTTTATACTTGTTTTACATTTGCATTTTATTATATGATCACAAGTTTTCATTATACTGTATTTTAGCACCTGGCATGATTCAACTGTAGTGATTCTTTTATACTTGTTTTACATTTTCATTTTATTATATGATCACAAGTTTTCATTATACTGTAGTTAATCACCTGGAATGATTCAACTGTAGCGATTCTTTTATACTTGTTTTACATTTTCATTTTATTATATGATCACAAGTTTTCATTATACTGTAGTTAAGCACCTGGCATGATTCAACTGTAGTGATTCTTTTATACTTGTTTTACATTTTCATTTTATTATATGATCACAAGTTTTCATTATACTGTAGTTAAGCACCTGGCATGATTCAACTGTAGTGATTCTTTTATACTTGTTTTACATTTTCATTTTATTATATGATCACAAGTTTTCATTATACTGTAGTTAAGCACCTGGCATGATTCAACTGTAGTGATTCTTTTATACTTGATTTACATTTTCATTTTATTATATGATCACAAGTTTTCATTATACTGTAGTTAAGCACCTGGCATGATTCAACTGTAGTGATTCTTTTATACTTGTTTTACATTTTCATTTATTATATGATCACAAGTTTTCATTATACTGGAGTTAAGCACCTGGCATGATTCAACTGTAGTGATTCTTTTATACTTGTTTTACATTTTCATTTTATTATATGATCACAAGTTTTCATTATACTGTAGTTAAGCACCTGGAATGATTCAACTGTAGTGATTCTTTTATACTTGTTTTACATTTTCATTTTATTATATGATCACAAGTTTTCATTATACTGTAGTTAAGCACCTGGCATGATTCAACTGTAGTGATTCTTTTATACTTGTTTTACATTTTCATTTTATTATATGATCACAAGTTTTCATTATACTGTAGTTAAGCACCTCGCATGATTCAACTGTAGTGATTCTTTTATACTTGTTTTACATTTTCATTTTATTATATGATCACAAGTTTTCATTATACTGTAGTTAAGCACCTGGCATGATTCAACTGTAGTGATTCTTTTATACTTGTTTTACATTTTCATTTTATTATATGATCACAAGTTTTCATTATACTGTAGTTAAGCACCTCGCATGATTCAACTGTAGTGATTCTTTTATACTTGTTTTACATTTTCATTTTATTATATGATCACAAGTTTTCATTATACTGTAGTTAAGCACCTGGCATGATTCAACTGTAGTGATTCTTTTATACTTGATTTACATTTTCATTTTATTATATGATCACAAGTTTTCATTATACTGTAGTTAAGCACCTGGCATGATTCAACTGTAGTGATTCTTTTATACTTGATTTACATTTTCATTTTATTATATGATCACAAGTTTTCATTATACTGTAGTTAAGCACCTGGCATGATTCAACTGTAGTGATTCTTTTATACTTGTTTTACATTTTCATTTATTATATGATCACAAGTTTTCATTATACTGGAGTTAAGCACCTGGCATGATTCAACTGTAGTGATTCTTTTATACTTGTTTTACATTTTCATTTTATTATATGATCACAAGTTTTCATTATACTGTAGTTAAGCACCTGGCATGATTCAACTGTAGTGATTCTTTTATACTTGTTTTACATTTTCATTTTATTATATGATCACAAGTTTTCATTATACTGTAGTTAAGCACCTGGCATGATTCAACTGTAGTGATTCTTTTATACTTGATTTACATTTTCATTTTATTATATGATCACAAGTTTTCATTATACTGTAGTTAAGCACCTGGCATGATTCAACTGTAGTGATTCTTTTATACTTGTTTTACATTTTCATTTCATTATATGATCACAAGTTTTCATTATACTGTAGTTAAGCACCTGGCATGATTCAACTGTAGTGATTCTTTTATACTTGATTTACATTTTCATTTTATTATATGATCACAAGTTTTTATTATACTGTAGTTAAGCACCTGGCATGATTCAACTGTAGTGGTTCTTTTATTCATGATTTACATTTTCATTTTATTATATGATCACAATTTTTCATTATACTGTAGTTAAGCACCTGGCATGATTCAACTGTAGTAATTCTTTTATACTTGTTTTACATTTTCATTTTATTATATGATCACAAGTTTTCATTATATTGTAGTTAAGCACCTGGTATGATTCAACTGTAGTGATTCTTTTACACTTGTTTTACATTTTCATTTTATTATATGATCACAAGTTTTCATTATACTGTATTTTAGCACCTGGCATGATTCAACTGTAGTGATTCTTTTATACTTGTTTTACATTTTCATTTTATTATATGATCACAAGTTTTCATTATACTGTAGTTAAGCACCTGGCATGATTCAACTGTAGTGATTCTTTTATACTTGATCTACATTTTCATTTTATCATATGATCACAAGTTTTCATTATACTGTAGTTAAGCACCTGGCATGATTCAACTGTAGTGATTCTTTTATACTTGTTTTACATTTTCATTTTATTATGTGATCACAAGTTTTCATTATACTGTAGTTAAGCACCTGGCATGATTCAACTGTAGTGATTCTTTTATACTTGTTTTACATTTTCATTTATTATATGATCACAAGTTTTCATTATACTGGAGTTAAGCACCTGGCATGATTCAACTGTAGTGATTCTTTTATACTTGATTTACATTTTCATTTTATTATATGATCACAAGTTTTCATTATACTGTAGTTAAGCACCTGGTATGATTCAACTGTAGTGATTCTTTTATACTTGTTTTACATTTGAATTTTATTATATGATCACAAGTTTTCATTATACTGTATTTTAGCACCTGGCATGATTCAACTGTAGTGATTCTTTTATACTTGTTTTACATTTTCATTTTATTATATGATCACAAGTTTTCATTATACTGTAGTTAATCACCTGGAATGATTCAACTGTAGCGATTCTTTTATACTTGTTTTACATTTTCATTTTATTATATGATCACAAGTTTTCATTATACTGTAGTTAAGCACCTGGCATGATTCAACTGTAGTGATTCTTTTATACTTGTTTTACATTTTCATTTTATTATATAATCACAAGTTTACATTATACTGTAGTTAAGCACATGGCATGATTCAACTGTAGTGATTCTTTTATACTTGTTTTACATTTTCATTTTATTATATGATCACAAGTTTTCATTATACTGTAGTTAAGCACCTGGCATGATTCAACTGTAGTGATTCTTTTATACTTGTTTTACATTTTCATTTTATTATATGATCACAAGTTTTCATTATACTGTAGTTAATCACCTGGCATGATTCAACTGTAGTGATTCTTTTATACTTGTTTTACATTTTCATTTTATTATATGATCACAAGTTTTCATTATACTGTAGTTAATCATCTGGCATGATTCAACTGTAGTGATTCTTTTATACTTGTTTTACATTTTCATTTTATTATATGATCACAAGTTTTCATTATACTGTAGTTAATCACCTGGCATGATTCAACTGTAGTGATTCTTTTATACTTGTTTTACATTTTCATTTTATTATATGATCACAAGTTTTCATTATACTGTAGTTAAGCACCTGGCATGATTCAACTGTAGTGATTCTTTTATACTTGTTTTACATTTTCATTTTATTATATGATCACAAGTTTTCATTATACTGTAGTTAAGCACCTGGCATGATTCAACTGTAGTGATTCTTTTATACTTGATTTACATTTTCATTTTATTATATGATCACAAGTTTTCATTATACTGTAGTTAAGCACCTGGCATGATTCAACTGTAGTGATTCTTTTATACTTGTTTTACATTTTCATTTTATTATATGATCACAAGTTTTTATTATACTGTAGTTAAGCACCTGGCATGATTCAACTGTAGTGGTTCTTTTATTCATGATTTACATTTTCATTTTATTATATGATCACAATTTTTCATTATACTGTAGTTAAGCACCTGGCATGATTCAACTGTAGTAATTCTTTTATACTTGTTTTACATTTTCATTTTATTATATGATCACAAGTTTTCATTATATTGTAGTTAAGGACCTGGTATGATTCAACTGTAGTGATTCTTTTACACTTGTTTTACATTTTCATTTTATTATATGATCACAAGTTTTCATTATACTGTATTTTAGCACCTGGCATGATTCAACTGTAGTGATTCTTTTATACTTGTTTTACATTTTCATTTTATTATATGATCACAAGTTTTCATTATACTGTAGTTAAGCACCTGGCATGATTCAACTGTAGTGATTCTTTTATACTTGATCTACATTTTCATTTTATCATATGATCACAAGTTTTCATTATACTGTAGTTAAGCACCTGGCATGATTCAACTGTAGTGATTCTTTTATACTTGTTTTACATTTTCATTTTATTATGTGATCACAAGTTTTCATTATACTGTAGTTAAGCACCTGGCATGATTCAACTGTAGTGATTCTTTTATACTTGTTTTACATTTTCATTTTATTATATGATCACAAGTTTTCATTATACTGTAGTTAAGCACCTGGCATGATTCAACTGTAGTGATTCTTTTATACTTGTTTTACATTTGCATTTTATTATATGATCACAAGTTTTCATTATACTGTATTTTAGCACCTGGCATGATTCAACTGTAGTGATTCTTTTATACTTGATTTACATTTTCATTTTATTATATGATCACAAGTTTTCATTATACTGTAGTTAAGCACCTGGAATGATTCAACTGTAGCGATTCTTTTATACTTGTTTTATATTTTCATTTTATTATATGATCACAAGTTTTCATTATACTGTAGTTAAGCACCTCGCATGATTCAACTGTAGTGATTCTTTTATACTTGATTTACATTTTCATTTTATTATATGATCACAAGTTTTCATTATACTGTAGTTAAGCACCTGGCATGATTCAACTGTAGTGATTCTTTTATACTTGTTTTACATTTTCATTTATTATATGATCACAAGTTTTCATTATACTGGAGTTAAGCACCTGGCATGATTCAACTGTAGTGATTCTTTTATACTTGATTTACATTTTCATTTTATTATATGATCACAAGTTTTCATTATACTGTAGTTAAGCACCTCGCATGATTCAACTGTAGTGATTCTTTTATACTTGATTTACATTTTCATTTTATTATATGATCACAAGTTTTCATTTTACTGTAGTTAAGCACCTGGCATGATTCAACTGTAGTGATTCTTTTATACTTGTTTTACATTTTCATTTATTATATGATCACAAGTTTTCATTATACTGGAGTTAAGCACCTGGCATGATTCAACTGTAGTGATTCTTTTAAACTTGTTTTACATTTTCATTTTATTATATGATCACAAGTTTTCGTTATACTGTAGTTAAGCACCTGGCATGATTCAACTGTAGTGATTCTTTTATACTTGTTTTACATTTTCATTTTATTATATGATCACAAGTTTTCATTATACTGTAGTTAAGCACCTGGAATGATTCAACTGTAGTGATTCTTTTATACTTGTTTTACATTTTCATTTTATTATATGATCACAAGTTTTCATTATACTGTAGTTAAGCACCTGGCATGATTCAACTGTAGTGATTCTTTTATACTTGTTTTACATTTTCATTTTATTATATGATCACAAGTTTTCATTATACTGTAGTTAAGCACCTGGCATGATTCAACTGTAGTGATTCTTTTATACTTGATTTACATTTTCATTTTATTATATGATCACAAGTTTTCATTATACTGTAGTTAAGCACCTGGCATGATTCAACTGTAGTGATTCTTTTATACTTGTTTTACATTTTCATTTATTATATGATCACAAGTTTTCATTATACTGGAGTTAAGCACCTGGCATGATTCAACTGTAGTGATTCTTTTATACTTGATTTACATTTTCATTTTATTATATGATCACAAGTTTTCATTATACTGTAGTTAAGCACCTGGTATGATTCAACTGTAGTGATTCTTTTATACTTGTTTTACATTTGCATTTTATTATATGATCACAAGTTTTCATTATACTGTATTTTAGCACCTGGCATGATTCAACTGTAGTGATTCTTTTATACTTGTTTTACATTTTCATTTTATTATATGATCACAAGTTTTCATTATACTGTAGTTAATCACCTGGAATGATTCAACTGTAGCGATTCTTTTATACTTGTTTTACATTTTCATTTTATTATATGATCACAAGTTTTCATTATACTGTAGTTAAGCACCTGGCATGATTCAACTGTAGTAATTCTTTTATACTTGTTTTACATTTTCATTTTATTATATATTCACAAGTTTACATTATACTGTAGTTAAGCACATGGCATGATTCAACTGTAGTGATTCTTTTATACTTGTTTTACATTTTCATTTTATTATATGATCACAAGTTTTCATTATACTGTAGTTAAGCACCTGGCATGATTCAACTGTAGTGATTCTTTTATACTTGTTTTACATTTTCATTTTATTATATGATCACAAGTTTTCATTATACTGTAGTTAAGCACCTGGCATGATTCAACTGTAGTGATTCTTTTATACTTGTTTTACATTTTCATTTTATTATATGATCACAAGTTTTCATTATACTGTAGTTAATCACCTGGCATGATTCAACTGTAGTGATTCTTTTATACTTGTTTTACATTTTCATTTTATTATATGATCACAAGTTTTCATTATACTGTAGTTAATCATCTGGCATGATTCAACTGTAGTGATTCTTTTATACTTGTTTTACATTTTCATTTTATTATATGATCACAAGTTTTCATTATACTGTAGTTAATCACCTGGCATGATTCAACTGTAGTGATTCTTTTATACTTGTTTTACATTTTCATTTTATTATATGATCACAAGTTTTCATTATACTGTAGTTAAGCACCTGGCATGATTCAACTGTAGTGATTCTTTTATACTTGTTTTACATTTTCATTTTATTATATGATCACAAGTTTTCATTATACTGTAGTTAAGCACCTGGCATGATTCAACTGTAGTGATTCTTTTATACTTGATTTACATTTTCATTTTATTATATGATCACAAGTTTTCATTATACTGTAGTTAAGCACCTGGCATGATTCAACTGTAGTGATTCTTTTATACTTGTTTTACATTTTCATTTATTATATGATCACAAGTTTTCATTATACTGGAGTTAAGCACCTGGCATGATTCAACTGTAGTGATTCTTTTATACTTGTTTTACATTTTCATTTTATTATATGATCACAAGTTTTCGTTATACTGTAGTTACGCACCTGGCATGATTCAACTGTAGTGATTCTTTTATACTTGTTTTACATTTTCATTTTATTATATGATCACAAGTTTTCATTATACTGTAGTTAAGCACCTGGAATGATTCAACTGTAGTGATTCTTTTATACTTGTTTTACATTTTCATTTTATTATATGATCACAAGTTTTCATTATACTGTAGTTAAGCACCTGGCATGATTCAACTGTAGTGATTCTTTTATACTTGTTTTACATTTTCATTTTATTATATGATCACAAGTTTTCATTATACTGTAGTTAAGCACCTCGCATGATTCAACTGTAGTGATTCTTTTATACTTGTTTTACATTTTCATTTTATTATATGATCACAAGTTTTCATTATACTGTAGTTAAGCACCTGGCATGATTCAACTGTAGTGATTCTTTTATACTTGTTTTACATTTTCATTTTATTATATGATCACAAGTTTTCATTATACTGTAGTTAAGCACCTCGCATGATTCAACTGTAGTGATTCTTTTATACTTGTTTTACATTTTCATTTTATTATATGATCACAAGTTTTCATAATACTGTAGTTAAGCACCTGGCATGATTCAACTGTAGTGATTCTTTTATACTTGATTTACATTTTCATTTTATTATATGATCACAAGTTTTCATTATACTGTAGTTAAGCACCTGGCATGATTCAACTGTAGTGATTCTTTTATACTTGATTTACATTTTCATTTTATTATATGATCACAAGTTTTCATTATACTGTAGTTAAGCACCTGGCATGATTCAACTGTAGTGATTCTTTTATACTTGTTTTACATTTTCATTTATTATATGATCACAAGTTTTCATTATACTGGAGTTAAGCACCTGGCATGATTCAACTGTAGTGATTCTTTTATACTTGTTTTACATTTTCATTTTATTATATGATCACAAGTTTTCGTTATACTGTAGTTAAGCACCTGGCATGATTCAACTGTAGTGATTCTTTTATACTTGTTTTACATTTTCATTTTATTATATGATCACAAGTTTTCATTATACTGTAGTTAAGCACCTGGCATGATTCAACTGTAGTGATTCTTTTATACTTGATTTACATTTTCATTTTATTATATGATCACAAGTTTTCATTATACTGTAGTTAAGCACCTGGCATGATTCAACTGTAGTGATTCTTTTATACTTGTTTTACATTTTCATTTCATTATATGATCACAAGTTTTCATTATACTGTAGTTAAGCACCTGGCATGATTCAACTGTAGTGATTCTTTTATACTTGATTTACATTTTCATTTTATTATATGATCACAAGTTTTTATTATACTGTAGTTAAGCACCTGGCATGATTCAACTGTAGTGGTTCTTTTATTCATGATTTACATTTTCATTTTATTATATGATCACAATTTTTCATTATACTGTAGTTAAGCACCTGGCATGATTCAACTGTAGTAATTCTTTTATACTTGTTTTACATTTTCATTTTATTATATGATCACAAGTTTTCATTATATTGTAGTTAAGCACCTGGTATGATTCAACTGTAGTGATTCTTTTACACTTGTTTTACATTTTCATTTTATTATATGATCACAAGTTTTCATTATACTGTATTTTAGCACCTGGCATGATTCAACTGTAGTGATTCTTTTATACTTGTTTTACATTTTCATTTTATTATATGATCACAAGTTTTCATTATACTGTAGTTAAGCACCTGGCATGATTCAACTGTAGTGATTCTTTTATACTTGTTTTACATTTTCATTTTATTATGTGATCACAAGTTTTCATTATACTGTAGTTAAGCACCTGGCATGATTCAACTGTAGTGATTCTTTTATACTTGTTTTACATTTTCATTTTATTATATGATCACAAGTTTTCATTATACTGTAGTTAAGCACCTGGCATGATTCAACTGTAGTGATTCTTTTATACTTGTTTTACATTTGCATTTTATTATATGATCACAAGTTTTCATTATACTGTATTTTAGCACCTGGCAAGATTCAACTGTAGTGATTCTTTTATACTTGATTTACATTTTCATTTTATTATATGATCACAAGTTTTCATTATACTGTAGTTAAGCACCTGGAATGATTCAATTGTAGCGATTCTTTTATACTTGTTTTACATTTTCATTTTATTATATGATCACAAGTTTTCATTATACTGTAGTTAAGCACCTCGCATGATTCAACTGTAGTGATTCTTTTATACTTGATTTACATTTTCATTTTATTATATGATCACAAGTTTTCATTATACTGTAGTTAAGCACCTGGCATGATTCAACTGTAGTGATTCTTTTATACTTGTTTTACATTATCATTTATTATATGATCACAAGTTTTCATTATACTGGAGTTAAGCACCTGGCATGATTCAACTGTAGTGATTCTTTTAAACTTGTTTTACATTTTCATTTTATTATATGATCACAAGTTTTCGTTATACTGTAGTTAAGCACCTGGCATGATTCAACTGTAGTGATTCTTTTATACTTGTTTTACATTTTCATTTTATTATATGATCACAAGTTTTCATTATACTGTAGTTAAGCACCTGGAATGATTCAACTGTAGTGATTCTTTTATACTTGTTTTACATTTTCATTTTATTATATGATCACAAGTTTTCATTATACTGTAGTTAAGCACCTGGCATGATTCAACTGTAGTGATTCTTTTATACTTGTTTTACATTTTCATTTTATTATATGATCACAAGTTTTCATTATACTGTAGTTAAGCACCTCGCATGATTCAACTGTAGTGATTCTTTTATACTTGATTTACATTTTCATTTTATTATATGATCACAAGTTTTCATTATACTGTAGTTAAGCACCTGGCATGATTCAACTGTAGTGATTCTTTTATACTTGATTTACATTTTCATTTTATTATATGATCACAAGTTTTCATTATACTGTAGTTAAGCACCTGGCATGATTCAACTGTAGTGATTCTTTTATACTTGTTTTACATTTTCATTTATTATATGATCACAAGTTTTCATTATACTGGAGTTAAGCACCTGGCATGATTCAACTGTAGTGATTCTTTTATACTTGATTTACATTTTCATTTTATTATATGATCACAAGTTTTCATTATACTGTAGTTAAGCACCTGGTATGATTCAACTGTAGTGATTCTTTTATACTTGTTTTACATTTGCATTTTATTATATGATCACAAGTTTTCATTATACTGTATTTTAGCACCTGGCATGATTCAACTGTAGTGATTCTTTTATACTTGTTTTACATTTTCATTTTATTATATGATCACAAGTTTTCATTATACTGTAGTTAATCACCTGGAATGATTCAACTGTAGCGATTCTTTTATACTTGTTTTACATTTTCATTTTATTATATGATCACAAGTTTTCATTATACTGTAGTTAAGCACCTGGCATGATTCAACTGTAGTGATTCTTTTATACTTGTTTTACATTTTCATTTTATTATATATTCACAAGTTTACATTATACTGTAGTTAAGCACATGGCATGATTCAACTGTAGTGATTCTTTTATACTTGTTTTACATTTTCATTTTATTATATGATCACAAGTTTTCATTATACTGTAGTTAAGCACCTGGCATGATTCAACTGTAGTGATTCTTTTATACTTGTTTTACATTTTCATTTTATTATATGATCACAAGTTTTCATTATACTGTAGTTAAGCACCTGGCATGATTCAACTGTAGTGATTCTTTTATACTTGTTTTACATTTTCATTTTATTATATGATCACAAGTTTTCATTATACTGTAGTTAATCACCTGGCATGATTCAACTGTAGTGATTCTTTTATACTTGTTTTACATTTTCATTTTATTATATGATCACAAGTTTTCATTATACTGTAGTTAATCATCTGGCATGATTCAACTGTAGTGATTCTTTTATACTTGTTTTACATTTTCATTTTATTATATGATCACAAGTTTTCATTATACTGTAGTTAATCACCTGGCATGATTCAACTGTAGTGATTCTTTTATACTTGTTTTACATTTTCATTTTATTATATGATCACAAGTTTTCGTTATACTGTAGTTAAGCACCTGGCATGATTCAACTGTAGTGATTCTTTTATACTTGTTTTACATTTTCATTTTATTATATGATCACAAGTTTTCATTATACTGTAGTTAAGCACCTGGCATGATTCAACTGTAGTGATTCTTTTATACTTGTTTTACATTTTCATTTTATTATATGATCACAAGTTTTCATTATACTGTAGTTAAGCACCTGGCATGATTCAACTGTAGTGATTCTTTTATACTTGTTTTACATTTTCATTTTATTATATGATCACAAGCTTTCATTTTACTGTAGTTAAGCACATGGCATGATTCAACTGTAGTGATTCTTTTATACTTGATCTACATTTTCATTTTATTATAGAACATAGTTAGAACATAGTTTATTATTACAGTACCACATACATATTTACAACAGACCGATAAAGGCTAAAAAGCCCATGACAGTCAAAAAGGACAAATACATTTACACAAAACATAATTATAGAAATACATACAAAAGAATGCATAAGTTAATACATGCAGAAAACAACAGAAAAAAAGTACTTGGCACTTTAAGCGATTTAACCGTACGTATGCAGAAATTATTCCTAAACAAATATGTTTTATTTATTACTAGTATAGCTTACACATGCGAAACGAAGACGTCATCATGTTAAATCATGCATTTGCTTCAAAAGAAACAGAACATACCAGAAATAAAATGAAAGAAATGCCTGGCAATTTAAACGATCACAAGTTTTCTTTATACTGTAGTTAAGCACCTGGCATGATTCAACTGTAGTGATTCTTTTATACTTGTTTTACATTTTCATTTTATTATATGATCACAAGTTTTCATTATACTGTAGTTAAGCACCTGGCATGATTCAACTGTAGTGATTCTTTTATACTTGATTTACATTTTCATTTTATTATATGATCACAAGTTTTCATTATACTGTAGTTAAGCACCTGGCATGATTCAACTGTAGTGATTCTTTTATACTTGTTTTACATTTTCATTTCATTATATGATCACAAGTTTTCATTATACTGTAGTTAAGCACCTGGCATGATTCAACTGTAGTGATTCTTTTATACTTGATTTACATTTTCATTTTATTATATGATCACAAGTTTTTATTATACTGTAGTTAAGCACCTGGCATGATTCAACTGTAGTGGTTCTTTTATTCATGATTTACATTTTCATTTTATTATATGATCACAATTTTTCATTATACTGTAGTTAAGCACCTGGCATGATTCAACTGTAGTAATTCTTTTATACTTGTTTTACATTTTCATTTTATTATATGATCACAAGTTTTCATTATATTGTAGTTAAGCACCTGGTATGATTCAACTGTAGTGATTCTTTTACACTTGTTTTACATTTTCATTTTATTATATGATCACCAGTTTTCATTATACTGTATTTTAGCACCTGGCATGATTCAACTGTAGTGATTCTTTTATACTTGTTTTACATTTTCATTTTATTATATGATCACAAGTTTTCATTATACTGTAGTTAAGCACCTGGCATGATTCAACTGTAGTGATTCTTTTATACTTGATCTACATTTTCATTTTATCATATGATCACAAGTTTTCATTATACTGTAGTTAAGCACCTGGCATGATTCAACTGTAGTGATTCTTTTATACTTGTTTTACATTTTCATTTTATTATGTGATCACAAGTTTTCATTATACTGTAGTTAAGCACCTGGCATGATTCAACTGTAGTGATTCTTTTATACTTGTTTTACATTTTCATTTTATTATGTGATCACAAGTTTTCATTATACTGTAGTTAAGCACCTGGCATGATTCAACTGTAGTGATTCTTTTATACTTGTTTTACATTTGCATTTTATTATATGATCACAAGTTTTCATTATACTGTAGTTAAGCACCTGGCATGATTCAACTGTAGTGATTCTTTTATACTTGTTTTACATTTTCATTTTATTATATATTCACAAGTTTACATTATACTGTAGTTAAGCACATGGCATGATTCAACTGTAGTGATTCTTTTATACTTGTTTTACATTTTCATTTTATTATATGATCACAAGTTTTCATTATACTGTAGTTAAGCACCTGGCATGATTCAACTGTAGTGATTCTTTTATACTTGTTTTACATTTTCATTTTATTATATGATCACAAGTTTTCATTATACTGTAGTTAAGCACCTGGCATGATTCAACTGTAGTGATTCTTTTATACTTGATTTACATTTTCATTTTATTATATGATCACAAGTTTTCATTATACTGTAGTTAAGCACCTGGCATGATTCAACTGTAGTGATTCTTTTATACTTGTTTTACATTTTCATTTTATTATATGATCACAAGTTTTTATTATACTGTAGTTAAGCACATGGCATGATTCAACTGTAGTGATTCTTTTATACTTGTTTTACATTTTCATTTTATTATATGATCACAAGTTTTCGTTATACTGTAGTTAAGCACCTGGCATGATTCAACTGTAGTGATTCTTTTATACTTGTTTTACATTTTCATTTTATTATATGATCACAAGTTTTCATTATACTGTAGTTAAGCACCTGGCATGATTCAACTGTAGTGATTCTTTTATACTTGTTTTACATTTTCATTTTATTATATGATCACAAGCTTTCATTTTACTGTAGTTAAGCACATGGCATGATTCAACTGTAGTGATTCTTTTGTACTTGATCTACATTTTCATTTTATTATAGAACATAGTTAGAACATAGTTTATTATTACAGTACCACATACATATTTACAACAGACCGATAAAGGCTAAAAAGCCCATGACAGTCAAAAAGGACAAATACATTTACACAAAACATAATTATAGAAATACATACAAAAGAATGCATAAGTTAATACATGCAGAAAACAACAGAAAAAAAGTACTTGGCACTTTAAGCGATTTAAGCGTACGTATGCAGAAATTATTGCTAAACAAATATGTTTTATTTATTACTAGTATAGCTTACACATGCGAAACGAAGACGTCATCATGTTAAATCATGCATTTGCTTCAAAAGAAACAGAACATACCAGAAATAAAATGAAAGAAATGCCTGGCAATTTAAACGATCACAAGTTTTCTTTATACTGTAGTTAAGCACCTGGCATGATTCAACTGTAGTGATTCTTTTATACTTGTTTTACATTTTCATTTTATTATATGATCACAAGTTTTCATTATACTGTAGTTAAGCACCTGGCATGATTCAACTGTAGTGATTCTTTTATACTTGATTTACATTTTCATTTTATTATACGATAACAAGTTTTCATTATACTGTAGTTAAGCACCTGGCATGATTCAACTGTAGTGATTCTTTTATACTTGTTTTACATTTTCATTTCATTATATGATCACAAGTTTTCATTATACTGTAGTTAAGCACCTGGCATGATTCAACTGTAGTGATTCTTTTATACTTGATTTACATTTTCATTTTATTATATGATCACAAGTTTTTATTATACTGTAGTTAAGCACCTGGCATGATTCAACTGTAGTGGTTCTTTTATTCTTGATTTACATTTTCATTTTATTATATGATCACAATTTTTCATTATACTGTAGTTAAGCACCTGGCATGATTAAACTGTAGTAATTCTTTTATACTTGTTTTACATTTTCATTTTATTATATGATCACAAGTTTTCATTATATTGTAGTTAAGCACCTGGCATGATTCAACTGTAGTGATTCTTTTACACTTGTTTTACATTTTCATTTTATTATATGATCACAAGTTTTCATTATACTGTATTTTAGCACCTGGCATGATTCAACTGTAGTGATTATTTTATACTTGTTTTACATTTTCATTTTATTATATGATCACAAGTTTTCATTATACTGTAGTTAAGCACCTCGCATGATTCAACTGTAGTGATTCTTTTATACTTGATCTACATTTTCATTTTATCATATGATCACAAGTTTTCATTATACTGTAGTTAAGCACCTGGCATGATTCAACTGTAGTGATTCTTTTATACTTGTTTTACATTTTCATTTATTATATGATCACAAGTTTTCATTATACTGGAGTTAAGCACCTGGCATGATTCAACTGTAGTGATTCTTTTATACTTGTTTTACATTTTCATTTTATTATATGATCACAAGTTTTCGTTATACTGTAGTTAAGCACCTGGCATGATTCAACTGTAGTGATTCTTTTATACTTGTTTTACATTTTCATTTTATTATATGATCACAAGTTTTCATTATACTGTAGTTAATCACCTGGAATGATTCAACTGTAGTGATTCTTTTATACTTGTTTTACATTTTCATTTTATTATATGATCACAAGTTTTCATTATACTGTAGTTAAGCACCTGGCATGATTCAACTGTAGTGATTCTTTTATACTTGTTTTACATTTTCATTTTATTATTTGATCACAAGTTTTCATTATACTGTAGTTAAGCACCTCGCATGATTCAACTGTAGTGATTCTTTCATACTTGATTTACATTTTCATTTTATTATATGATCACAAGTTTTCATTATACTGTAGTTAAGCACCTGGCATGATTCAACTGTAGTGATTCTTTTATACTTGATTTACATTTTCATTTTATTATATGATCACAAGTTTTCATTATACTGTAGTTAAGCACCTGGCATGATTCAACTGTAGTGATTCTTTTATACTTGTTTTACATTTTCATTTATTATATGATCACAAGTTTTCATTATACTGGAGTTAAGCACCTGGCATGATTCAACTGTAGTGATTCTTTTATACTTGTTTTACATTTTCATTTTATTATATGATCACAAGTTTTCGTTATACTGTAGTTAAGCACCTGGCATGATTCAACTGTAGTGATTCTTTTATACTTGTTTTACATTTTCATTTTATTATATGATCACAAGTTTTCATTATACTGTAGTTAAGCACCTGGCATGATTCAACTGTAGTGATTCTTTTATACTTGTTTTACATTTGCATTTTATTATATGATCACAAGTTTTCATTATACTGTATTTTAGCACCTGGCATGATTCAACTGTAGTGATTCTTTTATACTTGATTTACATTTTCATTTTATTATATGATCACAAGTTTTCATTATACTGTAGTTAAACACCTGGAATGATTCAACTGTAGCGATTCTTTTATACTTGTTTTACATTTTCATTTTATTATATGATCACAAGTTTTCATTATACTGTAGTTAAGCACCTGGCATGATTCAACTGTAGTGATTCTTTTATACTTGTTTTACATTTTCATTTTATTATATATTCACAAGTTTACATTATACTGTAGTTAAGCACATGGCATGATTCAACTGTAGTGATTCTTTTATACTTGATTTACATTTTCATTTTATTATATGATCACAAGTTTTCATTATACTGTAGTTAAGCACATGGCATGATTCAACTGTAGTGATTCTTTTATACTTGTTTTACATTTTCATTTTATTATATGATCACAAGTTTTCATTATACTGGAGTTAAGCACCTGGCATGATTCAACTGTAGTGATTCTTTTATACTTGTTTTACATTTTCATTTCATTATATGATCACAAGTTTTCGTTATACTGTAGTTAAGCACCTGGCATGATTCAACTGTAGTGATTCTTTTATACTTGTTTTACATTTTCATTTTATTATATGATCACAAGTTTTCATTATACTGTAGTTAAGCACCTGGCATGATTCAACTGTAGTGATTCTTTTATACTTGTTTTACATTTTCATTTTATTATATGATCACAAGTTTTCATTATACTGTAGTTAAGCACCTGGCATGATTCAACTGTAGTGATTCTTTTATACTTGATTTACATTTTCATTTTATTATATGATCACAAGTTTTCATTATACTGTAGTTAAGCACCTGGCATGATTCAACTGTAGTGATTATTTTATACTTGTTTTACATTTTCATTTATTATATGATCACAAGTTTTCATTATACTGGAGTTAAGCACCTGGCATGATTCAACTGTAGTGATTCTTTTATACTTGTTTTACATTTTCATTTTATTATATGATCACAAGTTTTCGTTATACTGTAGTTAAGCACCTGGCATGATTCAACTGTAGTGATTCTTTTATACTTGTTTTACATTTTCATTTTATTATATGATCACAAGTTTTCATTATACTGTAGTTAAGCACCTGGAATGATTCAACTGTAGTGATTCTTTTATACTTGTTTTACATTTTCATTTTATTATATGATCACAAGTTTTCATTATACTGTAGTTAAGCACCTGGCATGATTCAACTGTAGTGATTCTTTTATACTTGTTTTACATTTTCATTTTATTATTTGATCACAAGTTTTCATTATACTGTAGTTAAGCACCTCGCATGATTCAACTGTAGTGATTCTTTCATACTTGATTTACATTTTCATTTTATTATATGATCACAAGTTTTCATTATACTGTAGTTAAGCACCTGGCATGATTCAACTGTAGTGATTCTTTTATACTTGATTTACATTTTCATTTTATTATATGATCACAAGTTTTCATTATACTGTAGTTAAGCACCTGGCATGATTCAACTGTAGTGATTCTTTTATACTTGTTTTACATTTTCATTTATTATATGATCACAAGTTTTCATTATACTGGAGTTAAGCACCTGGCATGATTCAACTGTAGTGATTCTTTTATACTTGTTTTACATTTTCATTTTATTATATGATCACAAGTTTTCGTTATACTGTAGTTAAGCACCTGGCATGATTCAACTGTAGTGATTCTTTTATACTTGTTTTACATTTTCATTTTATTATATGATCACAAGTGTTCATTATACTGTAGTTAAGCACCTGGCATGATTCAACTGTAGTGATTCTTTTATACTTGTTTTACATTTGCATTTTATTATATGATCACAAGTTTTCATTATACTGTATTTTAGCACCTGGCATGATTCAACTGTAGTGATTCTTTTATACTTGATTTACATTTTCATTTTATTATATGATCACAAGTTTTCATTATACTGTAGTTAAACACCTGGAATGATTCAACTGTAGCGATTCTTTTATACTTGTTTTACATTTTCATTTTATTATATGATCACAAGTTTTCATTATACTGTAGTTAAACACCTGGAATGATTCAACTGTAGCGATTCTTTTATACTTGTTTTACATTTTCATTTTATTATATGATCACAAGTTTTCATTATACTGTAGTTAAGCACCTGGCATGATTCAACTGTAGTGATTCTTTTATACTTGTTTTACATTTTCATTTTATTATATATTCACAAGTTTACATTATACTGTAGTTAAGCACATGGCATGATTCAACTGTAGTGATTCTTTTATACTTGATTTACATTTTCATTTGATTATATGATCACAAGTTTTCATTATACTGTAGTTAAGCACATGGCATGATTCAACTGTAGTGATTCTTTTATACTTGTTTTACATTTTCATTTTATTATATGATCACAAGTTTTCGTTATACTGTAGTTAAGCACCTGGCATGATTCAACTGTAGTGATTCTTTTATACTTGTTTTACATTTTCATTTTATTATATGATCACAAGTTTTCATTATACTGTAGTTAAGCACCTGGCATGATTCAACTGTAGTGATTCTTTTATACTTGTTTTACATTTTCATTTTATTATATGATCACAAGTTTTCATTATACTGTAGTTAAGCACCTGGCATGATTCAACTGTAGTGATTCTTTTAGACTTGTTTTACATTTTCATTTTATTATATGATCACAAGCTTTCATTTTACTGTAGTTAAGCACATGGCATGATTCAACTGTAGTGATTCTTTTATACTTGATCTACATTTTCATTTTATTATAGAACATAGTTAGAACATAGTTTATTATTACAGTACCACATACATATTTACAACAGACCGATAAAGGCTAAAAAGCACATGACAGTCAAAAAGGACAAATACATTTACACAAAACATAATTATAGAAATACATACAAAAGAATGCATAAGTTAATACATGCAGAAAACAACAGAAAAAAAGTACTTGGCACTTTAAGCGATTTAACCGTACGTATGCAGAAATTATTGCTAAACAAATATGTTTTATTAATTACTAGTATAGCTTACACATGCGAAACGAAGACGTCATCATGTTAAATCATGCATTTGCTTCAAAAGAAACAGAACATACCAGAAATAAAATGAAAGAAATGCCTGGCAATTTAAACGATCACAAGTTTTCTTTATACTGTAGTTAAGCACCTGGCATGATTCAACTGTAGTGATTCTTTTATACTTGTTTTACATTTTCATTTTATTATATGATCACAAGTTTTCATTATACTGTAGTTAAGCACCTGGCATGATTCAACTGTAGTGATTCTTTTATACTTGATTTACATTTTCATTTTATTATACGATCACAAGTTTTCATTATACTGTAGTTAAGCACCTGGCATGATTCAACTGTAGTGATTCTTTTATACTTGTTTTACATTTTCATTTCATTATATGATCACAAGTTTTCATTATACTGTAGTTAAGCACCTGGCATGATTCAACTGTAGTGATTCTTTTATACTTGATTTACATTTTCATTTTATTATATGATCACAAGTTTTTATTATACTGTAGTTAAGCACCTGGCATGATTCAACTGCAGTGGTTCTTTTATTCTTGATTTACATTTTCATTTTATTATATGATCACAATTTTTCATTATACTGTAGTTAAGCACCTGGCATGATTCAACTGTAGTAATTCTTTTATACTTGTTTTACATTTTCATTTTATTATATGATCACAAGTTTTCATTATATTGTAGTTAAGCACCTGGCATGATTCAACTGTAGTGATTCTTTTACACTTGTTTTACATTTTCATTTTATTATATGATCACAAGTTTTCATTATACTGTATTTTAGCACCTGGCATGATTCAACTGTAGTGATTCTTTTATACTTGTTTTACATTTTCATTTTATTATATGATCACAAGTTTTCATTATACTGTAGTTAAGCACCTGGCATGATTCAACTGTAGTGATTCTTTTATACTTGTTTTACATTTTCATTTTATCATATGATCACAAGTTTTCATTATACTGTAGTTAAGCACCTGGCATGATTCAACTGTAGTGTTTCTTTTATACTTGTTTTACATTTTCATTTATTATATGATCACAAGTTTTCATTATACTGGAGTTAAGCACCTGGCATGATTCAACTGTAGTGATTCTTTTATACTTGTTTTACATTTTCATTTCAATATATGATCACAAGTTTTCGTTATACTGTAGTTAAGCACCTGGCATGATTCAACTGTAGTGATTCTTTTATACTTGTTTTACATTTTCATTTTATTATATGAACACAAGTTTTCATTATACTGTAGTTAAGCACATGGCATGATTCAACTGTAGTGATTCTTTTATACTTGTTTTACATTTTCATTTTATTATATGATCACAAGTTTTCGTTATACTGTAGTTAAGCACCTGGCATGATTCAACTGTAGTGATTCTTTTATACTTGTTTTACATTTTCATTTTATTATATGATCACAAGTTTTCATTATACTGTAGTTAAGCACCTGGCATGATTCAACTGTAGTGATTCTTTTATACTTGTTTTACATTTTCATTTTATTATATGATCACAAGTTTTCATTATACTGTAGTTAAGCACCTGGCATGATTCAACTGTAGTGATTCTTTTATACTTGTTTTACATTTTCATTTTATTATATGATCACAAGTTTTCATTATACTGTAGTTAAGCACCTGGCATGATTCAACTGTAGTGATTCTTTTATACTTGTTTTACATTTTCATTTTATTATATGATCACAAGTTTTCATTATACTGTAGTTAAGCACCTCGCATGATTCAACTGTAGTGATTCTTTTATACTTGATTTACATTTTCATTTTATTATATGATCACAAGTATTCATTATACTGTAGTTAAGCACCTGGCATGATTCAACTGTAGTGAGTCTTTTATACTTGATTTACATTTTCATTTTATTATATGATCACAAGTTTTCATTATACTGTAGTTAAGCACCTGGCATGATTCAACTGTAGTGATTCTTTTATACTTGTTTTACATTTTCATTTATTATATGATCACAAGTTTTCATTATACTGGAGTTAAGCACCTGGCATGATTCAACTGTAGTGATTCTTTTATACTTGTTTTACATTTTCATTTTATTATATGATCACAAGTTTTCATTATACTGTAGTTAAGCACCTGGAATGATTCAACTGTAGTGATTCTTTTATACTTGTTTTAGATTTTCATTTTATTATATGATCACAAGTTTTCATTATACTGTAGTTAAGCACCTGGCATGATTCAACTGTAGTGATTCTTTTATACTTGTTTTACATTTTCATTTTATTATATGATCACAAGCTTTCTTTTTACTGTAGTTAAGCTCCTGGCATGATTCAACTGTAGTGATTCTTTTTTACTTGATCTACATTTTCATTTTATTATAGAACATAGTTAGAACATAGTTTATTATTACAGTACCACATACATATTTACAACTGACCGATAAAGGCTAAAAAGCCCATGACAGTCAAAAAGGACAAATACATTTACACAAAACATAATTATAGAAATACATACAAAAGAATGCATAAGTTAATACATGCAGAAAACAACAGAAAAAAAGTACTTGGCACTTTAATCGATTTAACCGGACGTATGCAGAAATTATTGCTAAACAAATATGTTTTATTAAATACTAGTATAGCTTACACATGCGAAAAGAAGACATCATCATGTTAAATCATGCATTTGCTTCAAAAGAAACAGAACATACCAGAAATAAAATGAAAGAAATGCCTGGCAATTTAAACGATCACAAGTTTTCTTTATACTGTAGTTAAGCACCTGGCATGATTCAACTGTAGTGATTCTTTTATACTTGTTTTACATTTTCATTTTATTATATGATCACAAGTTTTCATTATACTGTAGTTAAGCACCTGGCATGATTCAACTGTAGTGATTCTTTTATACTTGTTTTACATTTTCATTTATTATATGATCACAAGTTTTCATTATACTGGAGTTAAGCACCTGGCATGATTCAACTGTAGTGATTCTTTTATACTTGTTTTACATTTTCATTTTATTATATGATCACAAGTTTTCGTTATACTGTAGTTAAGCACCTGGCATGATTCAACTGTAGTGATTCTTTTATACTTGTTTTACATTTTCATTTTATTATATGATCACAAGTTTTCATTATACTGTAGTTAAGCACCTGGCATGATTCAACTGTAGTGATTCTTTTATACTTGTTTTACATTTGCATTTTATTATATGATCACAAGTTTTCATTATACTGTATTTTAGCACCTGGCATGATTCAACTGTAGTGATTCTTTTATACTTGATTTACATTTTCATTTTATTATATGATCACAAGTTTTCATTATACTGTAGTTAAACACCTGGAATGATTCAACTGTAGCGATTCTTTTATACTTGTTTTACATTTTCATTTTATTATATGATCACAAGTTTTCATTATACTGTAGTTAAACACCTGGAATGATTCAACTGTAGCGATTATTTATACTTGTTTTACATTTTCATTTTATTATATGATCACAAGTTTTCATTATACTGTAGTTAAGCACCTGGCATGATTCAACTGTAGTGATTCTTTTATACTTGTTTTACATTTTCATTTTATTATATATTCACAAGTTTACATTATACTGTAGTTAAGCACATGGCATGATTCAACTGTAGTGATTCTTTTATACTTGATTTACATTTTCATTTTATTATATGATCACAAGTTTTCATTATACTGTAGTTAAGCACATGGCATGATTCAACTGTAGTGATTCTTTTATACTTGTTTTACATTTTCATTTTATTATATGATCACAAGTTTTCGTTATACTGTAGTTAAGCACCTGGCATGATTCAACTGTAGTGATTCTTTTATACTTGTTTTACATTTTCATTTTATTATATGATCACAAGTTTTCATTATACTGTAGTTAAGCACCTGGCATGATTCAACTGTAGTGATTCTTTTATACTTGTTTTACATTTTCATTTTATTATATGATCACAAGTTTTCATTATACTGTAGTTAAGCACCTGGCATGATTCAACTGTAGTGATTCTTTTAGACTTGTTTTACATTTTCATTTTATTATATGATCACAAGCTTTCATTTTACTGTAGTTAAGCACATGGCATGATTCAACTGTAGTGATTCTTTTATACTTGATCTACATTTTCATTTTATTATAGAACATAGTTAGAACATAGTTTATTATTACAGTACCACATACATATTTACAACAGACCGATAAAGGCTAAAAAACACATGACAGTCAAAAAGGACAAATACATTTACACAAAACATAATTATAGAAATACATACAAAAGAATGCATAAGTTAATACATGCAGAAAACAACAGAAAAAAAGTACTTGGCACTTTAAGCGATTTAACCGTACGTATGCAGAAATTATTGCTAAACAAATATGTTTTATTAATTACTAGTATAGCTTACACATGCGAAACGAAGACGTCATCATGTTAAATCATGCATTTGCTTCAAAAGAAACAGAACATACCAGAAATAAAATGAAAGAAATGCCTGGCAATTTAAACGATCACAAGTTTTCTTTATACTGTAGTTAAGCACCTGGCATGATTCAACTGTAGTGATTCTTTTATACTTGTTTTACATTTTCATTTTATTATATGATCACAAGTTTTCATTATACTGTAGTTAAGCACCTGGCATGATTCAACTGTAGTGATTCTTTTATACTTGATTTACATTTTCATTTTATTATACGATCACAAGTTTTCATTATACTGTAGTTAAGCACCTGGCATGATTCAACTGTAGTGATTCTTTTATACTTGTTTTACATTTTCATTTCATTATATGATCACAAGTTTTCATTATACTGTAGTTAAGCACCTGGCATGATTCAACTGTAGTGATTCTTTTATACTTGATTTACATTTTCATTTTATTATATGATCACAAGTTTTTATTATACTGTAGTTAAGCACCTGGCATGATTCAACTGTAGTGGTTCTTTTATTCTTGATTTACATTTTCATTTTATTATATGATCACAATTTTTCATTATACTGTAGTTAAGCACCTGGCATGATTCAACTGTAGTAATTCTTTTATACTTGTTTTACATTTTCATTTTATTATATGATCACAAGTTTTCATTATATTGTAGTTAAGCACCTGGCATGATTCAACTGTAGTGATTCTTTTACACTTGTTTTACATTTTCATTTTATTATATGATCACAAGTTTTCATTATACTGTATTTTAGCACCTGGCATGATTCAACTGTAGTGATTCTTTTATACTTGTTTTACATTTTCATTTTATTATATGATCACAAGTTTTCATTATACTGTAGTTAAGCACCTGGCATGATTCAACTGTAGTGATTCTTTTATACTTGTTTTACATTTTCATTTTATCATATGATCACAAGTTTTCATTATACTGTAGTTAAGCACCTGGCATGATTCAACTGTAGTGTTTCTTTTATACTTGTTTTACATTTTCATTTATTATATGATCACAAGTTTTCATTATACTGGAGTTAAGCACCTGGCATGATTCAACTGTAGTGATTCTTTTATACTTGTTTTACATTTTCATTTCAATATATGATCACAAGTTTTCGTTATACTGTAGTTAAGCACCTGGCATGATTCAACTGTAGTGATTCTTTTATACTTGTTTTACATTTTCATTTTATTATATGAACACAAGTTTTCATTATACTGTAGTTAAGCACATGGCATGATTCAACTGTAGTGATTCTTTTATACTTGTTTTACATTTTCATTTTATTATATGATCACAAGTTTTCGTTATACTGTAGTTAAGCACCTGGCATGATTCAACTGTAGTGATTCTTTTATACTTGTTTTACATTTTCATTTTATTATATGATCACAAGTTTTCATTATACTGTAGTTAAGCACCTGGCATGATTCAACTGTAGTGATTCTTTTATACTTGTTTTACATTTTCATTTTATTATATGATCACAAGTTTTCATTATACTGTAGTTAAGCACCTGGCATGATTCAACTGTAGTGATTCTTTTATACTTGTTTTACATTTTCATTTTATTATATGATCACAAGTTTTCATTATACTGTAGTTAAGCACCTGGCATGATTCAACTGTAGTGATTCTTTTATACTTGTTTTACATTTTCATTTTATTATATGATCACAAGTTTTCATTATACTGTAGTTAAGCACCTCGCATGATTCAACTGTAGTGATTCTTTTATACTTGATTTACATTTTCATTTTATTATATGATCACAAGTATTCATTATACTGTAGTTAAGCACCTGGCATGATTCAACTGTAGTGAGTCTTTTATACTTGATTTACATTTTCATTTTATTATATGATCACAAGTTTTCATTATACTGTAGTTAAGCACCTGGCATGATTCAACTGTAGTGATTCTTTTATACTTGTTTTACATTTTCATTTATTATATGATCACAAGTTTTCATTATACTGGAGTTAAGCACCTGGCATGATTCAACTGTAGTGATTCTTTTATACTTGTTTTACATTTTCATTTTATTATATGATCACAAGTTTTCATTATACTGTAGTTAAGCACCTGGAATGATTCAACTGTAGTGATTCTTTTATACTTGTTTTAGATTTTCATTTTATTATATGATCACAAGTTTTCATTATACTGTAGTTAAGCACCTGGCATGATTCAACTGTAGTGATTCTTTTATACTTGTTTTACATTTTCATTTTATTATATGATCACAAGCTTTCTTTTTACTGTAGTTAAGCTCCTGGCATGATTCAACTGTAGTGATTCTTTTTTACTTGATCTACATTTTCATTTTATTATAGAACATAGTTAGAACATAGTTTATTATTACAGTACCACATACATATTTACAACTGACCGATAAAGGCTAAAAAGCCCATGACAGTCAAAAAGGACAAATACATTTACACAAAACATAATTATAGAAATACATACAAAAGAATGCATAAGTTAATACATGCAGAAAACAACAGAAAAAAAGTACTTGGCACTTTAATCGATTTAACCGGACGTATGCAGAAATTATTGCTAAACAAATATGTTTTATTAAATACTAGTATAGCTTACACATGCGAAAAGAAGACATCATCATGTTAAATCATGCATTTGCTTCAAAAGAAACAGAACATACCAGAAATAAAATGAAAGAAATGCCTGGCAATTTAAACGATCACAAGTTTTCTTTATACTGTAGTTAAGCACCTGGCATGATTCAACTGTAGTGATTCTTTTATACTTGTTTTACATTTTCATTTTATTATATGATCACAAGTTTTCATTATACTGTAGTTAAGCACCTGGCATGATTCAACTGTAGTGATTCTTTTATACTTGTTTTACATTTTCATTTTATTATATGATCACAATTTTTCATTATACTGTAGTTAAGCACCTGGCATGATTCAACTGTAGTGATTCTTTTATACTTGATTTACATTTTCATTTTATTATATGATCACAAGTTTTCATTATACTGTAGTTAATCACCTGGCATGATTCAGCTGTAGTGATTCTTTTATACTTGTTTTACATTTTCATTTTATTATATGATCACAAGTCTTCATTATACTGTAGTTAAGCACCTGGCATGATTCAACTGTAGTGATTCTTTTATACTTGTTTTACATTTTCATTTTATTATATGATCACAAGTTTTCATTATACTGTAGTTAAGCACCTGGCATGATTCAACTGTAGTGATTCTTTTATACTTGATTTACATTTTCATTTCATTATATGATCACAAGTTTTCATTATACTGTAGTTAAGCACCTGGCATGATTCAACTGTAGTGATTCTTTTATACTTGTTTTACATTTTCATTTTATTATATGATCACAAGTTTTCATTATACTGTAGTTAAGCACCTGGCATGATTCAACTGTAGTGATTCTTTTATACTTGTTTTACATTTTCATTTTATTATATGATCACAAGTTTTCATTATACTGTAGTTAAGCACCTGGCATGATTCAACTGTAGTGATTCTTTTATACTTGATTTACATTTTCATTTTATTATATGATCACAAGTTTTCATTATACTGTAGTTAAGCACCTGGCATGATTCAACTGTAGTGATTCTTTTATACTTGATTTACATTTTCATTTTATTATGTGATCACAAGTTTTCATTATACTGTAGTTAAGCACCTGGCATGATTCAACTGTAGTGATTCTTTTATACTTGTTTTACATTTTCATTTTATTATATGATCACAAGTTTTCATTATACTGTAGTTAAGCACCTGGCATGATTCAACTGTAGTGATTCTTTTATACTTGTTTTACATTTTCATTTTATTATATGATCACAAGTTTTCATTATACTGTAGTTAAGCACCTGGCATGATTCAACTGTAGTGATTCTTTTATACTTGTTTTACATTTTCATTTTATTATATGATCACAAGTTTTCATTATACTGTAGTTAAGCACCTGGCATGATTCAGCTGTAGTGATTCTTTTATACTTGTTTTACATTTTCATTTTATTATATGATCACAAGTTTTCATTATACTGTAGTTAAGCACCTGGCATGATTCAACTGTAGTGATTCTTTTATACTTGATTTACATTTTCATTTTATTATTTGATCACAAGTTTTCATTATACTGTAGTTAAGCACCTGGCATGATTCAACTGTAGTGATTCTTTTAAACTTGTTTTACATTTTCATTTTATTATATGATCACAAGCTTTCATTTTACTGTAGTTAAGCACCTGGCATGATTCAACTGTAGTGATTCTTTTATACTTGATCTACATTTTCATTTTATTATAGAACATAGTTAGAATATAGTTTATTATTACAATACCACATACATATTTACAACAGACCGATTAAGGCTAAAAAGCCCATGACAGTCAAAAAGGACAAATACATTTACACAAAACATAATTATAGAAATACATACAAAAGAATGCATAAGTTAATACATGCAGAAAACAACAGAAAAGAAGTACTTGGCACTTTAAGCGATTTAACCGGACGTATGCAGAAATTATTGCTAAACAAATATGTTTTATTAATTACTAGTATAGCTTAAACATGCGAAACAAAGACATCATCATGTTAAAACATGCATTTGCTTCAAAAGAAACAGAACATACCAGAAATAAAATGAAAGAAATGCCTGGCAATTTAAACGATCACAAGTTTTCTTTATACTGTAGTTAAGCACCTGGCATGATTCAACTGTAGTGATTCTTTTATACTTGTTTTACATTTTCATTTTATTATATGATCACAAGTTTTCATTATACTGTATTTTAGCACCTGGCATGATTCAACTGTAGTGATTCTTTTATACTTGATTTACATTTTCATTTTATTATATGATCACAAGTTTTCATTATACTGTAGTTAATCACCTGGCATGATTCAGCTGTAGTGATTCTTTTATACTTGTTTTACATTTTCATTTTATTATATGATCACAAGTTTTCATTATACTGTAGTTAAGCACCTGGCATGATTCAACTGTAGTGATTCTTTTATACTTGATTTACATTTTCATTTTATTATGTGATCACAAGTTTTCATTATACTGTAGTTAAGCACCTGGCATGATTCAACTGTAGTGATTCTTTTATACTTGATTTACATTTTCATTTTATTATATGATCACAAGTTTTCATTATACTGTAGTTAAGCACCTGGCATGATTCAACTGTAGTGATTCTTTTATACTTGTTTTACATTTTCATTTTATTATATGATCACAAGTTTTCATTATACTGTAGTTAAGCACCTGGCATGATTCAACTGTAGTGATTCTTTTATACTTGATTTACATTTTCATTTTATTATATGATCACAAGTTTTCATTATACTGTAGTTAAGCACCTGGCATGATTCAACTGTAGTGATTCTTTTATACTTGATTTACATTTTCATTTTATTATGTGATCACAAGTTTTCATTATACTGTAGTTAAGCACCTGGCATGATTCAACTGTAGTGATTCTTTTATACTTGTTTTACATTTTCATTTTATTATATGATCACAAGTTTTCATTATACTGTAGTTAAGCACCTGGCATGATTCAACTGTAGTGATTCTTTTATACTTGTTTTACATTTTCATTTTATTATATGATCACAAGTTTTCATTATACTGTAGTTAAGCACCTGGCATGATTCAACTGTAGTGATTCTTTTATACTTGTTTTACATTTTCATTTTATTATATGATCACAAGTTTTCATTATACTGTAGTTAAGCACCTGGCATGATTCAGCTGTAGTGATTCTTTTATACTTGTTTTACATTTTCATTTTATTATATGATCACAAGTTTTCATTATACTGTAGTTAAGCACCTGGCATGATTCAACTGTAGTGATTCTTTTATACTTGATTTACATTTTCATTTTATTATTTGATCACAAGTTTTCATTATACTGTAGTTAAGCACCTGGCATGATTCAACTGTAGTGATTCTTTTAAACTTGTTTTACATTTTCATTTTATTATATGATCACAAGCTTTCATTTTACTGTAGTTAAGCACCTGGCATGATTCAACTGTAGTGATTCTTTTATACTTGATCTACATTTTCATTTTATTATAGAACATAGTTAGAATATAGTTTATTATTACAATACCACATACATATTTACAACAGACCGATTAAGGCTAAAAAGCCCATGACAGTCAAAAAGGACAAATACATTTACACAAAACATAATTATAGAAATACATACAAAAGAATGCATAAGTTAATACATGCAGAAAACAACAGAAAAGAAGTACTTGGCACTTTAAGCGATTTAACCGGACGTATGCAGAAATTATTGCTAAACAAATATGTTTTATTAATTACTAGTATAGCTTAAACATGCGAAACAAAGACATCATCATGTTAAAACATGCATTTGCTTCAAAAGAAACAGAACATACCAGAAATAAAATGAAAGAAATGCCTGGCAATTTAAACGATCACAAGTTTTCTTTATACTGTAGTTAAGCACCTGGCATGATTCAACTGTAGTGATTCTTTTATACTTGTTTTACATTTTCATTTTATTATATGATCACAAGTTTTCATTATACTGTATTTTAGCACCTGGCATGATTCAACTGTAGTGATTCTTTTATACTTGATTTACATTTTCATTTTATTATATGATCACAAGTTTTCATTATACTGTAGTTAATCACCTGGCATGATTCAGCTGTAGTGATTCTTTTATACTTGTTTTACATTTTCATTTTATTATATGATCACAAGTTTTCATTATACTGTAGTTAAGCACCTGGCATGATTCAACTGTAGTGATTCTTTTATACTTGTTTTACATTTTCATTTTATTATATGATCACAAGTTTTCATTATACTGTAGTTAAGCACCTGGCATGATTCAACTGTAGTGATTCTTTTATACTTGATTTACATTTTCATTTTATTATATGATCACAAGTTTTCATTATACTGTAGTTAATCACCTGGCATGATTCAGCTGTAGTGATTCTTTTATACTTGATTTACATTTTCATTTTATTATATGATCACAAGTTTTTATTATACTGTAGTTAAGCACCTGGCATGATTCAACTGTAGTGGTTCTTTTATTCATGATTTACATTTTCATTTTATTATATGATCACAATTTTTCATTATACTGTAGTTAAGCACCTGGCATGATTCAACTGTAGTAATTCTTTTATACTTGTTTTACATTTTCATTTTATTATATGATCACAAGTTTTCATTATATTGTAGTTAAGCACCTGGTATGATTCAACTGTAGTGATTCTTTTACACTTGTTTTACATTTTCATTTTATTATATGATCACCAGTTTTCATTATACTGTATTTTAGCACCTGGCATGATTCAACTGTAGTGATTCTTTTATACTTGTTTTACATTTTCATTTTATTATATGATCACAAGTTTTCATTATACTGTAGTTAAGCACCTGGCATGATTCAACTGTAGTGATTTTTTTATACTTGATCTACATTTTCATTTTATCATATGATCACAAGTTTTCATTATACTGTAGTTAAGCACCTGGCATGATTCAACTGTAGTGATTCTTTTATACTTGTTTTACATTTTCATTTTATTATGTGATCACAAGTTTTCATTATACTGTAGTTAAGCACCTGGCATGATTCAACTGTAGTGATTCTTTTATACTTGTTTTACATTTTCATTTTATTATGTGATCACAAGTTTTCATTATACTGTAGTTAAGCACCTGGCATGATTCAACTGTAGTGATTCTTTTATACTTGTTTTACATTTGCATTTTATTATATGATCACAAGTTTTCATTATACTGTAGTTAAGCACCTGGCATGATTCAACTGTAGTGATTCTTTTATACTTGTTTTACATTTTCATTTTATTATATATTCACAAGTTTACATTATACTGTAGTTAAGCACATGGCATGATTCAACTGTAGTGATTCTTTTATACTTGTTTTACATTTTCATTTTATTATATGATCACAAGTTTTCATTATACTGTAGTTAAGCACCTGGCATGATTCAACTGTAGTGATTCTTTTATACTTGTTTTACATTTTCATTTTATTATATGATCACAAGTTTTCATTATACTGTAGTTAAGCACCTGGCATGATTCAACTGTAGTGATTCTTTTATACTTGATTTACATTTTCATTTTATTATATGATCACAAGTTTTCATTATACTGTAGTTAAGCACCTGGCATGATTCAACTGTAGTGATTCTTTTATACTTGATTTACATTTTCATTTTATTATATGATCACAAGTTTTTATTATACTGTAGTTAAGCACATGGCATGATTCAACTGTAGTGATTCTTTTATACTTGTTTTACATTTTCATTTTATTATATGATCACAAGTTTTCGTTATACTGTAGTTAAGCACCTGGCATGATTCAACTGTAGTGATTCTTTTATACTTGTTTTACATTTTCATTTTATTATATGATCACAAGTTTTCATTATACTGTAGTTAAGCACCTGGCATGATTCAACTGTAGTGATTCTTTTATACTTGTTTTACATTTTCATTTTATTATATGATCACAAGCTTTCATTTTACTGTAGTTAAGCACATGGCATGATTCAACTGTAGTGATTCTTTTGTACTTGATCTACATTTTCATTTTATTATAGAACATAGTTAGAACATAGTTTATTATTACAGTACCACATACATATTTACAACAGACCGATAAAGGCTAAAAAGCCCATGACAGTCAAAAAGGACAAATACATTTACACAAAACATAATTATAGAAATACATACAAAAGAATGCATAAGTTAATACATGCAGAAAACAACAGAAAAAAAGTACTTGGCACTTTAAGCGATTTAAGCGTACGTATGCAGAAATTATTGCTAAACAAATATGTTTTATTTATTACTAGTATAGCTTACACATGCGAAACGAAGACGTCATCATGTTAAATCATGCATTTGCTTCAAAAGAAACAGAACATACCAGAAATAAAATGAAAGAAATGCCTGGCAATTTAAACGATCACAAGTTTTCTTTATACTGTAGTTAAGCACCTGGCATGATTCAACTGTAGTGATTCTTTTATACTTGTTTTACATTTTCATTTTATTATATGATCACAAGTTTTCATTATACTGTAGTTAAGCACCTGGCATGATTCAACTGTAGTGATTCTTTTATACTTGATTTACATTTTCATTTTATTATACGATAACAAGTTTTCATTATACTGTAGTTAAGCACCTGGCATGATTCAACTGTAGTGATTCTTTTATACTTGTTTTACATTTTCATTTCATTATATGATCACAAGTTTTCATTATACTGTAGTTAAGCACCTGGCATGATTCAACTGTAGTGATTCTTTTATACTTGATTTACATTTTCATTTTATTATATGATCACAAGTTTTTATTATACTGTAGTTAAGCACCTGGCATGATTCAACTGTAGTGGTTCTTTTATTCTTGATTTACATTTTCATTTTATTATATGATCACAATTTTTCATTATACTGTAGTTAAGCACCTGGCATGATTCAACTGTAGTAATTCTTTTATACTTGTTTTACATTTTCATTTTATTATATGATCACAAGTTTTCATTATATTGTAGTTAAGCACCTGGCATGATTCAACTGTAGTGATTCTTTTACACTTGTTTTACATTTTCATTTTATTATATGATCACAAGTTTTCATTATACTGTATTTTAGCACCTGGCATGATTCAACTGTAGTGATTCTTTTATACTTGTTTTACATTTTCATTTTATTATATGATCACAAGTTTTCATTATACTGTAGTTAAGCACCTCGCATGATTCAACTGTAGTGATTCTTTTATACTTGATCTACATTTTCATTTTATCATATGATCACAAGTTTTCATTATACTGTAGTTAAGCACCTGGCATGATTCAACTGTAGTGATTCTTTTATACTTGTTTTACATTTTCATTTATTATATGATCACAAGTTTTCATTATACTGGAGTTAAGCACCTGGCATGATTCAACTGTAGTGATTCTTTTATACTTGTTTTACATTTTCATTTCATTATATGATCACAAGTTTTCGTTATACTGTAGTTAAGCACCTGGCATGATTCAACTGTAGTGATTCTTTTATACTTGTTTTACATTTTCATTTTATTATATGATCACAAGTTTTCATTATACTGTAGTTAAGCACCTGGCATGATTCAACTGTAGTGATTCTTTTATACTTGTTTTACATTTTCATTTTATTATATGATCACAAGTTTTCATTATACTGTAGTTAAGCACCTGGCATGATTCAACTGTAGTGATTCTTTTATACTTGATTTACATTTTCATTTTATTATATGATCACAAGTTTTCATTATACTGTAGTTAAGCACCTGGCATGATTCAACTGTAGTGATTATTTTATACTTGTTTTACATTTTCATTTATTATATGATCACAAGTTTTCATTATACTGGAGTTAAGCACCTGGCATGATTCAACTGTAGTGATTCTTTTATACTTGTTTTACATTTTCATTTTATTATATGATCACAAGTTTTCGTTATACTGTAGTTAAGCACCTGGCATGATTCAACTGTAGTGATTCTTTTATACTTGTTTTACATTTTCATTTTATTATATGATCACAAGTTTTCATTATACTGTAGTTAAGCACCTGGAATGATTCAACTGTAGTGATTCTTTTATACTTGTTTTACATTTTCATTTTATTATATGATCACAAGTTTTCATTATACTGTAGTTAAGCACCTGGCATGATTCAACTGTAGTGATTCTTTTATACTTGTTTTACATTTTCATTTTATTATTTGATCACAAGTTTTCATTATACTGTAGTTAAGCACCTCGCATGATTCAACTGTAGTGATTCTTTTATACTTGATTTACATTTTCATTTTATTATATGATCACAAGTTTTCATTATACTGTAGTTAAGCACCTGGCATGATTCAACTGTAGTGATTCTTTTATACTTGATTTACATTTTCATTTTATTATATGATCACAAGTTTTCATTATACTGTAGTTAAGCACCTGGCATGATTCAACTGTAGTGATTCTTTTATACTTGTTTTACATTTTCATTTATTATATGATCACAAGTTTTCATTATACTGGAGTTAAGCACCTGGCATGATTCAACTGTAGTGATTCTTTTATACTTGTTTTACATTTTCATTTTATTATATGATCACAAGTTTTCGTTATACTGTAGTTAAGCACCTGGCATGATTCAACTGTAGTGATTCTTTTATACTTGTTTTACATTTTCATTTTATTATATGATCACAAGTTTTCATTATACTGTAGTTAAGCACCTGGCATGATTCAACTGTAGTGATTCTTTTATACTTGTTTTACATTTGCATTTTATTATATGATCACAAGTTTTCATTATACTGTATTTTAGCACCTGGCATGATTCAACTGTAGTGATTCTTTTATACTTGATTTACATTTTCATTTCATTATATGATCACAAGTTTTCATTATACTGTAGTTAAGCACCTGGCATGATTCAACTGTAGTGATTCTTTTATACTTGTTTTACATTTTCATTTTATTATATATTCACAAGTTTACATTATACTGTAGTTAAGCACATGGCATGATTCAACTGTAGTGATTCTTTTATACTTGATTTACATTTTCATTTTATTATATGATCACAAGTTTTCATTATACTGTAGTTAAGCACCTGGCATGATTCAACTGTAGTGATTCTTTTATACTTGTTTTACATTTTCATTTCATTATATGATCACAAGTTTTCGTTATACTGTAGTTAAGCACCTGGCATGATTCAACTGTAGTGATTCTTTTATACTTGTTTTACATTTTCATTTTATTATATGATCACAAGTTTTCATTATACTGTAGTTAAGCACCTGGCATGATTCAACTGTAGTGATTCTTTTATACTTGTTTTACATTTTCATTTTATTATATGATCACAAGTTTTCATTATACTGTAGTTAAGCACCTGGCATGATTCAACTGTAGTGATTCTTTTATACTTGATTTACATTTTCATTTTATTATATGATCACAAGTTTTCATTATACTGTAGTTAAGCACCTGGCATGATTCAACTGTAGTGATTATTTTATACTTGTTTTACATTTTCATTTATTATATGATCACAAGTTTTCATTATACTGTAGTTAAGCACCTGGCATGATTCAACTGTAGTGATTCTTTTATACTTGATTTACATTTTCATTTTATTATATGATCACAAGTTTTCATTATACTGTAGTTAAGCACCTGGCATGATTCAACTGTAGTGATTATTTTATACTTGTTTTACATTTTCATTTATTATATGATCACAAGTTTTCATTATACTGGAGTTAAGCACCTGGCATGATTCAACTGTAGTGATTCTTTTATACTTGTTTTACATTTTCATTTTATTATATGATCACAAGTTTTCGTTATACTGTAGTTAAGCACCTGGCATGATTCAACTGTAGTGATTCTTTTATACTTGTTTTACATTTTCATTTTATTATATGATCACAAGTTTTCATTATACTGTAGTTAAGCACCTGGAATGATTCAACTGTAGTGATTCTTTTATACTTGTTTTACATTTTCATTTTATTATATGATCACAAGTTTTCATTATACTGTAGTTAAGCACCTGGCATGATTCAACTGTAGTGATTCTTTTATACTTGTTTTACATTTTCATTTTATTATTTGATCACAAGTTTTCATTATACTGTAGTTAAGCACCTCGCATGATTCAACTGTAGTGATTCTTTCATACTTGATTTACATTTTCATTTTATTATATGATCACAAGTTTTCATTATACTGTAGTTAAGCACCTGGCATGATTCAACTGTAGTGATTCTTTTATACTTGATTTACATTTTCATTTTATTATATGATCACAAGTTTTCATTATACTGTAGTTAAGCACCTGGCATGATTCAACTGTAGTGATTCTTTTATACTTGTTTTACATTTTCATTTATTATATGATCACAAGTTTTCATTATACTGGAGTTAAGCACCTGGCATGATTCAACTGTAGTGATTCTTTTATACTTGTTTTACATTTTCATTTTATTATATGATCACAAGTTTTCGTTATACTGTAGTTAAGCACCTGGCATGATTCAACTGTAGTGATTCTTTTATACTTGTTTTACATTTTCATTTTATTATATGATCACAAGTTTTCATTATACTGTAGTTAAGCACCTGGCATGATTCAACTGTAGTGATTCTTTTATACTTGTTTTACATTTGCATTTTATTATATGATCACAAGTTTTCATTATACTGTATTTTAGCACCTGGCATGATTCAACTGTAGTGATTCTTTTATACTTGATTTACATTTTCATTTCATTATATGATCACAAGTTTTCATTATACTGTAGTTAAGCACCTGGCATGATTCAACTGTAGTGATTCTTTTATACTTGTTTTACATTTTCATTTTATTATATATTCACAAGTTTACATTATACTGTAGTTAAGCACATGGCATGATTCAACTGTAGTGATTCTTTTATACTTGATTTACATTTTCATTTTATTATATGATCACAAGTTTTCATTATACTGTAGTTAAGCACCTGGCATGATTCAACTGTAGTGATTCTTTTATACTTGTTTTACATTTTCATTTCATTATATGATCACAAGTTTTCGTTATACTGTAGTTAAGCACCTGGCATGATTCAACTGTAGTGATTCTTTTATACTTGTTTTACATTTTCATTTTATTATATGATCACAAGTTTTCATTATACTGTAGTTAAGCACCTGGCATGATTCAACTGTAGTGATTCTTTTATACTTGTTTTACATTTTCATTTTATTATATGATCACAAGTTTTCATTATACTGTAGTTAAGCACCTGGCATGATTCAACTGTAGTGATTCTTTTATACTTGATTTACATTTTCATTTTATTATATGATCACAAGTTTTCATTATACTGTAGTTAAGCACCTGGCATGATTCAACTGTAGTGATTATTTTATACTTGTTTTACATTTTCATTTATTATATGATCACAAGTTTTCATTATACTGTAGTTAAGCACCTGGCATGATTCAACTGTAGTGATTCTTTTATACTTGATTTACATTTTCATTTTATTATATGATCACAAGTTTTCATTATACTGTAGTTAAGCACCTGGCATGATTCAACTGTAGTGATTATTTTATACTTGTTTTACATTTTCATTTATTATATGATCACAAGTTTTCATTATACTGGAGTTAAGCACCTGGCATGATTCAACTGTAGTGATTCTTTTATACTTGTTTTACATTTTCATTTTATTATATGATCACAAGTTTTCGTTATACTGTAGTTAAGCACCTGGCATGATTCAACTGTAGTGATTCTTTTATACTTGTTTTACATTTTCATTTTATTATATGATCACAAGTTTTCATTATACTGTAGTTAAGCACCTGGAATGATTCAACTGTAGTGATTCTTTTATACTTGTTTTACATTTTCATTTTATTATATGATCACAAGTTTTCATTATACTGTAGTTAAGCACCTGGCATGATTCAACTGTAGTGATTCTTTTATACTTGTTTTACATTTTCATTTTATTATTTGATCACAAGTTTTCATTATACTGTAGTTAAGCACCTCGCATGATTCAACTGTAGTGATTCTTTCATACTTGATTTACATTTTCATTTTATTATATGATCACAAGTTTTCATTATACTGTAGTTAAGCACCTGGCATGATTCAACTGTAGTGATTCTTTTATACTTGATTTACATTTTCATTTTATTATATGATCACAAGTTTTCATTATACTGTAGTTAAGCACCTGGCATGATTCAACTGTAGTGATTCTTTTATACTTGTTTTACATTTTCATTTATTATATGATCACAAGTTTTCATTATACTGGAGTTAAGCACCTGGCATGATTCAACTGTAGTGATTCTTTTATACTTGTTTTACATTTTCATTTTATTATATGATCACAAGTTTTCGTTATACTGTAGTTAAGCACCTGGCATGATTCAACTGTAGTGATTCTTTTATACTTGTTTTACATTTTCATTTTATTATATGATCACAAGTTTTCATTATACTGTAGTTAAGCACCTGGCATGATTCAACTGTAGTGATTCTTTTATACTTGTTTTACATTTGCATTTTATTATATGATCACAAGTTTTCATTATACTGTATTTTAGCACCTGGCATGATTCAACTGTAGTGATTCTTTTATACTTGATTTACATTTTCATTTTATTATATGATCACAAGTTTTCATTATACTGTAGTTAAACACCTGGAATGATTCAACTGTAGCGATTCTTTTATACTTGTTTTACATTTTCATTTTATTATATGATCACAAGTTTTCATTATACTGTAGTTAAGCACCTGGCATGATTCAACTGTAGTGATTCTTTTATACTTGTTTTACATTTTCATTTTATTATATATTCACAAGTTTACATTATACTGTAGTTAAGCACATGGCATGATTCAACTGTAGTGATTCTTTTATACTTGATTTACATTTTCATTTTATTATATGATCACAAGTTTTCATTATACTGTAGTTAAGCACATGGCATGATTCAACTGTAGTGATTCTTTTATACTTGTTTTACATTTTCATTTTATTATATGATCACAAGTTTTCGTTATACTGTAGTTAAGCACCTGGCATGATTCAACTGTAGTGATTCTTTTATACTTGTTTTACATTTTCATTTTATTATATGATCACAAGTTTTCATTATACTGGAGTTAAGCACCTGGCATGATTCAACTGTAGTGATTCTTTTATACTTGTTTTACATTTTCATTTCATTATATGATCACAAGTTTTCGTTATACTGTAGTTAAGCACCTGGCATGATTCAACTGTAGTGATTCTTTTATACTTGTTTTACATTTTCATTTTATTATATGATCACAAGTTTTCATTATACTGTAGTTAAGCACCTGGCATGATTCAACTGTAGTGATTCTTTTATACTTGTTTTACATTTTCATTTTATTATATGATCACAAGTTTTCATTATACTGTAGTTAAGCACCTGGCATGATTCAACTGTAGTGATTCTTTTATACTTGATTTACATTTTCATTTTATTATATGATCACAAGTTTTCATTATACTGTAGTTAAGCACCTGGCATGATTCAACTGTAGTGATTATTTTATACTTGTTTTACATTTTCATTTATTATATGATCACAAGTTTTCATTATACTGGAGTTAAGCACCTGGCATGATTCAACTGTAGTGATTCTTTTATACTTGTTTTACATTTTCATTTTATTATATGATCACAAGTTTTCGTTATACTGTAGTTAAGCACCTGGCATGATTCAACTGTAGTGATTCTTTTATACTTGTTTTACATTTTCATTTTATTATATGATCACAAGTTTTCATTATACTGTAGTTAAGCACCTGGAATGATTCAACTGTAGTGATTCTTTTATACTTGTTTTACATTTTCATTTTATTATATGATCACAAGTTTTCATTATACTGTAGTTAAGCACCTGGCATGATTCAACTGTAGTGATTCTTTTATACTTGTTTTACATTTTCATTTATTATATGATCACAAGTTTTCATTATACTGGAGTTAAGCACCTGGCATGATTCAACTGTAGTGATTCTTTTATACTTGTTTTACATTTTCATTTTATTATATGATCACAAGTTTTCGTTATACTGTAGTTAAGCACCTGGCATGATTCAACTGTAGTGATTCTTTTATACTTGATTTACATTTTCATTTTATTATATGATCACAAGTTTTCATTATACTGTAGTTAAACACCTGGAATGATTCAACTGTAGCGATTCTTTTATACTTGTTTTACATTTTCATTTTATTATATGATCACAAGTTTTCATTATACTGTAGTTAAGCACCTGGCATGATTCAACTGTAGTGATTCTTTTATACTTGTTTTACATTTTCATTTTATTATATATTCACAAGTTTACATTATACTGTAGTTAAGCACATGGCATGATTCAACTGTAGTGATTCTTTTATACTTGATTTACATTTTCATTTTATTATATGATCACAAGTTTTCATTATACTGTAGTTAAGCACATGGCATGATTCAACTGTAGTGATTCTTTTATACTTGTTTTACATTTTCATTTTATTATATGATCACAAGTTTTCGTTATACTGTAGTTAAGCACCTGGCATGATTCAACTGTAGTGATTCTTTTATACTTGTTTTACATTTTCATTTTATTATATGATCACAAGTTTTCATTATACTGTAGTTAAGCACCTGGCATGATTCAACTGTAGTGATTCTTTTATACTTGTTTTACATTTTCATTTTATTATATGATCACAAGTTTTCATTATACTGTAGTTAAGCACCTGGCATGATTCAACTGTAGTGATTCTTTTAGACTTGTTTTACATTTTCATTTTATTATATGATCACAAGCTTTCATTTTACTGTAGTTAAGCACATGGCATGATTCAACTGTAGTGATTCTTTTATACTTGATCTACATTTTCATTTTATTATAGAACATAGTTAGAACATAGTTTATTATTACAGTACCACATACATATTTAGAACAGACCGATAAAGGCTAAAAAGCACATGACAGTCAAAAAGGACAAATACATTTACACAAAACATAATTATAGAAATACATACAAAAGAATGCATAAGTTAATACATGCAGAAAACAACAGAAAAAAAGTACTTGGCACTTTAAGCGATTTAACCGTACGTATGCAGAAATTATTGCTAAACAAATATGTTTTATTAATTACTAGTATAGCTTACACATGCGAAACGAAGACGTCATCATGTTAAATCATGCATTTGCTTCAAAAGAAACAGAACATACCAGAAATAAAATGAAAGAAATGCCTGGCAATTTAAACGATCACAAGTTTTCTTTATACTGTAGTTAAGCACCTGGCATGATTCAACTGTAGTGATTCTTTTATACTTGTTTTACATTTTCATTTTATTATATGATCACAAGTTTTCATTATACTGTAGTTAAGCACCTGGCATGATTCAACTGTAGTGATTCTTTTATACTTGATTTACATTTTCATTTTATTATACGATCACAAGTTTTCATTATACTGTAGTTAAGCACCTGGCATGATTCAACTGTAGTGATTCTTTTATACTTGTTTTACATTTTCATTTCATTATATGATCACAAGTTTTCATTATACTGTATTTAAGCACCTGGCATGATTCAACTGTAGTGATTCTTTTACACTTGTTTTACATTTTCATTTTATTATATGATCACAAGTTTTCATTATACTGTATTTTAGCACCTGGCATGATTCAACTGTAGTGATTCTTTTATACTTGTTTTACATTTTCATTTTATTATATGATCACAAGTTTTCATTATACTGTAGTTAAGCACCTGGCATGATTCAACTGTAGTGATTCTTTTATACTTGTTTTACATTTTCATTTTATCATATGATCACAAGTTTTCATTATACTGTAGTTAAGCACCTGGCATGATTCAACTGTAGTGTTTCTTTTATACTTGTTTTACATTTTCATTTATTATATGATCACAAGTTTTCATTATACTGGAGTTAAGCACCTGGCATGATTCAACTGTAGTGATTCTTTTATACTTGTTTTACATTTTCATTTCAATATATGATCACAAGTTTTCGTTATACTGTAGTTAAGCACCTGGCATGATTCAACTGTAGTGATTCTTTTATACTTGTTTTACATTTTCATTTTATTATATGAACACAAGTTTTCATTATACTGTAGTTAAGCACATGGCATGATTCAACTGTAGTGATTCTTTTATACTTGATCTACATTTTCATTTTATCATATGATCACAAGTTTTCATTATACTGTAGTTAAGCACCTGGCATGATTCAACTGTAGTGATTCTTTTATACTTGTTTTACATTTTCATTTATTATATGATCACAAGTTTTCATTATACTGGAGTTAAGCACCTGGCATGATTCAACTGTAGTGATTCTTTTATACTTGTTTTACATTTTCATTTCATTATATGATCACAAGTTTTCGTTATACTATAGTTAAGCACCTGGCATGATTCAACTGTAGTGATTCTTTTATACTTGTTTTACATTTTCATTTTATTATATGATCACAAGTTTTCATTATACTGTAGTTAAGCACCTGGCATGATTCAACTGTAGTGATTCTTTTATACTTGTTTTACATTTTCATTTTATTATATGATCACAAGTTTTCATTATACTGTAGTTAAGCACCTGGCATGATTCAACTGTAGTGATTCTTTTATACTTGATTTACATTTTCATTTTATTATATGATCACAAGTTTTCATTATACTGTAGTTAAGCACCTGGCATGATTCAACTGTAGTGATTATTTTATACTTGTTTTACATTTTCATTTATTATATGATCACAAGTTTTCATTATACTGGAGTTAAGCACCTGGCATGATTCAACTGTAGTGATTCTTTTATACTTGTTTTACATTTTCATTTTATTATATGATCACAAGTTTTCGTTATACTGTAGTTAAGCACCTGGCATGATTCAACTGTAGTGATTCTTTTATACTTGTTTTACATTTTCATTTTATTATATGATCACAAGTTTTCATTATACTGTAGTTAAGCACCTGGAATGATTCAACTGTAGTGATTCTTTTATACTTGTTTTACATTTTCATTTTATTATATGATCACAAGTTTTCATTATACTGTAGTTAAGCACCTGGCATGATTCAACTGTAGTGATTCTTTTATACTTGTTTTACATTTTCATTTTATTATTTGATCACAAGTTTTCATTATACTGTAGTTAAGCACCTCGCATGATTCAACTGTAGTGATTCTTTTATACTTGATTTACATTTTCATTTTATTATATGATCACAAGTTTTCATTATACTGTAGTTAAGCACCTGGCATGATTCAACTGTAGTGATTCTTTTATACTTGATTTACATTTTCATTTTATTATATGATCACAAGTTTTCATTATACTGTAGTTAAGCACCTGGCATGATTCAACTGTAGTGATTCTTTTATACTTGTTTTACATTTTCATTTATTATATGATCACAAGTTTTCATTATACTGGAGTTAAGCACCTGGCATGATTCAACTGTAGTGATTCTTTTATACTTGTTTTACATTTTCATTTTATTATATGATCACAAGTTTTCGTTATACTGTAGTTAAGCACCTGGCATGATTCAACTGTAGTGATTCTTTTATACTTGTTTTACATTTTCATTTTATTATATGATCACAAGTTTTCATTATACTGTAGTTAAGCACCTGGCATGATTCAACTGTAGTGATTCTTTTATACTTGTTTTACATTTGCATTTTATTATATGATCACAAGTTTTCATTATACTGTATTTTAGCACCTGGCATGATTCAACTGTAGTGATTCTTTTATACTTGATTTACATTTTCATTTCATTATATGATCACAAGTTTTCATTATACTGTAGTTAAGCACCTGGCATGATTCAACTGTAGTGATTCTTTTATACTTGTTTTACATTTTCATTTTATTATATATTCACAAGTTTACATTATACTGTAGTTAAGCACATGGCATGATTCAACTGTAGTGATTCTTTTATACTTGATTTACATTTTCATTTTATTATATGATCACAAGTTTTCATTATACTGTAGTTAAGCACCTGGCATGATTCAACTGTAGTGATTCTTTTATACTTGTTTTACATTTTCATTTCATTATATGATCACAAGTTTTCGTTATACTGTAGTTAAGCACCTGGCATGATTCAACTGTAGTGATTCTTTTATACTTGTTTTACATTTTCATTTTATTATATGATCACAAGTTTTCATTATACTGTAGTTAAGCACCTGGCATGATTCAACTGTAGTGATTCTTTTATACTTGTTTTACATTTTCATTTTATTATATGATCACAAGTTTTCATTATACTGTAGTTAAGCACCTGGCATGATTCAACTGTAGTGATTCTTTTATACTTGATTTACATTTTCATTTTATTATATGATCACAAGTTTTCATTATACTGTAGTTAAGCACCTGGCATGATTCAACTGTAGTGATTATTTTATACTTGTTTTACATTTTCATTTATTATATGATCACAAGTTTTCATTATACTGTAGTTAAGCACCTGGCATGATTCAACTGTAGTGATTCTTTTATACTTGATTTACATTTTCATTTTATTATATGATCACAAGTTTTCATTATACTGTAGTTAAGCACCTGGCATGATTCAACTGTAGTGATTATTTTATACTTGTTTTACATTTTCATTTATTATATGATCACAAGTTTTCATTATACTGGAGTTAAGCACCTGGCATGATTCAACTGTAGTGATTCTTTTATACTTGTTTTACATTTTCATTTTATTATATGATCACAAGTTTTCGTTATACTGTAGTTAAGCACCTGGCATGATTCAACTGTAGTGATTCTTTTATACTTGTTTTACATTTTCATTTTATTATATGATCACAAGTTTTCATTATACTGTAGTTAAGCACCTGGAATGATTCAACTGTAGTGATTCTTTTATACTTGTTTTACATTTTCATTTTATTATATGATCACAAGTTTTCATTATACTGTAGTTAAGCACCTGGCATGATTCAACTGTAGTGATTCTTTTATACTTGTTTTACATTTTCATTTTATTATTTGATCACAAGTTTTCATTATACTGTAGTTAAGCACCTCGCATGATTCAACTGTAGTGATTCTTTCATACTTGATTTACATTTTCATTTTATTATATGATCACAAGTTTTCATTATACTGTAGTTAAGCACCTGGCATGATTCAACTGTAGTGATTCTTTTATACTTGATTTACATTTTCATTTTATTATATGATCACAAGTTTTCATTATACTGTAGTTAAGCACCTGGCATGATTCAACTGTAGTGATTCTTTTATACTTGTTTTACATTTTCATTTATTATATGATCACAAGTTTTCATTATACTGGAGTTAAGCACCTGGCATGATTCAACTGTAGTGATTCTTTTATACTTGTTTTACATTTTCATTTTATTATATGATCACAAGTTTTCGTTATACTGTAGTTAAGCACCTGGCATGATTCAACTGTAGTGATTCTTTTATACTTGTTTTACATTTTCATTTTATTATATGATCACAAGTTTTCATTATACTGTAGTTAAGCACCTGGCATGATTCAACTGTAGTGATTCTTTTATACTTGTTTTACATTTGCATTTTATTATATGATCACAAGTTTTCATTATACTGTATTTTAGCACCTGGCATGATTCAACTGTAGTGATTCTTTTATACTTGATTTACATTTTCATTTCATTATATGATCACAAGTTTTCATTATACTGTAGTTAAGCACCTGGCATGATTCAACTGTAGTGATTCTTTTATACTTGTTTTACATTTTCATTTTATTATATATTCACAAGTTTACATTATACTGTAGTTAAGCACATGGCATGATTCAACTGTAGTGATTCTTTTATACTTGATTTACATTTTCATTTTATTATATGATCACAAGTTTTCATTATACTGTAGTTAAGCACCTGGCATGATTCAACTGTAGTGATTCTTTTATACTTGTTTTACATTTTCATTTCATTATATGATCACAAGTTTTCGTTATACTGTAGTTAAGCACCTGGCATGATTCAACTGTAGTGATTCTTTTATACTTGTTTTACATTTTCATTTTATTATATGATCACAAGTTTTCATTATACTGTAGTTAAGCACCTGGCATGATTCAACTGTAGTGATTCTTTTATACTTGTTTTACATTTTCATTTTATTATATGATCACAAGTTTTCATTATACTGTAGTTAAGCACCTGGCATGATTCAACTGTAGTGATTCTTTTATACTTGATTTACATTTTCATTTTATTATATGATCACAAGTTTTCATTATACTGTAGTTAAGCACCTGGCATGATTCAACTGTAGTGATTATTTTATACTTGTTTTACATTTTCATTTATTATATGATCACAAGTTTTCATTATACTGTAGTTAAGCACCTGGCATGATTCAACTGTAGTGATTCTTTTATACTTGATTTACATTTTCATTTTATTATATGATCACAAGTTTTCATTATACTGTAGTTAAGCACCTGGCATGATTCAACTGTAGTGATTATTTTATACTTGTTTTACATTTTCATTTATTATATGATCACAAGTTTTCATTATACTGGAGTTAAGCACCTGGCATGATTCAACTGTAGTGATTCTTTTATACTTGTTTTACATTTTCATTTTATTATATGATCACAAGTTTTCGTTATACTGTAGTTAAGCACCTGGCATGATTCAACTGTAGTGATTCTTTTATACTTGTTTTACATTTTCATTTTATTATATGATCACAAGTTTTCATTATACTGTAGTTAAGCACCTGGAATGATTCAACTGTAGTGATTCTTTTATACTTGTTTTACATTTTCATTTTATTATATGATCACAAGTTTTCATTATACTGTAGTTAAGCACCTGGCATGATTCAACTGTAGTGATTCTTTTATACTTGTTTTACATTTTCATTTTATTATTTGATCACAAGTTTTCATTATACTGTAGTTAAGCACCTGGCATGATTCAACTGTAGTGATTCTTTTATACTTGTTTTACATTTTCATTTTATTATATGATCACAAGTTTTCATTATACTGTAGTTAAGCACCTGGCATGATTCAACTGTAGTGATTCTTTTATACTTGATTTACATTTTCATTTTATTATATGATCACAAGTTTTCATTATACTGTAGTTAAGCACCTGGCATGATTCAACTGTAGTGATTATTTTATACTTGTTTTACATTTTCATTTATTATATGATCACAAGTTTTCATTATACTGTAGTTAAGCACCTGGCATGATTCAACTGTAGTGATTCTTTTATACTTGATTTACATTTTCATTTTATTATATGATCACAAGTTTTCATTATACTGTAGTTAAGCACCTGGCATGATTCAACTGTAGTGATTATTTTATACTTGTTTTACATTTTCATTTATTATATGATCACAAGTTTTCATTATACTGGAGTTAAGCACCTGGCATGATTCAACTGTAGTGATTCTTTTATACTTGTTTTACATTTTCATTTTATTATATGATCACAAGTTTTCGTTATACTGTAGTTAAGCACCTGGAATGATTCAACTGTAGTGATTCTTTTATACTTGTTTTACATTTTCATTTTATTATATGATCACAAGTTTTCATTATACTGTAGTTAAGCACCTGGCATGATTCAACTGTAGTGATTCTTTTATACTTGTTTTACATTTTCATTTTATTATTTGATCACAAGTTTTCATTATACTGTAGTTAAGCACCTCGCATGATTCAACTGTAGTGATTCTTTCATACTTGATTTACATTTTCATTTTATTATATGATCACAAGTTTTCATTATACTGTAGTTAAGCACCTGGCATGATTCAACTGTAGTGATTCTTTTATACTTGATTTACATTTTCATTTTATTATATGATCACAAGTTTTCATTATACTGTAGTTAAGCACCTGGCATGATTCAACTGTAGTGATTCTTTTATACTTGTTTTACATTTTCATTTATTATATGATCACAAGTTTTCATTATACTGGAGTTAAGCACCTGGCATGATTCAACTGTAGTGATTCTTTTATACTTGTTTTACATTTTCATTTTATTATATGATCACAAGTTTTCGTTATACTGTAGTTAAGCACCTGGCATGATTCAACTGTAGTGATTCTTTTATACTTGTTTTACATTTTCATTTTATTATATGATCACAAGTTTTCATTATACTGTAGTTAAGCACCTGGCATGATTCAACTGTAGTGATTCTTTTATACTTGTTTTACATTTGCATTTTATTATATGATCACAAGTTTTCATTATACTGTATTTTAGCACCTGGCATGATTCAACTGTAGTGATTCTTTTATACTTGATTTACATTTTCATTTTATTATATGATCACAAGTTTTCATTATACTGTAGTTAAACACCTGGAATGATTCAACTGTAGCGATTCTTTTATACTTGTTTTACATTTTCATTTTATTATATGATCACAAGTTTTCATTATACTGTAGTTAAGCACCTGGCATGATTCAACTGTAGTGATTCTTTTATACTTGTTTTACATTTTCATTTTATTATATATTCACAAGTTTACATTATACTGTAGTTAAGCACATGGCATGATTCAACTGTAGTGATTCTTTTATACTTGATTTACATTTTCATTTTATTATATGATCACAAGTTTTCATTATACTGTAGTTAAGCACATGGCATGATTCAACTGTAGTGATTCTTTTATACTTGTTTTACATTTTCATTTTATTATATGATCACAAGTTTTCGTTATACTGTAGTTAAGCACCTGGCATGATTCAACTGTAGTGATTCTTTTATACTTGTTTTACATTTTCATTTTATTATATGATCACAAGTTTTCATTATACTGGAGTTAAGCACCTGGCATGATTCAACTGTAGTGATTCTTTTATACTTGTTTTACATTTTCATTTCATTATATGATCACAAGTTTTCGTTATACTGTAGTTAAGCACCTGGCATGATTCAACTGTAGTGATTCTTTTATACTTGTTTTACATTTTCATTTTATTATATGATCACAAGTTTTCATTATACTGTAGTTAAGCACCTGGCATGATTCAACTGTAGTGATTCTTTTATACTTGTTTTACATTTTCATTTTATTATATGATCACAAGTTTTCATTATACTGTAGTTAAGCACCTGGCATGATTCAACTGTAGTGATTCTTTTATACTTGATTTACATTTTCATTTTATTATATGATCACAAGTTTTCATTATACTGTAGTTAAGCACCTGGCATGATTCAACTGTAGTGATTATTTTATACTTGTTTTACATTTTCATTTATTATATGATCACAAGTTTTCATTATACTGGAGTTAAGCACCTGGCATGATTCAACTGTAGTGATTCTTTTATACTTGTTTTACATTTTCATTTTATTATATGATCACAAGTTTTCGTTATACTGTAGTTAAGCACCTGGCATGATTCAACTGTAGTGATTCTTTTATACTTGTTTTACATTTTCATTTTATTATATGATCACAAGTTTTCATTATACTGTAGTTAAGCACCTGGAATGATTCAACTGTAGTGATTCTTTTATACTTGTTTTACATTTTCATTTTATTATATGATCACAAGTTTTCATTATACTGTAGTTAAGCACCTGGCATGATTCAACTGTAGTGATTCTTTTATACTTGTTTTACATTTTCATTTATTATATGATCACAAGTTTTCATTATACTGGAGTTAAGCACCTGGCATGATTCAACTGTAGTGATTCTTTTATACTTGTTTTACATTTTCATTTTATTATATGATCACAAGTTTTCGTTATACTGTAGTTAAGCACCTGGCATGATTCAACTGTAGTGATTCTTTTATACTTGATTTACATTTTCATTTTATTATATGATCACAAGTTTTCATTATACTGTAGTTAAACACCTGGAATGATTCAACTGTAGCGATTCTTTTATACTTGTTTTACATTTTCATTTTATTATATGATCACAAGTTTTCATTATACTGTAGTTAAGCACCTGGCATGATTCAACTGTAGTGATTCTTTTATACTTGTTTTACATTTTCATTTTATTATATATTCACAAGTTTACATTATACTGTAGTTAAGCACATGGCATGATTCAACTGTAGTGATTCTTTTATACTTGATTTACATTTTCATTTTATTATATGATCACAAGTTTTCATTATACTGTAGTTAAGCACATGGCATGATTCAACTGTAGTGATTCTTTTATACTTGTTTTACATTTTCATTTTATTATATGATCACAAGTTTTCGTTATACTGTAGTTAAGCACCTGGCATGATTCAACTGTAGTGATTCTTTTATACTTGTTTTACATTTTCATTTTATTATATGATCACAAGTTTTCATTATACTGTAGTTAAGCACCTGGCATGATTCAACTGTAGTGATTCTTTTATACTTGTTTTACATTTTCATTTTATTATATGATCACAAGTTTTCATTATACTGTAGTTAAGCACCTGGCATGATTCAACTGTAGTGATTCTTTTAGACTTGTTTTACATTTTCATTTTATTATATGATCACAAGCTTTCATTTTACTGTAGTTAAGCACATGGCATGATTCAACTGTAGTGATTCTTTTATACTTGATCTACATTTTCATTTTATTATAGAACATAGTTAGAACATAGTTTATTATTACAGTACCACATACATATTTACAACAGACCGATAAAGGCTAAAAAGCACATGACAGTCAAAAAGGACAAATACATTTACACAAAACATAATTATAGAAATACATACAAAAGAATGCATAAGTTAATACATGCAGAAAACAACAGAAAAAAAGTACTTGGCACTTTAAGCGATTTAACCGTACGTATGCAGAAATTATTGCTAAACAAATATGTTTTATTAATTACTAGTATAGCTTACACATGCGAAACGAAGACGTCATCATGTTAAATCATGCATTTGCTTCAAAAGAAACAGAACATACCAGAAATAAAATGAAAGAAATGCCTGGCAATTTAAACGATCACAAGTTTTCTTTATACTGTAGTTAAGCACCTGGCATGATTCAACTGTAGTGATTCTTTTATACTTGTTTTACATTTTCATTTTATTATATGATCACAAGTTTTCATTATACTGTAGTTAAGCACCTGGCATGATTCAACTGTAGTGATTCTTTTATACTTGATTTACATTTTCATTTTATTATACGATCACAAGTTTTCATTATACTGTAGTTAAGCACCTGGCATGATTCAACTGTAGTGATTCTTTTATACTTGTTTTACATTTTCATTTCATTATATGATCACAAGTTTTCATTATACTGTATTTAAGCACCTGGCATGATTCAACTGTAGTGATTCTTTTACACTTGTTTTACATTTTCATTTTATTATATGATCACAAGTTTTCATTATACTGTATTTTAGCACCTGGCATGATTCAACTGTAGTGATTCTTTTATACTTGTTTTACATTTTCATTTTATTATATGATCACAAGTTTTCATTATACTGTAGTTAAGCACCTGGCATGATTCAACTGTAGTGATTCTTTTATACTTGTTTTACATTTTCATTTTATCATATGATCACAAGTTTTCATTATACTGTAGTTAAGCACCTGGCATGATTCAACTGTAGTGTTTCTTTTATACTTGTTTTACATTTTCATTTATTATATGATCACAAGTTTTCATTATACTGGAGTTAAGCACCTGGCATGATTCAACTGTAGTGATTCTTTTATACTTGTTTTACATTTTCATTTCAATATATGATCACAAGTTTTCGTTATACTGTAGTTAAGCACCTGGCATGATTCAACTGTAGTGATTCTTTTATACTTGTTTTACATTTTCATTTTATTATATGAACACAAGTTTTCATTATACTGTAGTTAAGCACATGGCATGATTCAACTGTAGTGATTCTTTTATACTTGATCTACATTTTCATTTTATCATATGATCACAAGTTTTCATTATACTGTAGTTAAGCACCTGGCATGATTCAACTGTAGTGATTCTTTTATACTTGTTTTACATTTTCATTTATTATATGATCACAAGTTTTCATTATACTGGAGTTAAGCACCTGGCATGATTCAACTGTAGTGATTCTTTTATACTTGTTTTACATTTTCATTTCATTATATGATCACAAGTTTTCGTTATACTGTAGTTAAGCACCTGGCATGATTCAACTGTAGTGATTCTTTTATACTTGTTTTACATTTTCATTTTATTATATGATCACAAGTTTTCATTATACTGTAGTTAAGCACCTGGCATGATTCAACTGTAGTGATTCTTTTATACTTGTTTTACATTTTCATTTTATTATATGATCACAAGTTTTCATTATACTGTAGTTAAGCACCTGGCATGATTCAACTGTAGTGATTCTTTTATACTTGATTTACATTTTCATTTTATTATATGATCACAAGTTTTCATTATACTGTAGTTAAGCACCTGGCATGATTCAACTGTAGTGATTATTTTATACTTGTTTTACATTTTCATTTATTATATGATCACAAGTTTTCATTATACTGGAGTTAAGCACCTGGCATGATTCAACTGTAGTGATTCTTTTATACTTGTTTTACATTTTCATTTTATTATATGATCACAAGTTTTCGTTATACTGTAGTTAAGCACCTGGCATGATTCAACTGTAGTGATTCTTTTATACTTGTTTTACATTTTCATTTTATTATATGATCACAAGTTTTCATTATACTGTAGTTAAGCACCTGGAATGATTCAACTGTAGTGATTCTTTTATACTTGTTTTACATTTTCATTTTATTATATGATCACAAGTTTTCATTATACTGTAGTTAAGCACCTGGCATGATTCAACTGTAGTGATTCTTTTATACTTGTTTTACATTTTCATTTTATTATTTGATCACAAGTTTTCATTATACTGTAGTTAAGCACCTCGCATGATTCAACTGTAGTGATTCTTTTATACTTGATTTACATTTTCATTTTATTATATGATCACAAGTTTTCATTATACTGTAGTTAAGCACCTGGCATGATTCAACTGTAGTGATTCTTTTATACTTGATTTACATTTTCATTTTATTATATGATCACAAGTTTTCATTATACTGTAGTTAAGCACCTGGCATGATTCAACTGTAGTGATTCTTTTATACTTGTTTTACATTTTCATTTATTATATGATCACAAGTTTTCATTATACTGGAGTTAAGCACCTGGCATGATTCAACTGTAGTGATTCTTTTATACTTGTTTTACATTTTCATTTTATTATATGATCACAAGTTTTCGTTATACTGTAGTTAAGCACCTGGCATGATTCAACTGTAGTGATTCTTTTATACTTGTTTTACATTTTCATTTTATTATATGATCACAAGTTTTCATTATACTGTAGTTAAGCACCTGGCATGATTCAACTGTAGTGATTCTTTTATACTTGTTTTACATTTGCATTTTATTATATGATCACAAGTTTTCATTATACTGTATTTTAGCACCTGGCATGATTCAACTGTAGTGATTCTTTTATACTTGATTTACATTTTCATTTCATTATATGATCACAAGTTTTCATTATACTGTAGTTAAGCACCTGGCATGATTCAACTGTAGTGATTCTTTTATACTTGTTTTACATTTTCATTTATTATATATTCACAAGTTTACATTATACTGTAGTTAAGCACATGGCATGATTCAACTGTAGTGATTCTTTTATACTTGATTTACATTTTCATTTTATTATATGATCACAAGTTTTCATTATACTGTAGTTAAGCACCTGGCATGATTCAACTGTAGTGATTCTTTTATACTTGTTTTACATTTTCATTTCATTATATGATCACAAGTTTTCGTTATACTGTAGTTAAGCACCTGGCATGATTCAACTGTAGTGATTCTTTTATACTTGTTTTACATTTTCATTTTATTATATGATCACAAGTTTTCATTATACTGTAGTTAAGCACCTGGCATGATTCAACTGTAGTGATTCTTTTATACTTGTTTTACATTTTCATTTTATTATATGATCACAAGTTTTCATTATACTGTAGTTAAGCACCTGGCATGATTCAACTGTAGTGATTCTTTTATACTTGATTTACATTTTCATTTTATTATATGATCACAAGTTTTCATTATACTGTAGTTAAGCACCTGGCATGATTCAACTGTAGTGATTATTTTATACTTGTTTTACATTTTCATTTATTATATGATCACAAGTTTTCATTATACTGTAGTTAAGCACCTGGCATGATTCAACTGTAGTGATTCTTTTATACTTGATTTACATTTTCATTTTATTATATGATCACAAGTTTTCATTATACTGTAGTTAAGCACCTGGCATGATTCAACTGTAGTGATTATTTTATACTTGTTTTACATTTTCATTTATTATATGATCACAAGTTTTCATTATACTGGAGTTAAGCACCTGGCATGATTCAACTGTAGTGATTCTTTTATACTTGTTTTACATTTTCATTTTATTATATGATCACAAGTTTTCGTTATACTGTAGTTAAGCACCTGGCATGATTCAACTGTAGTGATTCTTTTATACTTGTTTTACATTTTCATTTTATTATATGATCACAAGTTTTCATTATACTGTAGTTAAGCACCTGGAATGATTCAACTGTAGTGATTCTTTTATACTTGTTTTACATTTTCATTTTATTATATGATCACAAGTTTTCATTATACTGTAGTTAAGCACCTGGCATGATTCAACTGTAGTGATTCTTTTATACTTGTTTTACATTTTCATTTTATTATTTGATCACAAGTTTTCATTATACTGTAGTTAAGCACCTCGCATGATTCAACTGTAGTGATTCTTTCATACTTGATTTACATTTTCATTTTATTATATGATCACAAGTTTTCATTATACTGTAGTTAAGCACCTGGCATGATTCAACTGTAGTGATTCTTTTATACTTGATTTACATTTTCATTTTATTATATGATCACAAGTTTTCATTATACTGTAGTTAAGCACCTGGCATGATTCAACTGTAGTGATTCTTTTATACTTGTTTTACATTTTCATTTATTATATGATCACAAGTTTTCATTATACTGGAGTTAAGCACCTGGCATGATTCAACTGTAGTGATTCTTTTATACTTGTTTTACATTTTCATTTTATTATATGATCACAAGTTTTCGTTATACTGTAGTTAAGCACCTGGCATGATTCAACTGTAGTGATTCTTTTATACTTGTTTTACATTTTCATTTTATTATATGATCACAAGTTTTCATTATACTGTAGTTAAGCACCTGGCATGATTCAACTGTAGTGATTCTTTTATACTTGTTTTACATTTGCATTTTATTATATGATCACAAGTTTTCATTATACTGTATTTTAGCACCTGGCATGATTCAACTGTAGTGATTCTTTTATACTTGATTTACATTTTCATTTCATTATATGATCACAAGTTTTCATTATACTGTAGTTAAGCACCTGGCATGATTCAACTGTAGTGATTCTTTTATACTTGTTTTACATTTTCATTTTATTATATATTCACAAGTTTACATTATACTGTAGTTAAGCACATGGCATGATTCAACTGTAGTGATTCTTTTATACTTGATTTACATTTTCATTTTATTATATGATCACAAGTTTTCATTATACTGTAGTTAAGCACCTGGCATGATTCAACTGTAGTGATTCTTTTATACTTGTTTTACATTTTCATTTCATTATATGATCACAAGTTTTCGTTATACTGTAGTTAAGCACCTGGCATGATTCAACTGTAGTGATTCTTTTATACTTGTTTTACATTTTCATTTTATTATATGATCACAAGTTTTCATTATACTGTAGTTAAGCACCTGGCATGATTCAACTGTAGTGATTCTTTTATACTTGTTTTACATTTTCATTTTATTATATGATCACAAGTTTTCATTATACTGTAGTTAAGCACCTGGCATGATTCAACTGTAGTGATTCTTTTATACTTGATTTACATTTTCATTTTCTTATATGATCACAAGTTTTCATTATACTGTAGTTAAGCACCTGGCATGATTCAACTGTAGTGATTATTTTATACTTGTTTTACATTTTCATTTATTATATGATCACAAGTTTTCATTATACTGTAGTTAAGCACCTGGCATGATTCAACTGTAGTGATTCTTTTATACTTGATTTACATTTTCATTTTATTATATGATCACAAGTTTTCATTATACTGTAGTTAAGCACCTGGCATGATTCAACTGTAGTGATTATTTTATACTTGTTTTACATTTTCATTTATTATATGATCACAAGTTTTCATTATACTGGAGTTAAGCACCTGGCATGATTCAACTGTAGTGATTCTTTTATACTTGTTTTACATTTTCATTTTATTATATGATCACAAGTTTTCGTTATACTGTAGTTAAGCACCTGGCATGATTCAACTGTAGTGATTCTTTTATACTTGTTTTACATTTTCATTTTATTATATGATCACAAGTTTTCATTATACTGTAGTTAAGCACCTGGAATGATTCAACTGTAGTGATTCTTTTATACTTGTTTTACATTTTCATTTTATTATATGATCACAAGTTTTCATTATACTGTAGTTAAGCACCTGGCATGATTCAACTGTAGTGATTCTTTTATACTTGTTTTACATTTTCATTTTATTATTTGATCACAAGTTTTCATTATACTGTAGTTAAGCACCTCGCATGATTCAACTGTAGTGATTCTTTCATACTTGATTTACATTTTCATTTTATTATATGATCACAAGTTTTCATTATACTGTAGTTAAGCACCTGGCATGATTCAACTGTAGTGATTCTTTTATACTTGATTTACATTTTCATTTTATTATATGATCACAAGTTTTCATTATACTGTAGTTAAGCACCTGGCATGATTCAACTGTAGTGATTCTTTTATACTTGTTTTACATTTTCATTTATTATATGATCACAAGTTTTCATTATACTGGAGTTAAGCACCTGGCATGATTCAACTGTAGTGATTCTTTTATACTTGTTTTACATTTACATTTTATTATATGATCACAAGTTTTCGTTATACTGTAGTTAAGCACCTGGCATGATTCAACTGTAGTGATTCTTTTATACTTGTTTTACATTTTCATTTTATTATATGATCACAAGTTTTCATTATACTGTAGTTAAGCACCTGGCATGATTCAACTGTAGTGATTCTTTTATACTTGTTTTACATTTGCATTTTATTATATGATCACAAGTTTTCATTATACTGTATTTTAGCACCTGGCATGATTCAACTGTAGTGATTCTTTTATACTTGATTTACATTTTCATTTTATTATATGATCACAAGTTTTCATTATACTGTAGTTAAACACCTGGAATGATTCAACTGTAGCGATTCTTTTATACTTGTTTTACATTTTCATTTTATTATATGATCACAAGTTTTCATTATACTGTAGTTAAGCACCTGGCATGATTCAACTGTAGTGATTCTTTTATACTTGTTTTACATTTTCATTTTATTATATGATCACAAGTTTTCGTTATACTGTAGTTAAGCACCTGGCATGATTCAACTGTAGTGATTCTTTTATACTTGTTTTACATTTTCATTTTATTATATGATCACAAGTTTTCATTATACTGTAGTTAAGCACCTGGAATGATTCAACTGTAGTGATTCTTTTATACTTGTTTTACATTTTCATTTTATTATATGATCACAAGTTTTCATTATACTGTAGTTAAGCACCTGGCATGATTCAACTGTAGTGATTCTTTTATACTTGTTTTACATTTTCATTTATTATATGATCACAAGTTTTCATTATACTGGAGTTAAGCACCTGGCATGATTCAACTGTAGTGATTCTTTTATACTTGTTTTACATTTTCATTTTATTATATGATCACAAGTTTTCGTTATACTGTAGTTAAGCACCTGGCATGATTCAACTGTAGTGATTCTTTTATACTTGATTTACATTTTCATTTTATTATATGATCACAAGTTTTCATTATACTGTAGTTAAACACCTGGAATGATTCAACTGTAGCGATTCTTTTATACTTGTTTTACATTTTCATTTTATTATATGATCACAAGTTTTCATTATACTGTAGTTAAGCACCTGGCATGATTCAACTGTAGTGATTCTTTTATACTTGTTTTACATTTTCATTTTATTATATATTCACAAGTTTACATTATACTGTAGTTAAGCACATGGCATGATTCAACTGTAGTGATTCTTTTATACTTGATTTACATTTTCATTTTATTATATGATCACAAGTTTTCATTATACTGTAGTTAAGCACATGGCATGATTCAACTGTAGTGATTCTTTTATACTTGTTTTACATTTTCATTTTATTATATGATCACAAGTTTTCGTTATACTGTAGTTAAGCACCTGGCATGATTCAACTGTAGTGATTCTTTTATACTTGTTTTACATTTTCATTTTATTATATGATCACAAGTTTTCATTATACTGTAGTTAAGCACCTGGCATGATTCAACTGTAGTGATTCTTTTATACTTGTTTTACATTTTCATTTTATTATATGATCACAAGTTTTCATTATACTGTAGTTAAGCACCTGGCATGATTCAACTGTAGTGATTCTTTTAGACTTGTTTTACATTTTCATTTTATTATATGATCACAAGCTTTCATTTTACTGTAGTTAAGCACATGGCATGATTCAACTGTAGTGATTCTTTTATACTTGATCTACATTTTCATTTTATTATAGAACATAGTTAGAACATAGTTTATTATTACAGTACCACATACATATTTACAACAGACCGATAAAGGCTAAAAAGCACATGACAGTCAAAAAGGACAAATACATTTACACAAAACATAATTATAGAAATACATACAAAAGAATGCATAAGTTAATACATGCAGAAAACAACAGAAAAAAAGTACTTGGCACTTTAAGCGATTTAACCGTACGTATGCAGAAATTATTGCTAAACAAATATGTTTTATTAATTACTAGTATAGCTTACACATGCGAAACGAAGACGTCATCATGTTAAATCATGCATTTGCTTCAAAAGAAACAGAACATACCAGAAATAAAATGAAAGAAATGCCTGGCAATTTAAACGATCACAAGTTTTCTTTATACTGTAGTTAAGCACCTGGCATGATTCAACTGTAGTGATTCTTTTATACTTGTTTTACATTTTCATTTTATTATATGATCACAAGTTTTCATTATACTGTAGTTAAGCACCTGGCATGATTCAACTGTAGTGATTCTTTTATACTTGATTTACATTTTCATTTTATTATACGATCACAAGTTTTCATTATACTGTAGTTAAGCACCTGGCATGATTCAACTGTAGTGATTCTTTTATACTTGTTTTACATTTTCATTTCATTATATGATCACAAGTTTTCATTATACTGTATTTAAGCACCTGGCATGATTCAACTGTAGTGATTCTTTTACACTTGTTTTACATTTTCATTTTATTATATGATCACAAGTTTTCATTATACTGTATTTTAGCACCTGGCATGATTCAACTGTAGTGATTCTTTTATACTTGTTTTACATTTTCATTTTATTATATGATCACAAGTTTTCATTATACTGTAGTTAAGCACCTGGCATGATTCAACTGTAGTGATTCTTTTATACTTGTTTTACATTTTCATTTTATCATATGATCACAAGTTTTCATTATACTGTAGTTAAGCACCTGGCATGATTCAACTGTAGTGTTTCTTTTATACTTGTTTTACATTTTCATTTATTATATGATCACAAGTTTTCATTATACTGGAGTTAAGCACCTGGCATGATTCAACTGTAGTGATTCTTTTATACTTGTTTTACATTTTCATTTCAATATATGATCACAAGTTTTCGTTATACTGTAGTTAAGCACCTGGCATGATTCAACTGTAGTGATTCTTTTATACTTGTTTTACATTTTCATTTTATTATATGAACACAAGTTTTCATTATACTGTAGTTAAGCACATGGCATGATTCAACTGTAGTGATTCTTTTATACTTGATCTACATTTTCATTTTATCATATGATCACAAGTTTTCATTATACTGTAGTTAAGCACCTGGCATGATTCAACTGTAGTGATTCTTTTATACTTGTTTTACATTTTCATTTATTATATGATCACAAGTTTTCATTATACTGGAGTTAAGCACCTGGCATGATTCAACTGTAGTGATTCTTTTATACTTGTTTTACATTTTCATTTCATTATATGATCACAAGTTTTCATTATACTGTAGTTAAGCACCTGGCATGATTCAACTGTAGTGATTCTTTTATACTTGTTTTACATTTTCATTTTATTATATGATCACAAGTTTTCATTATACTGTAGTTAAGCACCTGGCATGATTCAACTGTAGTGATTCTTTTATACTTGATTTACATTTTCATTTTATTATATGATCACAAGTTTTCATTATACTGTAGTTAAGCACCTGGCATGATTCAACTGTAGTGATTATTTTATACTTGTTTTACATTTTCATTTATTATATGATCACAAGTTTTCATTATACTGGAGTTAAGCACCTGGCATGATTCAACTGTAGTGATTCTTTTATACTTGTTTTACATTTTCATTTTATTATATGATCACAAGTTTTCGTTATACTGTAGTTAAGCACCTGGCATGATTCAACTGTAGTGATTCTTTTATACTTGTTTTACATTTTCATTTTATTATATGATCACAAGTTTTCATTATACTGTAGTTAAGCACCTGGAATGATTCAACTGTAGTGATTCTTTTATACTTGTTTTACATTTTCATTTTATTATATGATCACAAGTTTTCATTATACTGTAGTTAAGCACCTGGCATGATTCAACTGTAGTGATTCTTTTATACTTGTTTTACATTTTCATTTTATTATTTGATCACAAGTTTTCATTATACTGTAGTTAAGCACCTCGCATGATTCAACTGTAGTGATTCTTTTATACTTGATTTACATTTTCATTTTATTATATGATCACAAGTTTTCATTATACTGTAGTTAAGCACCTGGCATGATTCAACTGTAGTGATTCTTTTATACTTGATTTACATTTTCATTTTATTATATGATCACAAGTTTTCATTATACTGTAGTTAAGCACCTGGCATGATTCAACTGTAGTGATTCTTTTATACTTGTTTTACATTTTCATTTATTATATGATCACAAGTTTTCATTATACTGGAGTTAAGCACCTGGCATGATTCAACTGTAGTGATTCTTTTATACTTGTTTTACATTTTCATTTTATTATATGATCACAAGTTTTCGTTATACTGTAGTTAAGCACCTGGCATGATTCAACTGTAGTGATTCTTTTATACTTGTTTTACATTTTCATTTTATTATATGATCACAAGTTTTCATTATACTGTAGTTAAGCACCTGGCATGATTCAACTGTAGTGATTCTTTTATACTTGTTTTACATTTGCATTTTATTATATGATCACAAGTTTTCATTATACTGTATTTTAGCACCTGGCATGATTCAACTGTAGTGATTCTTTTATACTTGATTTACATTTTCATTTCATTATATGATCACAAGTTTTCATTATACTGTAGTTAAGCACCTGGCATGATTCAACTGTAGTGATTCTTTTATACTTGTTTTACATTTTCATTTTATTATATATTCACAAGTTTACATTATACTGTAGTTAAGCACATGGCATGATTCAACTGTAGTGATTCTTTTATACTTGATTTACATTTTCATTTTATTATATGATCACAAGTTTTCATTATACTGTAGTTAAGCACCTGGCATGATTCAACTGTAGTGATTCTTTTATACTTGTTTTACATTTTCATTTCATTATATGATCACAAGTTTTCGTTATACTGTAGTTAAGCACCTGGCATGATTCAACTGTAGTGATTCTTTTATACTTGTTTTACATTTTCATTTTATTATATGATCACAAGTTTTCATTATACTGTAGTTAAGCACCTGGCATGATTCAACTGTAGTGATTCTTTTATACTTGTTTTACATTTTCATTTTATTATATGATCACAAGTTTTCATTATACTGTAGTTAAGCACCTGGCATGATTCAACTGTAGTGATTCTTTTATACTTGATTTACATTTTCATTTTATTATATGATCACAAGTTTTCATTATACTGTAGTTAAGCACCTGGCATGATTCAACTGTAGTGATTATTTTATACTTGTTTTACATTTTCATTTATTATATGATCACAAGTTTTCATTATACTGTAGTTAAGCACCTGGCATGATTCAACTGTAGTGATTCTTTTATACTTGATTTACATTTTCATTTTATTATATGATCACAAGTTTTCATTATACTGTAGTTAAGCACCTGGCATGATTCAACTGTAGTGATTATTTTATACTTGTTTTACATTTTCATTTATTATATGATCACAAGTTTTCATTATACTGGAGTTAAGCACCTGGCATGATTCAACTGTAGTGATTCTTTTATACTTGTTTTACATTTTCATTTTATTATATGATCACAAGTTTTCGTTATACTGTAGTTAAGCACCTGGCATGATTCAACTGTAGTGATTCTTTTATACTTGTTTTACATTTTCATTTTATTATATGATCACAAGTTTTCATTATACTGTAGTTAAGCACCTGGAATGATTCAACTGTAGTGATTCTTTTATACTTGTTTTACATTTTCATTTTATTATATGATCACAAGTTTTCATTATACTGTAGTTAAGCACCTGGCATGATTCAACTGTAGTGATTCTTTTATACTTGTTTTACATTTTCATTTTATTATTTGATCACAAGTTTTCATTATACTGTAGTTAAGCACCTCGCATGATTCAACTGTAGTGATTCTTTCATACTTGATTTACATTTTCATTTTATTATATGATCACAAGTTTTCATTATACTGTAGTTAAGCACCTGGCATGATTCAACTGTAGTGATTCTTTTATACTTGATTTACATTTTCATTTTATTATATGATCACAAGTTTTCATTATACTGTAGTTAAGCACCTGGCATGATTCAACTGTAGTGATTCTTTTATACTTGTTTTACATTTTCATTTATTATATGATCACAAGTTTTCATTATACTGGAGTTAAGCACCTGGCATGATTCAACTGTAGTGATTCTTTTATACTTGTTTTACATTTTCATTTTATTATATGATCACAAGTTTTCGTTATACTGTAGTTAAGCACCTGGCATGATTCAACTGTAGTGATTCTTTTATACTTGTTTTACATTTTCATTTTATTATATGATCACAAGTTTTCATTATACTGTAGTTAAGCACCTGGCATGATTCAACTGTAGTGATTCTTTTATACTTGTTTTACATTTGCATTTTATTATATGATCACAAGTTTTCATTATACTGTATTTTAGCACCTGGCATGATTCAACTGTAGTGATTCTTTTATACTTGATTTACATTTTCATTTCATTATATGATCACAAGTTTTCATTATACTGTAGTTAAGCACCTGGCATGATTCAACTGTAGTGATTCTTTTATACTTGTTTTACATTTTCATTTTATTATATATTCACAAGTTTACATTATACTGTAGTTAAGCACATGGCATGATTCAACTGTAGTGATTCTTTTATACTTGATTTACATTTTCATTTTATTATATGATCACAAGTTTTCATTATACTGTAGTTAAGCACCTGGCATGATTCAACTGTAGTGATTCTTTTATACTTGTTTTACATTTTCATTTCATTATATGATCACAAGTTTTCGTTATACTGTAGTTAAGCACCTGGCATGATTCAACTGTAGTGATTCTTTTATACTTGTTTTACATTTTCATTTTATTATATGATCACAAGTTTTCATTATACTGTAGTTAAGCACCTGGCATGATTCAACTGTAGTGATTCTTTTATACTTGTTTTACATTTTCATTTTATTATATGATCACAAGTTTTCATTATACTGTAGTTAAGCACCTGGCATGATTCAACTGTAGTGATTCTTTTATACTTGATTTACATTTTCATTTTATTATATGATCACAAGTTTTCATTATACTGTAGTTAAGCACCTGGCATGATTCAACTGTAGTGATTATTTTATACTTGTTTTACATTTTCATTTATTATATGATCACAAGTTTTCATTATACTGTAGTTAAGCACCTGGCATGATTCAACTGTAGTGATTCTTTTATACTTGATTTACATTTTCATTTTATTATATGATCACAAGTTTTCATTATACTGTAGTTAAGCACCTGGCATGATTCAACTGTAGTGATTATTTTATACTTGTTTTACATTTTCATTTATTATATGATCACAAGTTTTCATTATACTGGAGTTAAGCACCTGGCATGATTCAACTGTAGTGATTCTTTTATACTTGTTTTACATTTTCATTTTATTATATGATCACAAGTTTTCGTTATACTGTAGTTAAGCACCTGGCATGATTCAACTGTAGTGATTCTTTTATACTTGTTTTACATTTTCATTTTATTATATGATCACAAGTTTTCATTATACTGTAGTTAAGCACCTGGAATGATTCAACTGTAGTGATTCTTTTATACTTGTTTTACATTTTCATTTTATTATATGATCACAAGTTTTCATTATACTGTAGTTAAGCACCTGGCATGATTCAACTGTAGTGATTCTTTTATACTTGTTTTACATTTTCATTTTATTATTTGATCACAAGTTTTCATTATACTGTAGTTAAGCACCTCGCATGATTCAACTGTAGTGATTCTTTCATACTTGATTTACATTTTCATTTTATTATATGATCACAAGTTTTCATTATACTGTAGTTAAGCACCTGGCATGATTCAACTGTAGTGATTCTTTTATACTTGATTTACATTTTCATTTTATTATATGATCACAAGTTTTCATTATACTGTAGTTAAGCACCTGGCATGATTCAACTGTAGTGATTCTTTTATACTTGTTTTACATTTTCATTTATTATATGATCACAAGTTTTCATTATACTGGAGTTAAGCACCTGGCATGATTCAACTGTAGTGATTCTTTTATACTTGTTTTACATTTACATTTTATTATATGATCACAAGTTTTCGTTATACTGTAGTTAAGCACCTGGCATGATTCAACTGTAGTGATTCTTTTATACTTGTTTTACATTTTCATTTTATTATATGATCACAAGTTTTCATTATACTGTAGTTAAGCACCTGGCATGATTCAACTGTAGTGATTCTTTTATACTTGTTTTACATTTGCATTTTATTATATGATCACAAGTTTTCATTATACTGTATTTTAGCACCTGGCATGATTCAACTGTAGTGATTCTTTTATACTTGATTTACATTTTCATTTTATTATATGATCACAAGTTTTCATTATACTGTAGTTAAACACCTGGAATGATTCAACTGTAGCGATTCTTTTATACTTGTTTTACATTTTCATTTTATTATATGATCACAAGTTTTCATTATACTGTAGTTAAGCACCTGGCATGATTCAACTGTAGTGATTCTTTTATACTTGTTTTACATTTTCATTTTATTATATATTCACAAGTTTACATTATACTGTAGTTAAGCACATGGCATGATTCAACTGTAGTGATTCTTTTATACTTGATTTACATTTTCATTTTATTATATGATCACAAGTTTTCATTATACTGTAGTTAAGCACATGGCATGATTCAACTGTAGTGATTCTTTTATACTTGTTTTACATTTTCATTTTATTATATGATCACAAGTTTTCGTTATACTGTAGTTAAGCACCTGGCATGATTCAACTGTAGTGATTCTTTTATACTTGTTTTACATTTTCATTTTATTATATGATCACAAGTTTTCATTATACTGGAGTTAAGCACCTGGCATGATTCAACTGTAGTGATTCTTTTATACTTGTTTTACATTTTCATTTCATTATATGATCACAAGTTTTCGTTATACTGTAGTTAAGCACCTGGCATGATTCAACTGTAGTGATTCTTTTATACTTGTTTTACATTTTCATTTTATTATATGATCACAAGTTTTCATTATACTGTAGTTAAGCACCTGGCATGATTCAACTGTAGTGATTCTTTTATACTTGTTTTACATTTTCATTTTATTATATGATCACAAGTTTTCATTATACTGTAGTTAAGCACCTGGCATGATTCAACTGTAGTGATTCTTTTATACTTGATTTACATTTTCATTTTATTATATGATCACAAGTTTTCATTATACTGTAGTTAAGCACCTGGCATGATTCAACTGTAGTGATTATTTTATACTTGTTTTACATTTTCATTTATTATATGATCACAAGTTTTCATTATACTGGAGTTAAGCACCTGGCATGATTCAACTGTAGTGATTCTTTTATACTTGTTTTACATTTTCATTTTATTATATGATCACAAGTTTTCGTTATACTGTAGTTAAGCACCTGGCATGATTCAACTGTAGTGATTCTTTTATACTTGTTTTACATTTTCATTTTATTATATGATCACAAGTTTTCATTATACTGTAGTTAAGCACCTGGAATGATTCAACTGTAGTGATTCTTTTATACTTGTTTTACATTTTCATTTTATTATATGATCACAAGTTTTCATTATACTGTAGTTAAGCACCTGGCATGATTCAACTGTAGTGATTCTTTTATACTTGTTTTACATTTTCATTTATTATATGATCACAAGTTTTCATTATACTGGAGTTAAGCACCTGGCATGATTCAACTGTAGTGATTCTTTTATACTTGTTTTACATTTTCATTTTATTATATGATCACAAGTTTTCGTTATACTGTAGTTAAGCACCTGGCATGATTCAACTGTAGTGATTCTTTTATACTTGATTTACATTTTCATTTTATTATATGATCACAAGTTTTCATTATACTGTAGTTAAACACCTGGAATGATTCAACTGTAGCGATTCTTTTATACTTGTTTTACATTTTCATTTTATTATATGATCACAAGTTTTCATTATACTGTAGTTAAGCACCTGGCATGATTCAACTGTAGTGATTCTTTTATACTTGTTTTACATTTTCATTTTATTATATATTCACAAGTTTACATTATACTGTAGTTAAGCACATGGCATGATTCAACTGTAGTGATTCTTTTATACTTGATTTACATTTTCATTTTATTATATGATCACAAGTTTTCATTATACTGTAGTTAAGCACATGGCATGATTCAACTGTAGTGATTCTTTTATACTTGTTTTACATTTTCATTTTATTATATGATCACAAGTTTTCGTTATACTGTAGTTAAGCACCTGGCATGATTCAACTGTAGTGATTCTTTTATACTTGTTTTACATTTTCATTTTATTATATGATCACAAGTTTTCATTATACTGTAGTTAAGCACCTGGCATGATTCAACTGTAGTGATTCTTTTATACTTGTTTTACATTTTCATTTTATTATATGATCACAAGTTTTCATTATACTGTAGTTAAGCACCTGGCATGATTCAACTGTAGTGATTCTTTTAGACTTGTTTTACATTTTCATTTTATTATATGATCACAAGCTTTCATTTTACTGTAGTTAAGCACATGGCATGATTCAACTGTAGTGATTCTTTTATACTTGATCTACATTTTCATTTTATTATAGAACATAGTTAGAACATAGTTTATTATTACAGTACCACATACATATTTACAACAGACCGATAAAGGCTAAAAAGCACATGACAGTCAAAAAGGACAAATACATTTACACAAAACATAATTATAGAAATACATACAAAAGAATGCATAAGTTAATACATGCAGAAAACAACAGAAAAAAAGTACTTGGCACTTTAAGCGATTTAACCGTACGTATGCAGAAATTATTGCTAAACAAATATGTTTTATTAATTACTAGTATAGCTTACACATGCGAAACGAAGACGTCATCATGTTAAATCATGCATTTGCTTCAAAAGAAACAGAACATACCAGAAATAAAATGAAAGAAATGCCTGGCAATTTAAACGATCACAAGTTTTCTTTATACTGTAGTTAAGCACCTGGCATGATTCAACTGTAGTGATTCTTTTATACTTGTTTTACATTTTCATTTTATTATATGATCACAAGTTTTCATTATACTGTAGTTAAGCACCTGGCATGATTCAACTGTAGTGATTCTTTTATACTTGATTTACATTTTCATTTTATTATACGATCACAAGTTTTCATTATACTGTAGTTAAGCACCTGGCATGATTCAACTGTAGTGATTCTTTTATACTTGTTTTACATTTTCATTTCATTATATGATCACAAGTTTTCATTATACTGTATTTAAGCACCTGGCATGATTCAACTGTAGTGATTCTTTTACACTTGTTTTACATTTTCATTTTATTATATGATCACAAGTTTTCATTATACTGTATTTTAGCACCTGGCATGATTCAACTGTAGTGATTCTTTTATACTTGTTTTACATTTTCATTTTATTATATGATCACAAGTTTTCATTATACTGTAGTTAAGCACCTGGCATGATTCAACTGTAGTGATTCTTTTATACTTGTTTTACATTTTCATTTTATCATATGATCACAAGTTTTCATTATACTGTAGTTAAGCACCTGGCATGATTCAACTGTAGTGTTTCTTTTATACTTGTTTTACATTTTCATTTATTATATGATCACAAGTTTTCATTATACTGGAGTTAAGCACCTGGCATGATTCAACTGTAGTGATTCTTTTATACTTGTTTTACATTTTCATTTCAATATATGATCACAAGTTTTCGTTATACTGTAGTTAAGCACCTGGCATGATTCAACTGTAGTGATTCTTTTATACTTGTTTTACATTTTCATTTTATTATATGAACACAAGTTTTCATTATACTGTAGTTAAGCACATGGCATGATTCAACTGTAGTGATTCTTTTATACTTGTTTTACATTTTCATTTTATTATATGATCACAAGTTTTCGTTATACTGTAGTTAAGCACCTGGCATGATTCAACTGTAGTGATTCTTTTATACTTGTTTTACATTTTCATTTTATTATATGATCACAAGTTTTCATTATACTGTAGTTAAGCACCTGGCATGATTCAACTGTAGTGATTCTTTTATACTTGTTTTACATTTTCATTTTATTATATGATCACAAGTTTTCATTATACTGTAGTTAAGCACCTGGCATGATTCAACTGTAGTGATTCTTTTATACTTGTTTTACATTTTCATTTTATTATATGATCACAAGTTTTCATTATACTGTAGTTAAGCACCTGGCATGATTCAACTGTAGTGATTCTTTTATACTTGTTTTACATTTTCATTTTATTATATGATCACAAGTTTTCATTATACTGTAGTTAAGCACCTCGCATGATTCAACTGTAGTGATTCTTTTATACTTGATTTACATTTTCATTTTATTATATGATCAGAAGTTTTCATTATACTGTAGTTAAGCACCTGGCATGATTCAACTGTAGTGAGTCTTTTATACTTGATTTACATTTTCATTTTATTATATGATCACAAGTTTTCATTATACTGTAGTTAAGCACCTGGCATGATTCAACTGTAGTGATTCTTTTATACTTGTTTTACATTTTCATTTATTATATGATCACAAGTTTTCATTATACTGGAGTTAAGCACCTGGCATGATTCAACTGTAGTGATTCTTTTATACTTGTTTTACATTTTCATTTTATTATATGATCACAAGTTTTCATTATACTGTAGTTAAGCACCTGGAATGATTCAACTGTAGTGATTCTTTTATACTTGTTTTAGATTTTCATTTTATTATATGATCACAAGTTTTCATTATACTGTAGTTAAGCACCTGGCATGATTCAACTGTAGTGATTCTTTTATACTTGTTTTACATTTTCATTTTATTATATGATCACAAGCTTTCTTTTTTCTGTAGTTAAGCTCCTGGCATGATTCAACTGTAGTGATTCTTTTTTACTTGATCTACATTTTCATTTTATTATAGAACATAGTTAGAACATAGTTTATTATTACAGTACCACATACATATTTACAACTGACCGATAAAGGCTAAAAAGCCCATGACAGTCAAAAAGGACAAATACATTTACACAAAACATAATTATAGAAATACATACAAAAGAATGCATAAGTTAATACATGCAGAAAACAACAGAAAAAAAGTACTTGGCACTTTAATCGATTTAACCGGACGTATGCAGAAATTATTGCTAAACAAATATGTTTTATTAATTACTAGTATAGCTTACACATGCGAAAAGAAGACATCATCATGTTAAATCATGCATTTGCTTCAAAAGAAACTGAACATACCAGAAATAAAATGAAAGAAATGCCTGGCAATTTAAACGATCACAAGTTTTCTTTATACTGTAGTTAAGCACCTGGCATGATTCAACTGTAGTGATTCTTTTATACTTGTTTTACATTTTCATTTTATTATATGATCACAAGTTTTCATTATACTGTAGTTAAGCACCTGGCATGATTCAACTGTAGTGATTCTTTTATACTTGTTTTACATTTTCATTTTATTATATGATCACAATTTTTCATTATACTGTAGTTAAGCACCTGGCATGATTCAACTGTAGTGATTCTTTTATACTTGATTTACATTTTCATTTTATTATATGATCACAAGTTTTCATTATACTGTAGTTAATCACCTGGCATGATTCAGCTGTAGTGATTCTTTTATACTTGTTTTACATTTTCATTTTATTATATGATCACAAGTTTTCATTATACTGTAGTTAAGCACCTGGCATGATTCAACTGTAGTGATTCTTTTATACTTGTTTTACATTTTCATTTTATTATATGATCACAAGTTTTCATTATACTGTAGTTAAGCACCTGGCATGATTCAACTGTAGTGATTCTTTTATACTTGATTTACATTTTCATTTCATTATATGATCACAAGTTTTCATTATACTGTAGTTAAGCACCTGGCATGATTCAACTGTAGTGATTCTTTTATACTTGTTTTACATTTTCATTTTATTATATGATCACAAGTTTTCATTATACTGTAGTTAAGCACCTGGCATGATTCAACTGTAGTGATTCTTTTATACTTGTTTTACATTTTCATTTTATTATATGATCACAAGTTTTCATTATACTGTAGTTAATCACCTGGCATGATTCAACTGTAGTGATTCTTTTATACTTGATTTACATTTTCATTTTATTATATGATCACAAGTTTTCATTATACTGTAGTTAAGCACCTGGCATGATTCAACTGTAGTGATTCTTTTATACTTGATTTACATTTTCATTTTATTATGTGATCACAAGTTTTCATTATACTGTAGTTAAGCACCTGGCATGATTCAACTGTAGTGATTCTTTTATACTTGTTTTACATTTTCATTTTATTATATGATCACAAGTTTTCATTATACTGTAGTTAAGCACCTGGCATGATTCAACTGTAGTGATTCTTTTATACTTGTTTTACATTTTCATTTTATTATATGATCACAAGTTTTCATTATACTGTAGTTAAGCACCTGGCATGATTCAACTGTAGTGATTCTTTTATACTTGTTTTACATTTTCATTTTATTATATGATCACAAGTTTTCATTATACTGTAGTTAAGCACCTGGCATGATTCAGCTGTAGTGATTCTTTTATACTTGTTTTACATTTTCATTTTATTATATGATCACAAGTTTTCATTATACTGTAGTTAAGCACCTGGCATGATTCAACTGTAGTGATTCTTTTATACTTGATTTACATTTTCATTTTATTATTTGATCACAAGTTTTCATTATACTGTAGTTAAGCACCTGGCATGATTCAACTGTAGTGATTCTTTTAAACTTGTTTTACATTTTCATTTTATTATATGATCACAAGCTTTCATTTTACTGTAGTTAAGCACCTGGCATGATTCAACTGTAGTGATTCTTTTATACTTGATCTACATTTTCATTTTATTATAGAACATAGTTAGAATATAGTTTATTATTACAATACCACATACATATTTACAACAGACCGATTAAGGCTAAAAAGCCCATGACAGTCAAAAAGGACAAATACATTTACACAAAACATAATTATAGAAATACATACAAAAGAATGCATAAGTTAATACATGCAGAAAACAACAGAAAAGAAGTACTTGGCACTTTAAGCGATTTAACCGGACGTATGCAGAAATTATTGCTAAACAAATATGTTTTATTAATTACTAGTATAGCTTAAACATGCGAAACAAAGACATCATCATGTTAAAACATGCATTTGCTTCAAAAGAAACAGAACATACCAGAAATAAAATGAAAGAAATGCCTGGCAATTTAAACGATCACAAGTTTTCTTTATACTGTAGTTAATCACCTGGCATGATTCAGCTGTAGTGATTCTTTTATACTTGTTTTACATTTTCATTTTATTATATGATCACAAGTTTTCATTATACTGTAGTTAAGCACCTGGCATGATTCAACTGTAGTGATTCTTTTATACTTGTTTTACATTTTCATTTTATTATATGATCACAAGTTTTCATTATACTGTAGTTAAGCACCTGGCATGATTCAACTGTAGTGATTCTTTTATACTTGATTTACATTTTCATTTTATTATATGATCACAAGTTTTCATTATACTGTAGTTAATCACCTGGCATGATTCAGCTGTAGTGATTCTTTTATACTTGATTTACATTTTCATTTTATTATATGATCACAAGTTTTCATTATACTGTAGTTAAGCACCTGGTATGATTCAACTGTAGTGATTCTTTTATACTTGATTTACATTTTCATTTTATTATATGATCACAAGTTTTCATTATACTGTAGTTAAGCACCTGGCATGATTCAACTGTAGTGATTCTTTTATACTTGATTTACATTTTCATTTTATTATATGATCACAAGTTTTCATTATACTGTAGTTAAGCACCTGGTATGATTCAACTGTAGTGATTCTTTTATACTTGATTTACATTTTCATTTCATTATATGATCACAAGTTTTCATTATACTGTAGTTAAGCACCTGGTATGATTCAACTGTAGTGATTCTTTTATACTTGATTTACATTTTCATTTTATTATATGATCACAAGTTTTCATTATACTGTAGTTAAGCACCTGGTATGATTCAACTGTAGTGATTCTTTTATACTTGATTTACATTTTCATTTTATTATATGATCACAAGTTTTCATTATACTGTAGTTAAGCACCTGGTATGATTCAACTGTAGTGATTCTTTTATACTTGATTTACATTTTCATTTTATTATATGATCACAAGTTTTCATTATACTGTAGTTAAGCACCTGGTATGATTCAACTGTAGTGATTCTTTGATACTTGATTTACATTTTCATTTTATTATATGATCACAAGTTTTCATTATACTGTAGTTAAACACCTGGCATGATTCAACTGTAGTGATTCTTTTATACTTGATTTACATTTTCATTTTATTATATGATCACAAGTTTTCATTATACTGTAGTTAAGCACCTGGCATGATTCAACTGTAGTGATTCTTTTATACTTGTTTTACATTTTCATTTCATTATATGATCACAAGTTTTCGTTATACTGTAGTTAAGCACCTGGCATGATTCAACTGTAGTGATTCTTTTATACTTGTTTTACATTTTCATTTTATTATATGATCACAAGTTTTCATTATACTGTAGTTAAGCACCTGGCTTGATTCAACTGTAGTGATTCTTTTATACTTGTTTTACATTTTCATTTTATTATATGATCACAAGTTTTCATTATACTGTAGTTAAGCACCTGGCATGATTCAGCTGTAGTGATTCTTTTATACTTGATTTACATTTTCATTTTATTATATGATCACAAGTTTTCATTATACTGTAGTTAATCACCTGGCATTATTCAGCTGTAGTGATTCTTTTATACTTGTTTTACATTTTCATTTTATTATATGATCACAAGTTTTCATTATACTGTAGTTAAGCACCTGATATGATTCAACTGTAGTGATTCTTTTATACTTGATTTACATTTTCATTTTATTATATGATCACAAGTTTTCATTATACTGTAGTTAAGCACCTGGCATGATTCAACTGTAGTGATTCTTTTATACTTGTTTTACATTTTCATTTTATTATATGATCACAAGTTTTCATTATACTGTAGTTAAGCACCTGGCATGATTCAACTGTAGTGATTCTTTTATACTTGATTTACATTTTCATTTTATTATATGATCACAAGTTTTCATTATACTGTAGTTAAGCACCTGGCATGATTCAACTGTAGTGATTCTTTTATACTTGATTTACATTTTCATTTTATTATATGATCACAAGTTTTCATTATACTGTAGTTAAGCACCTGGTATGATTCAACTGTAGTGATTCTTTTATACTTGATTTACATTTTCATTTCATTATATGATCACAAGTTTTCATTATACTGTAGTTAAGCACCTGGTATGATTCAACTGTAGTGATTCTTTTATACTTGATTTACATTTTCATTTTATTATATGATCACAAGTTTTCATTATACTGTAGTTAAGCACCTGGTATGATTCAACTGTAGTGATTCTTTTATACTTGATTTACATTTTCATTTTATTATATGATCACAAGTTTTCATTATACTGTAGTTAAGCACCTGGCATGATTCAACTGTAGTGATTCTTTTATACTTGATTTACATTTTCATTTTATTATATGATCACAAGTTTTCATTATACTGTAGTTAAGCACCTGGTATGATTCAACTGTAGTGATTCTTTTATACTTGATTTACATTTTCATTTTATTATATGATCACAAGTTTTCATTATACTGTAGTTAAGCACCTGGCATGATTCAACTGTAGTGATTCTTTTATACTTGATTTACATTTTCATTTTATTATATGATCACAAGTTTTCATTATACTGTAGTTAAGCACCTGGCATGATTCAACTGTAGTGATTCTTTTATACTTGTTTTACATTTTCATTTCATTATATGATCACAAGTTTTCGTTATACTGTAGTTAAGCACCTGGCATGATTCAACTGTAGTGATTCTTTTATACTTGTTTTACATTTTCATTTTATTATATGATCACAAGTTTTCATTATACTGTAGTTAAGCACCTGGCTTGATTCAACTGTAGTGATTCTTTTATACTTGTTTTACATTTTCATTTTATTATATGATCACAAGTTTTCATTATACTGTAGTTAAGCACCTGGCATGATTCAGCTGTAGTGATTCTTTTATACTTGATTTACATTTTCATTTTATTATATGATCACAAGTTTTCATTATACTGTAGTTAAGCACCTGGCATTATTCAGCTGTAGTGATTCTTTTATACTTGTTTTACATTTTCATTTTATTATATGATCACAAGTTTTCATTATACTGTAGTTAAGCACCTGGCATGATTCAACTGTAGTGATTCTTTTATACTTGTTTTACATTTTCATTTTATTATATGATCACAAGTTTTCATTATACTGTAGTTAAGCACCTCGCATGATTCAACTGTAGTGATTCTTTTATACTTGATTTACATTTTCATTTTATTATATGATCACAAGTTTTCATTATACTGTAGTTAAGCACCTCGCATGATTCAACTGTAGTGATTCTTTTATACTTGATTTACATTTTCATTTTATTATATGATCACAAGTTTTCATTATACTGTAGTTAAGCACCTGGCATGATTCAACTGTAGTGATTCTTTTATACTTGATTTACATTTTCATTTTATTATATGATCACAAGTTTTCATTATACTGTAGTTAAGCACCTGGCATGATTCAACTGTAGTGATTCTTTTATACTTGTTTTACATTTTCATTTATTATATGATCACAAGTTTTCATTATACTGGAGTTAAGCACCTGGCATGATTCAACTGTAGTGATTCTTTTATACTTGTTTTACATTTTCATTTTATTATATGATCACAAGTTTTCGTTATACTGTAGTTAAGCACCTGGCATGATTCAACTGTAGTGATTCTTTTATACTTGTTTTAGATTTTCATTTTATTATATGATCACAAGTTTTCATTATACTGTAGTTAAGCACCTGGCATGATTCAACTGTAGTGATTCTTTTATACTTGTTTTACATTTTCATTTTATTATATGATCACAAGCTTTCTTTTTACTGTAGTTAAGCTCCTGGCATGATTCAACTGTAGTGATTCTTTTTTACTTGATCTACATTTTCATTTTATTATAGAACATAGTTAGAACATAGTTTATTATTACAGTACCACATACATATTTACAACTGACCGATAAAGGCTAAAAAGCCCATGACAGTCAAAAAGGACAAATACATTTACACAAAACATAATTATAGAAATACATACAAAAGAATGCATAAGTTAATACATGCTGAAAACAACAGAAAAAAAGTACTTGGCACTTTAATCGATTTAACCGGACGTATGCAGAAATTATTGCTAAACAAATATGTTTTATTAATTACTAGTATAGCTTACACATGCGAAAAGAAGACATCATCATGTTAAATCATGCATTTGCTTCAAAAGAAACAGAACATACCAGAAATAAAATGAAAGAAATGCCTGGCAATTTAAACGATCACAAGTTTTCTTTATACTGTAGTTAAGCACCTGGCATGATTCAACTGTAGTGATTCTTTTATACTTGTTTTACATTTTCATTTTATTATATGATCACAAGTTTTCATTATACTGTAGTTAAGCACCTGGCATGATTCAACTGTAGTGATTCTTTTATACTTGTTTTACATTTTCATTTTATTATATGATCACAATTTTTCATTATACTGTAGTTAAGCACCTGGCATGATTCAACTGTAGTGATTCTTTTATACTTGATTTACATTTTCATTTTATTATATGATCACAAGTTTTCATTATACTGTAGTTAATCACCTGGCATGATTCAGCTGTAGTGATTCTTTTATACTTGTTTTACATTTTCATTTTATTATATGATCACAAGTTTTCATTATACTGTAGTTAAGCACCTGGCATGATTCAACTGTAGTGATTCTTTTATACTTGTTTTACATTTTCATTTTATTATATGATCACAAGTTTTCATTATACTGTAGTTAAGCACCTGGCATGATTCAACTGTAGTGATTCTTTTATACTTGATTTACATTTTCATTTCATTATATTATCACAAGTTTTCATTATACTGTAGTTAAGCACCTGGCATGATTCAACTGTAGTGATTCTTTTATACTTGTTTTACATTTTCATTTTATTATATGATCACAAGTTTTCATTATACTGTAGTTAAGCACCTGGCATGATTCAACTGTAGTGATTCTTTTATACTTGTTTTACATTTTCATTTTATTATATGATCACAAGTTTTCATTATACTGTAGTTAAGCACCTGGCATGATTCAACTGTAGTGATTCTTTTATACTTGATTTACATTTTCATTTTATTATATGATCACAAGTTTTCATTATACTGTAGTTAAGCACCTGGCATGATTCAACTGTAGTGATTCTTTTATACTTGATTTACATTTTCATTTTATTATGTGATCACAAGTTTTCATTATACTGTAGTTAAGCACCTGGCATGATTCAACTGTAGTGATTCTTTTATACTTGTTTTACATTTTCATTTTATTATATGATCACAAGTTTTCATTATACTGTAGTTAAGCACCTGGCATGATTCAACTGTAGTGATTCTTTTATACTTGTTTTACATTTTCATTTTATTATATGATCACAAGTTTTCATTATACTGTAGTTAAGCACCTGGCATGATTCAACTGTAGTGATTCTTTTATACTTGTTTTACATTTTCATTTTATTATATGATCACAAGTTTTCATTATACTGTAGTTAAGCACCTGGCATGATTCAGCTGTAGTGATTCTTTTATACTTGTTTTACATTTTCATTTTATTATATGATCACAAGTTTTCATTATACTGTAGTTAAGCACCTGGCATGATTCAACTGTAGTGATTCTTTTATACTTGATTTACATTTTCATTTTATTATTTGATCACAAGTTTTCATTATACTGTAGTTAAGCACCTGGCATGATTCAACTGTAGTGATTCTTTTAAACTTGTTTTACATTTTCATTTTATTATATGATCACAAGCTTTCATTTTACTGTAGTTAAGCACCTGGCATGATTCAACTGTAGTGATTCTTTTATACTTGATCTACATTTTCATTTTATTATAGAACATAGTTAGAATATAGTTTATTATTACAATACCACATACATATTTACAACAGACCGATTAAGGCTAAAAAGCCCATGACAGTCAAAAAGGACAAATACATTTACACAAAACATAATTATAGAAATACATACAAAAGAATGCATAAGTTAATACATGCAGAAAACAACAGAAAAGAAGTACTTGGCACTTTAAGCGATTTAACCGGACGTATGCAGAAATTATTGCTAAACAAATATGTTTTATTAATTACTAGTATAGCTTAAACATGCGAAACAAAGACATCATCATGTTAAAACATGCATTTGCTTCAAAAGAAACAGAACATACCAGAAATAAAATGAAAGAAATGCCTGGCAATTTAAACGATCACAAGTTTTCTTTATACTGTAGTTAAGCACCTGGCATGACTCAACTGTAGTGATTCTTTTATACTTGTTTTACATTTTCATTTTATTATATGATCACAAGTTTTCATTATACTGTATTTTAGCACCTGGCATGATTCAACTGTAGTGATTCTTTTATACTTGATTTACATTTTCATTTTATTATATGATCACAAGTTTTCATTATACTGTAGTTAATCACCTGGCATGATTCAGCTGTAGTGATTCTTTTATACTTGTTTTACATTTTCATTTTATTATATGATCACAAGTTTTCATTATACTGTAGTTAAGCACCTGGCATGATTCAACTGTAGTGATTCTTTTATACTTGTTTTACATTTTCATTTTATTATATGATCACAAGTTTTCATTATACTGTAGTTAAGCACCTGGCATGATTCAACTGTAGTGATTCTTTTATACTTGATTTACATTTTCATTTTATTATATGATCACAAGTTTTCATTATACTGTAGTTAATCACCTGGCATGATTCAGCTGTAGTGATTCTTTTATACTTGATTTACATTTTCATTTTATTATATGATCACAAGTTTTCATTATACTGTAGTTAAGCACCTGGTATGATTCAACTGTAGTGATTCTTTTATACTTGATTTACATTTTCATTTTATTATATGATCACAAGTTTTCATTATACTGTAGTTAAGCACCTGGCATGATTCAACTGTAGTGATTCTTTTATACTTGATTTACATTTTCATTTTATTATATGATCACAAGTTTTCATTATACTGTAGTTAAGCACCTAGTATGATTCAACTGTAGTGATTCTTTTATACTTGATTTACATTTTCATTTCATTATATGATCACAAGTTTTCATTATATTGTAGTTAAGCACCTGGTATGATTCAACTGTAGTGATTCTTTTATACTTGATTTACATTTTCATTTTATTATATGATCACAAGTTTTCATTATACTGTAGTTAAGCACCTGGTATGATTCAACTGTAGTGATTCTTTTATACTTGATTTACATTTTCATTTTATTATATGATCACAAGTTTTCATTATACTGTAGTTAAGCACCTGGTATGATTCAACTGTAGTGATTCTTTTATACTTGATTTACATTTTCATTTTATTATATGATCACAAGTTTTCATTATACTGTAGTTAAACACCTGGCATGATTCAACTGTAGTGATTCTTTTATACTTGATTTACATTTTCATTTTATTATATGATCACAAGTTTTCATTATACTGTAGTTAAGCACCTGGCATGATTCAACTGTAGTGATTCTTTTATACTTGTTTTACATTTTCATTTCATTATATGATCACAAGTTTTCGTTATACTGTAGTTAAGCACCTGGCATGATTCAACTGTAGTGATTCTTTTATACTTGTTTTACATTTTCATTTTATTATATGATCACAAGTTTTCGTTATACTGTAGTTAAGCACCTGGCTTGATTCAACTGTAGTGATTCTTTTATACTTGTTTTACATTTTCATTTTATTATATGATCACAAGTTTTCATTATACTGTAGTTAAGCACCTGGCATGATTCAGCTGTAGTGATTCTTTTATACTTGATTTACATTTTCATTTTATTATATGATCACAAGTTTTCATTATACTGTAGTTAATCACCTGGCATTATTCAGCTGTAGTGATTCTTTTATACTTGTTTTACATTTTCATTTTATTATATGATCACAAGTTTTCATTATACTGTAGTTAAGCACCTGATATGATTCAACTGTAGTGATTCTTTTATACTTGATTTACATTTTCATTTTATTATATGATCACAAGTTTTCATTATACTGTAGTTAAGCACCTGGCATGATTCAACTGTAGTGATTCTTTTATACTTGTTTTACATTTTCATTTTATTATATGATCACAAGTTTTCATTATACTGTAGTTAAGCACCTGGCATGATTCAACTGTAGTGATTCTTTTATACTTGATTTACATTTTCATTTTATTATATGATCACAAGTTTTCATTATACTGTAGTTAAGCACCTGGCATGATTCAACTGTAGTGATTCTTTTATACTTGATTTACATTTTCATTTTATTATATGATCACAAGTTTTCATTATACTGTAGTTAAGCACCTGGTATGATTCAACTGTAGTGATTCTTTTATACTTGATTTACATTTTCATTTCATTATATGATCACAAGTTTTCATTATACTGTAGTTAAGCACCTGGTATGATTCAACTGTAGTGATTCTTTTATACTTGATTTACATTTTCATTTTATTATATGATCACAAGTTTTCATTATACTGTAGTTAAGCACCTGGTATGATTCAACTGTAGTGATTCTTTTATACTTGATTTACATTTTCATTTTATTATATGATCACAAGTTTTCATTATACTGTAGTTAAGCACCTGGTATGATTCAACTGTAGTGATTCTTTTATACTTGATTTACATTTTCATTTTATTATATGATCACAAGTTTTCATTATACTGTAGTTAAGCACCTGGTATGATTCAACTGTAGTGATTCTTTTATACTTGATTTACATTTTCATTTTATTATATGATCACAAGTTTTCATTATACTGTAGTTAAGCACCTGGCATGATTCAACTGTAGTGATTCTTTTATACTTGATTTACATTTTCATTTTATTATATGATCACAAGGTTTCATTATACTGTAGTTAAGCACCTGGCATGATTCAACTGTAGTGATTCTTTTATACTTGTTTTACATTTTCATTTCATTATATGATCACAAGTTTTCGTTATACTGTAGTTAAGCACCTGGCTTGATTCAACTGTAGTGATTCTTTTATACTTGTTTTACATTTTCATTTTATTATATGATCACAAGTTTTCATTATACTGTAGTTAAGCACCTGGCTTGATTCAACTGTAGTGATTCTTTTATACTTGTTTTACATTTTCATTTTATTATATGATCACAAGTTTTCATTATACTGTAGTTAAGCACCTGGCATGATTCAGCTGTAGTGATTCTTTTATACTTGATTTACATTTTCATTTTATTATATGATCACAAGTTTTCATTATACTGTAGTTAATCACCTGGCATTATTCAGCTGTAGTGATTCTTTTATACTTGTTTTACATTTTCATTTTATTATATGATCACAAGTTTTCATTATACTGTAGTTAAGCACCTGGTATGATTCAACTGTAGTGATTCTTTTATACTTGTTTTACATTTTCATTTATTATATGATCACAAGTTTTCATTATACTGTAGTTAAGCACCTGGCATGATTCAACTGTAGTGATTCTTTTATACTTGATCTTCATTTTCATTTTATTATAGAACATAGTTAGAATATAGTTTATTATTACAATACCACATACATATTTACAACAGACCGATTAAGGCTAAACAGCCCATGACAGTCAAAAAGGACAAATACATTTACACAAAACATAATTATAGAAATACATACAAAAGAATGCATAAGTTAATACATGCAGAAAACAACAGAAAAAAAGTACTTGGCACTTTAAGCGATTTAACCGGACGTATGCAGAAATTATTGCTAAACAAATATGTTTTATTAATTACTAGTATAGCTTACACATGCGAAACGAAGACATCATCATGTTAAAACATGCATTTGCTTCAAAAGAAACAGAACATACCAGAAATAAAATGAAAGAAATGCCTGGCAATTTAAACGATCACAAGTTTTCTTTATACTGTAGTTAAGCACCTGGCATGATTCAACTGTAGTGATTCTTTTATACTTGTTTTACATTTTCATTTTATTATATGATCACAAGTTTTCATTATACTGTATTTTAGCACCTGGCATGATTCAACTGTAGTGATTCTTTTATACTTCATTTACATTTTCATTTTATTATATGATCACAAGTTTTCATTATACTGTAGTTAAACACCTGGCATGATTCAACTGTAGTGATTGTTTTATACTTGTTTTACATTTTCATTTTATTATATGATCACAAGTTTTCATTATACTGTAGTTAAGCACCTGGCATGATTCAACTGTAGTGATTCTTTTATACTTGTTTTACATTTTCATTTTATTATATGATCACAAGTTTTCATTATACTGTAGTTAAGCACCTGGCATGATTCAACTGTAGTGATTCTTTTATACTTGTTTTACCTTTGCATTTTATGATATGATTACAAGTTTTCATTATACTGTAGTTAAGCACCTGGCATGATTCAACTGTAGTGATTCTTTTATACTTGTTTTACATTTTCATTTTATTATATGATCACAAGTTTTCATTATACTGTAGTTAAGCACCAGGCATGATTCAACTGTAGTGATTCTTTTATACTTGTTTTACATTTTCATTTTATTATATGATCACAAGTTTTCATTATACTGTAGTTAAGCACCTGGCATGATTCAACTGTAGTGATTCTTTTATACTTGTTTTACATTTTCAGTTTATTATATGATCACAAGTTTTCGTTATACTGTAGTTAAGCACCTGGTATGATTCAACTGTAGTGATTCTTTATACTTGTTTTACATTTTCATTTTATTATATGATCACAAGTTTTCATTATACTGTAGTTAAGCACCTGGCATGATTCAACTGTAGTGTTTCTTTAATACTTGTTTTACATTTTCATTTTATTATATGATCACAAGTTTTCATTATACTGTAGTTAAGCACCTGGCATGATTCAACTGTAGTGATTCTTTTATACTTGTTTTACATTTTCATTTTATTATATGATCACAAGTTTTCATTATACAGTATTTTAGCACCTGGCATGATTCAACTGTAGTGATTCTTTTATACTTGATTTACATTTTCATTTTATTATATGATCACAAGTTTTCATTATACTGTAGTTAAGCACCTCGCATGATTCAACTGTAGTGATTCTTTTATACTTGATTTACATTTTCATTTTATTATATGATCACAAGTTTTCATTATACTGTAGTTAAGCACCTGGCATGATTCAACTGTAGTGATTCTTTTATACTTGATTTACATTTTCATTTTATTATATGATCACAAGTTTTCATTATACTGTAGTTAAGCACCTGGCATGATTCAACTGTAGTGATTCTTTTATACTTGTTTTACATTTTCATTTATTATATGATCACAAGTTTTCATTATACTGGAGTTAAGCACCTGGCATGATTCAACTGTAGTGATTCTTTTATACTTGTTTTACATTTTCATTTTATTATATGATCACAAGTTTTCGTTATACTGTAGTTAAGCACCTGGCATGATTCAACTGTAGTGATTCTTTTATACTTGTTTTAGATTTTCATTTTATTATATGATCACAAGTTTTCATTATACTGTAGTTAAGCACCTGGCATGATTCAACTGTAGTGATTCTTTTATGCTTGTTTTACATTTTCATTTTATTATATGATCACAAGCTTTCTTTTTACTGTAGTTAAGCTCCTGGCATGATTCAACTGTAGTGATTCTTTTTTACTTGATCTACATTTTCATTTTATTATAGAACATAGTTAGAACATAGTTTATTATTACAGTACCACATACATATTTACAACTGACCGATAAAGGCTAAAAAGCCCATGACAGTCAAAAAGGACAAATACATTTACACAAAACATAATTATAGAAATACATACAAAAGAATGCATAAGTTAATACATGCTGAAAACAACAGAAAAAAAGTACTTGGCACTTTAATCGATTTAACCGGACGTATGCAGAAATTATTGCTAAACAAATATGTTTTATTAATTACTAGTATAGCTTACACATGCGAAAAGAAGACATCATCATGTTAAATCATGCATTTGCTTCAAAAGAAACAGAACATACCAGAAATAAAATGAAAGAAATGCCTGGCAATTTAAACGATCACAAGTTTTCTTTATACTGTAGTTAAGCACCTGGCATGATTCAACTGTAGTGATTCTTTTATACTTGTTTTACATTTTCATTTTATTATATGATCACAAGTTTTCATTATACTGTAGTTAAGCACCTGGCATGATTCAACTGTAGTGATTCTTTTATACTTGTTTTACATTTTCATTTTATTATATGATCACAATTTTTCATTATACTGTAGTTAAGCACCTGGCATGATTCAACTGTAGTGATTCTTTTATACTTGATTTACATTTTCATTTTATTATATGATCACAAGTTTTCATTATACTGTAGTTAATCACCTGGCATGATTCAGCTGTAGTGATTCTTTTATACTTGTTTTACATTTTCATTTTATTATATGATCACAAGTTTTCATTATACTGTAGTTAAGCACCTGGCATGATTCAACTGTAGTGATTCTTTTATACTTGTTTTACATTTTCATTTTATTATATGATCACAAGTTTTCATTATACTGTAGTTAAGCACCTGGCATGATTCAACTGTAGTGATTCTTTTATACTTGATTTACATTTTCATTTCATTATATGATCACAAGTTTTCATTATACTGTAGTTAAGCACCTGGCATGATTCAACTGTAGTGATTCTTTTATACTTGTTTTACATTTTCATTTTATTATATGATCACAAGTTTTCATTATACTGTAGTTAAGCACCTGGCATGATTCAACTGTAGTGATTCTTTTATACTTGTTTTACATTTTCATTTTATTATATGATCACAAGTTTTCATTATACTGTAGTTAAGCACCTGGCATGATTCAACTGTAGTGATTCTTTTATACTTGATTTACATTTTCATTTTATTATATGATCACAAGTTTTCATTATACTGTAGTTAAGCACCTGGCATGATTCCACTGTAGTGATTCTTTTATACTTGATTTACATTTTCATTTTATTATGTGATCACAAGTTTTCATTATACTGTAGTTAAGCACCTGGCATGATTCAACTGTAGTGATTCTTTTATACTTGTTTTACATTTTCATTTTATTATATGATCACAAGTTTTCATTATACTGTAGTTAAGCACCTGGCATGATTCAACTGTAGTGATTCTTTTATACTTGTTTTACATTTTCATTTTATTATATGATCACAAGTTTTCATTATACTGTAGTTAAGCACCTGGCATGATTCAACTGTAGTGATTCTTTTATACTTGTTTTACATTTTCATTTTATTATATGATCACAAGTTTTCATTATACTGTAGTTAAGCACCTGGCATGATTCAGCTGTAGTGATTCTTTTATACTTGTTTTACATTTTCATTTTATTATATGATCACAAGTTTTCATTATACTGTAGTTAAGCACCTGGCATGATTCAACTGTAGTGATTCTTTTATACTTGATTTACATTTTCATTTTATTATTTGATCACAAGTTTTCATTATACTGTAGTTAAGCACCTGGCATGATTCAACTGTAGTGATTCTTTTAAACTTGTTTTACATTTTCATTTTATTATATGATCACAAGCTTTCATTTTACTGTAGTTAAGCACCTGGCATGATTCAACTGTAGTGATTCTTTTATACTTGATCTACATTTTCATTTTATTATAGAACATAGTTAGAATATAGTTTATTATTACAATACCACATACATATTTACAACAGACCGATTAAGGCTAAAAAGCCCATGACAGTCAAAAAGGACAAATACATTTACACAAAACATAATTATAGAAATACATACAAAAGAATGCATAAGTTAATACATGCAGAAAACAACAGAAAAGAAGTACTTGGCACTTTAAGCGATTTAACCGGACGTATGCAGAAATTATTGCTAAACAAATATGTTTTATTAATTACTAGTATAGCTTAAACATGCGAAACAAAGACATCATCATGTTAAAACATGCATTTGCTTCAAAAGAAACAGAACATACCAGAAATAAAATGAAAGAAATGCCTGGCAATTTAAACGATCACAAGTTTTCTTTATACTGTAGTTAAGCACCTGGCATGATTCAACTGTAGTGATTCTTTTATACTTGTTTTACATTTTCATTTTATTATATGATCACAAGTTTTCATTATACTGTATTTTAGCACCTGGCATGATTCAACTGTAGTGATTCTTTTATACTTCATTTACATTTTCATTTTATTATATGATCACAAGTTTTCATTATACTGTAGTTAAACACCTGGCATGATTCAACTGTAGTGATTGTTTTATACTTGTTTTACATTTTCATTTTATTATATGATCACAAGTTTTCATTATACTGTAGTTAAGCACCTGGCATGATTCAACTGTAGTGATTCTTTTATACTTGTTTTACATTTTCATTTTATTATATGATCACAAGTTTTCATTATACTGTAGTTAAGCACCTGGCATGATTCAACTGTAGTGATTCTTTTATACTTGTTTTACCTTTGCATTTTATGATATGATTACAAGTTTTCATTATACTGTAGTTAAGCACCTGGCATGATTCAACTGTAGTGATTCTTTTATACTTGTTTTACATTTTCATTTTATTATATGATCACAAGTTTTCATTATACTGTAGTTAAGCACCAGGCATGATTCAACTGTAGTGATTCTTTTATACTTGTTTTACATTTTCATTTTATTATATGATCACAAGTTTTCATTATACTGTAGTTAAGCACCTGGCATGATTCAACTGTAGTGATTCTTTTATACTTGTTTTACATTTTCAGTTTATTATATGATCACAAGTTTTCGTTATACTGTAGTTAAGCACCTGGTATGATTCAACTGTAGTGATTCTTTATACTTGTTTTACATTTTCATTTTATTATATGATCACAAGTTTTCATTATACTGTAGTTAAGCACCTGGCATGATTCAACTGTAGTGTTTCTTTAATACTTGTTTTACATTTTCATTTTATTATATGATCACAAGTTTTCATTATACTGTAGTTAAGCACCTGGCATGATTCAACTGTAGTGATTCTTTTATACTTGTTTTACATTTTCATTTTATTATATGATCACAAGTTTTCATTATACAGTATTTTAGCACCTGGCATGATTCAACTGTAGTGATTCTTTTATACTTGATTTACATTTTCATTTTATTATATGATCACAAGTTTTCATTATACTGTAGTTAAGCACCTCGCATGATTCAACTGTAGTGATTCTTTTATACTTGATTTACATTTTCATTTTATTATATGATCACAAGTTTTCATTATACTGTAGTTAAGCACCTGGCATGATTCAACTGTAGTGATTCTTTTATACTTGATTTACATTTTCATTTTATTATATGATCACAAGTTTTCATTATACTGTAGTTAAGCACCTGGCATGATTCAACTGTAGTGATTCTTTTATACTTGTTTTACATTTTCATTTATTATATGATCACAAGTTTTCATTATACTGGAGTTAAGCACCTGGCATGATTCAACTGTAGTGATTCTTTTATACTTGTTTTACATTTTCATTTTATTATATGATCACAAGTTTTCGTTATACTGTAGTTAAGCACCTGGCATGATTCAACTGTAGTGATTCTTTTATACTTGTTTTAGATTTTCATTTTATTATATGATCACAAGTTTTCATTATACTGTAGTTAAGCACCTGGCATGATTCAACTGTAGTGATTCTTTTATGCTTGTTTTACATTTTCATTTTATTATATGATCACAAGCTTTCTTTTTACTGTAGTTAAGCTCCTGGCATGATTCAACTGTAGTGATTCTTTTTTACTTGATCTACATTTTCATTTTATTATAGAACATAGTTAGAACATAGTTTATTATTACAGTACCACATACATATTTACAACTGACCGATAAAGGCTAAAAAGCCCATGACAGTCAAAAAGGACAAATACATTTACACAAAACATAATTATAGAAATACATACAAAAGAATGCATAAGTTAATACATGCTGAAAACAACAGAAAAAAAGTACTTGGCACTTTAATCGATTTAACCGGACGTATGCAGAAATTATTGCTAAACAAATATGTTTTATTAATTACTAGTATAGCTTACACATGCGAAAAGAAGACATCATCATGTTAAATCATGCATTTGCTTCAAAAGAAACAGAACATACCAGAAATAAAATGAAAGAAATGCCTGGCAATTTAAACGATCACAAGTTTTCTTTATACTGTAGTTAAGCACCTGGCATGATTCAACTGTAGTGATTCTTTTATACTTGTTTTACATTTTCATTTTATTATATGATCACAAGTTTTCATTATACTGTAGTTAAGCACCTGGCATGATTCAACTGTAGTGATTCTTTTATACTTGTTTTACATTTTCATTTTATTATATGATCACAATTTTTCATTATACTGTAGTTAAGCACCTGGCATGATTCAACTGTAGTGATTCTTTTATACTTGATTTACATTTTCATTTTATTATATGATCACAAGTTTTCATTATACTGTAGTTAATCACCTGGCATGATTCAGCTGTAGTGATTCTTTTATACTTGTTTTACATTTTCATTTTATTATATGATCACAAGTTTTCATTATACTGTAGTTAAGCACCTGGCATGATTCAACTGTAGTGATTCTTTTATACTTGTTTTACATTTTCATTTTATTATATGATCACAAGTTTTCATTATACTGTAGTTAAGCACCTGGCATGATTCAACTGTAGTGATTCTTTTATACTTGATTTACATTTTCATTTCATTATATGATCACAAGTTTTCATTATACTGTAGTTAAGCACCTGGCATGATTCAACTGTAGTGATTCTTTTATACTTGTTTTACATTTTCATTTTATTATATGATCACAAGTTTTCATTATACTGTAGTTAAGCACCTGGCATGATTCAACTGTAGTGATTCTTTTATACTTGTTTTACATTTTCATTTTATTATATGATCACAAGTTTTCATTATACTGTAGTTAAGCACCTGGCATGATTCAACTGTAGTGATTCTTTTATACTTGATTTACATTTTCATTTTATTATATGATCACAAGTTTTCATTATACTGTAGTTAAGCACCTGGCATGATTCCACTGTAGTGATTCTTTTATACTTGATTTACATTTTCATTTTATTATGTGATCACAAGTTTTCATTATACTGTAGTTAAGCACCTGGCATGATTCAACTGTAGTGATTCTTTTATACTTGTTTTACATTTTCATTTTATTATATGATCACAAGTTTTCATTATACTGTAGTTAAGCACCTGGCATGATTCAACTGTAGTGATTCTTTTATACTTGTTTTACATTTTCATTTTATTATATGATCACAAGTTTTCATTATACTGTAGTTAAGCACCTGGCATGATTCAACTGTAGTGATTCTTTTATACTTGTTTTACATTTTCATTTTATTATATGATCACAAGTTTTCATTATACTGTAGTTAAGCACCTGGCATGATTCAGCTGTAGTGATTCTTTTATACTTGTTTTACATTTTCATTTTATTATATGATCACAAGTTTTCATTATACTGTAGTTAAGCACCTGGCATGATTCAACTGTAGTGATTCTTTTATACTTGATTTACATTTTCATTTTATTATTTGATCACAAGTTTTCATTATACTGTAGTTAAGCACCTGGCATGATTCAACTGTAGTGATTCTTTTAAACTTGTTTTACATTTTCATTTTATTATATGATCACAAGCTTTCATTTTACTGTAGTTAAGCACCTGGCATGATTCAACTGTAGTGATTCTTTTATACTTGATCTACATTTTCATTTTATTATAGAACATAGTTAGAATATAGTTTATTATTACAATACCACATACATATTTACAACAGACCGATTAAGGCTAAAAAGCCCATGACAGTCAAAAAGGACAAATACATTTACACAAAACATAATTATAGAAATACATACAAAAGAATGCATAAGTTAATACATGCAGAAAACAACAGAAAAGAAGTACTTGGCACTTTAAGCGATTTAACCGGACGTATGCAGAAATTATTGCTAAACAAATATGTTTTATTAATTACTAGTATAGCTTAAACATGCGAAACAAAGACATCATCATGTTAAAACATGCATTTGCTTCAAAAGAAACAGAACATACCAGAAATAAAATGAAAGAAATGCCTGGCAATTTAAACGATCACAAGTTTTCTTTATACTGTAGTTAAGCACCTGGCATGACTCAACTGTAGTGATTCTTTTATACTTGTTTTACATTTTCATTTTATTATATGATCACAAGTTTTCATTATACTGTATTTTAGCACCTGGCATGATTCAACTGTAGTGATTCTTTTATACTTGATTTACATTTTCATTTTATTATATGATCACAAGTTTTCATTATACTGTAGTTAATCACCTGGCATGATTCAGCTGTAGTGATTCTTTTATACTTGTTTTACATTTTCATTTTATTATATGATCACAAGTTTTCATTATACTGTAGTTAAGCACCTGGCATGATTCAACTGTAGTGATTCTTTTATACTTGTTTTACATTTTCATTTTATTATATGATCACAAGTTTTCATTATACTGTAGTTAAGCACCTGGCATGATTCAACTGTAGTGATTCTTTTATACTTGATTTACATTTTCATTTTATTATATGATCACAAGTTTTCATTATACTGTAGTTAATCACCTGGCATGATTCAGCTGTAGTGATTCTTTTATACTTGATTTACATTTTCATTTTATTATATGATCACAAGTTTTCATTATACTGTAGTTAAGCACCTGGTATGATTCAACTGTAGTGATTCTTTTATACTTGATTTACATTTTCATTTTATTATATGATCACAAGTTTTCATTATACTGTAGTTAAGCACCTGGCATGATTCAACTGTAGTGATTCTTTTATACTTGATTTACATTTTCATTTTATTATATGATCACAAGTTTTCATTATACTGTAGTTAAGCACCTAGTATGATTCAACTGTAGTGATTCTTTTATACTTGATTTACATTTTCATTTCATTATATGATCACAAGTTTTCATTATATTGTAGTTAAGCACCTGGTATGATTCAACTGTAGTGATTCTTTTATACTTGATTTACATTTTCATTTTATTATATGATCACAAGTTTTCATTATACTGTAGTTAAGCACCTGGTATGATTCAACTGTAGTGATTCTTTTATACTTGATTTACATTTTCATTTTATTATATGATCACAAGTTTTCATTATACTGTAGTTAAGCACCTGGTATGATTCAACTGTAGTGATTCTTTTATACTTGATTTACATTTTCATTTTATTATATGATCACAAGTTTTCATTATACTGTAGTTAAACACCTGGCATGATTCAACTGTAGTGATTCTTTTATACTTGATTTACATTTTCATTTTATTATATGATCACAAGTTTTCATTATACTGTAGTTAAGCACCTGGCATGATTCAACTGTAGTGATTCTTTTATACTTGTTTTACATTTTCATTTCATTATATGATCACAAGTTTTCGTTATACTGTAGTTAAGCACCTGGCATGATTCAACTGTAGTGATTCTTTTATACTTGTTTTACATTTTCATTTTATTATATGATCACAAGTTTTCGTTATACTGTAGTTAAGCACCTGGCTTGATTCAACTGTAGTGATTCTTTTATACTTGTTTTACATTTTCATTTTATTATATGATCACAAGTTTTCATTATACTGTAGTTAAGCACCTGGCATGATTCAGCTGTAGTGATTCTTTTATACTTGATTTACATTTTCATTTTATTATATGATCACAAGTTTTCATTATACTGTAGTTAATCACCTGGCATTATTCAGCTGTAGTGATTCTTTTATACTTGTTTTACATTTTCATTTTATTATATGATCACAAGTTTTCATTATACTGTAGTTAAGCACCTGATATGATTCAACTGTAGTGATTCTTTTATACTTGATTTACATTTTCATTTTATTATATGATCACAAGTTTTCATTATACTGTAGTTAAGCACCTGGCATGATTCAACTGTAGTGATTCCTTTATACTTGTTTTACATTTTCATTTTATTATATGATCACAAGTTTTCATTATACTGTAGTTAAGCACCTGGCATGATTCAACTGTAGTGATTCTTTTATACTTGATTTACATTTTCATTTTATTATATGATCACAAGTTTTCATTATACTGTAGTTAAGCACCTGGCATGATTCAACTGTAGTGATTCTTTTATACTTGATTTACATTTTCATTTTATTATATGATCACAAGTTTTCATTATACTGTAGTTAAGCACCTGGTATGATTCAACTGTAGTGATTCTTTTATACTTGATTTACATTTTCATTTCATTATATGATCACAAGTTTTCATTATACTGTAGTTAAGCACCTGGTATGATTCAACTGTAGTGATTCTTTTATACTTGATTTACATTTTCATTTTATTATATGATCACAAGTTTTCATTATACTGTAGTTAAGCACCTGGTATGATTCAACTGTAGTGATTCTTTTATACTTGATTTACATTTTCATTTTATTATATGATCACAAGTTTTCATTATACTGTAGTTAAGCACCTGGTATGATTCAACTGTAGTGATTCTTTTATACTTGATTTACATTTTCATTTTATTATATGATCACAAGTTTTCATTATACTGTAGTTAAGCACCTGGTATGATTCAACTGTAGTGATTCTTTTATACTTGATTTACATTTTCATTTTATTATATGATCACAAGTTTTCATTATACTGTAGTTAAGCACCTGGCATGATTCAACTGTAGTGATTCTTTTATACTTGATTTACATTTTCATTTTATTATATGATCACAAGTTTTCATTATACTGTAGTTAAGCACCTGGCATGATTCAACTGTAGTGATTCTTTTATACTTGTTTTACATTTTCATTTCATTATATGATCACAAGTTTTCGTTATACTGTAGTTAAGCACCTGGCTTGATTCAACTGTAGTGATTCTTTTATACTTGTTTTACATTTTCATTTTATTATATGATCACAAGTTTTCATTATACTGTAGTTAAGCACCTGGCTTGATTCAACTGTAGTGATTCTTTTATACTTGTTTTACGTTTTCATTTTATTATATGATCACAAGTTTTCATTATACTGTAGTTAAGCACCTGGCATGATTCAGCTGTAGTGATTCTTTTATACTTGATTTACATTTTCATTTTATTATATGATCACAAGTTTTCATTATACTGTAGTTAATCACCTGGCATTATTCAGCTGTAGTGATTCTTTTATACTTGTTTTACATTTTCATTTTATTATATGATCACAAGTTTTCATTATACTGTAGTTAAGCACCTGGTATGATTCAACTGTAGTGATTCTTTTATACTTGTTTTACATTTTCATTTATTATATGATCACAAGTTTTCATTATACTGTAGTTAAGCACCTGGCATGATTCAACTGTAGTGATTCTTTTATACTTGATCTACATTTTCATTTTATTATAGAACATAGTTAGAATATAGTTTATTATTACAATACCACATACATATTTACAACAGACCGATTAAGGCTAAACAGCCCATGACAGTCAAAAAGGACAAATACATTTACACAAAACATAATTATAGAAATACATACAAAAGAATGCATAAGTTAATACATGCAGAAAACAACAGAAAAAAAGTACTTGGCACTTTAAGCGATTTAACCGGACGTATGCAGAAATTATTGCTAAACAAATATGTTTTATTAATTACTAGTATAGCTTAAACATGCGAAACAAAGACATCATCATGTTAAAACATGCATTTGCTTCAAAAGAAACAGAACATACCAGAAATAAAATGAAAGAAATGCCTGGCAATTTAAACGATCACAAGTTTTCTTTATACTGTAGTTAAGCACCTGGCATGACTCAACTGTAGTGATTCTTTTATACTTGTTTTACATTTTCATTTTATTATATGATCACAAGTTTTCATTATACTGTATTTTAGCACCTGGCATGATTCAACTGTAGTGATTCTTTTATACTTGATTTACATTTTCATTTTATTATATGATCACAAGTTTTCATTATACTGTAGTTAATCACCTGGCATGATTCAGCTGTAGTGATTCTTTTATACTTGTTTTACATTTTCATTTTATTATATGATCACAAGTTTTCATTATACTGTAGTTAAGCACCTGGCATGATTCAACTGTAGTGATTCTTTTATACTTGTTTTACATTTTCATTTTATTATATGATCACAAGTTTTCATTATACTGTAGTTAAGCACCTGGCATGATTCAACTGTAGTGATTCTTTTATACTTGATTTACATTTTCATTTTATTATATGATCACAAGTTTTCATTATACTGTAGTTAATCACCTGGCATGATTCAGCTGTAGTGATTCTTTTATACTTGATTTACATTTTCATTTTATTATATGATCACAAGTTTTCATTATACTGTAGTTAAGCACCTGGTATGATTCAACTGTAGTGATTCTTTTATACTTGATTTACATTTTCATTTTATTATATGATCACAAGTTTTCATTATACTGTAGTTAAGCACCTGGCATGATTCAACTGTAGTGATTCTTTTATACTTGATTTACATTTTCATTTTATTATATGATCACAAGTTTTCATTATACTGTAGTTAAGCACCTAGTATGATTCAACTGTAGTGATTCTTTTATACTTGATTTACATTTTCATTTCATTATATGATCACAAGTTTTCATTATATTGTAGTTAAGCACCTGGTATGATTCAACTGTAGTGATTCTTTTATACTTGATTTACATTTTCATTTTATTATATGATCACAAGTTTTCATTATACTGTAGTTAAGCACCTGGTATGATTCAACTGTAGTGATTCTTTTATACTTGATTTACATTTTCATTTTATTATATGATCACAAGTTTTCATTATACTGTAGTTAAGCACCTGGTATGATTCAACTGTAGTGATTCTTTTATACTTGATTTACATTTTCATTTTATTATATGATCACAAGTTTTCATTATACTGTAGTTAAACACCTGGCATGATTCAACTGTAGTGATTCTTTTATACTTGATTTACATTTTCATTTTATTATATGATCACAAGTTTTCATTATACTGTAGTTAAGCACCTGGCATGATTCAACTGTAGTGATTCTTTTATACTTGTTTTACATTTTCATTTCATTATATGATCACAAGTTTTCGTTATACTGTAGTTAAGCACCTGGCATGATTCAACTGTAGTGATTCTTTTATACTTGTTTTACATTTTCATTTTATTATATGATCACAAGTTTTCGTTATACTGTAGTTAAGCACCTGGCTTGATTCAACTGTAGTGATTCTTTTATACTTGTTTTACATTTTCATTTTATTATATGATCACAAGTTTTCATTATACTGTAGTTAAGCACCTGGCATGATTCAGCTGTAGTGATTCTTTTATACTTGATTTACATTTTCATTTTATTATATGATCACAAGTTTTCATTATACTGTAGTTAATCACCTGGCATTATTCAGCTGTAGTGATTCTTTTATACTTGTTTTACATTTTCATTTTATTATATGATCACAAGTTTTCATTATACTGTAGTTAAGCACCTGATATGATTCAACTGTAGTGATTCTTTTATACTTGATTTACATTTTCATTTTATTATATGATCACAAGTTTTCATTATACTGTAGTTAAGCACCTGGCATGATTCAACTGTAGTGATTCCTTTATACTTGTTTTACATTTTCATTTTATTATATGATCACAAGTTTTCATTATACTGTAGTTAAGCACCTGGCATGATTCAACTGTAGTGATTCTTTTATACTTGATTTACATTTTCATTTTATTATATGATCACAAGTTTTCATTATACTGTAGTTAAGCACCTGGCATGATTCAACTGTAGTGATTCTTTTATACTTGATTTACATTTTCATTTTATTATATGATCACAAGTTTTCATTATACTGTAGTTAAGCACCTGGTATGATTCAACTGTAGTGATTCTTTTATACTTGATTTACATTTTCATTTCATTATATGATCACAAGTTTTCATTATACTGTAGTTAAGCACCTGGTATGATTCAACTGTAGTGATTCTTTTATACTTGATTTACATTTTCATTTTATTATATGATCACAAGTTTTCATTATACTGTAGTTAAGCACCTGGTATGATTCAACTGTAGTGATTCTTTTATACTTGATTTACATTTTCATTTTATTATATGATCACAAGTTTTCATTATACTGTAGTTAAGCACCTGGTATGATTCAACTGTAGTGATTCTTTTATACTTGATTTACATTTTCATTTTATTATATGATCACAAGTTTTCATTATACTGTAGTTAAGCACCTGGTATGATTCAACTGTAGTGATTCTTTTATACTTGATTTACATTTTCATTTTATTATATGATCACAAGTTTTCATTATACTGTAGTTAAGCACCTGGCATGATTCAACTGTAGTGATTCTTTTATACTTGATTTACATTTTCATTTTATTATATGATCACAAGTTTTCATTATACTGTAGTTAAGCACCTGGCATGATTCAACTGTAGTGATTCTTTTATACTTGTTTTACATTTTCATTTCATTATATGATCACAAGTTTTCGTTATACTGTAGTTAAGCACCTGGCTTGATTCAACTGTAGTGATTCTTTTATACTTGTTTTACATTTTCATTTTATTATATGATCACAAGTTTTCATTATACTGTAGTTAAGCACCTGGCTTGATTCAACTGTAGTGATTCTTTTATACTTGTTTTACGTTTTCATTTTATTATATGATCACAAGTTTTCATTATACTGTAGTTAAGCACCTGGCATGATTCAGCTGTAGTGATTCTTTTATACTTGATTTACATTTTCATTTTATTATATGATCACAAGTTTTCATTATACTGTAGTTAATCACCTGGCATTATTCAGCTGTAGTGATTCTTTTATACTTGTTTTACATTTTCATTTTATTATATGATCACAAGTTTTCATTATACTGTAGTTAAGCACCTGGTATGATTCAACTGTAGTGATTCTTTTATACTTGTTTTACATTTTCATTTATTATATGATCACAAGTTTTCATTATACTGTAGTTAAGCACCTGGCATGATTCAACTGTAGTGATTCTTTTATACTTGATCTACATTTTCATTTTATTATAGAACATAGTTAGAATATAGTTTATTATTACAATACCACATACATATTTACAACAGACCGATTAAGGCTAAACAGCCCATGACAGTCAAAAAGGACAAATACATTTACACAAAACATAATTATAGAAATACATACAAAAGAATGCATAAGTTAATACATGCAGAAAACAACAGAAAAAAAGTACTTGGCACTTTAAGCGATTTAACCGGACGTATGCAGAAATTATTGCTAAACAAATATGTTTTATTAATTACTAGTATAGCTTACACATGCGAAACGAAGACATCATCATGTTAAAACATGCATTTGCTTCAAAAGAAACAGAACATACCAGAAATAAAATGAAAGAAATGCCTGGCAATTTAAACGATCACAAGTTTTCTTTATACTGTAGTTAAGCACCTGGCATGATTCAACTGTAGTGATTCTTTTATACTTGTTTTACATTTTCATTTTATTATATGATCACAAGTTTTCATTATACTGTATTTTAGCACCTGGCATGATTCAACTGTAGTGATTCTTTTATACTTCATTTACATTTTCATTTTATTATATGATCACAAGTTTTCATTATACTGTAGTTAAACACCTGGCATGATTCAACTGTAGTGATTGTTTTATACTTGTTTTACATTTTCATTTTATTATATGATCACAAGTTTTCATTATACTGTAGTTAAGCACCTGGCATGATTCAACTGTAGTGATTCTTTTATACTTGTTTTACATTTTCATTTTATTATATGATCACAAGTTTTCATTATACTGTAGTTAAGCACCTGGCATGATTCAACTGTAGTGATTCTTTTATACTTGTTTTACCTTTGCATTTTATGATATGATTACAAGTTTTCATTATACTGTAGTTAAGCACCTGGCATGATTCAACTGTAGTGATTCTTTTATACTTGTTTTACATTTTCATTTTATTATATGATCACAAGTTTTCATTATACTGTAGTTAAGCACCAGGCATGATTCAACTGTAGTGATTCTTTTATACTTGTTTTACATTTTCATTTTATTATATGATCACAAGTTTTCATTATACTGTAGTTAAGCACCTGGCATGATTCAACTGTAGTGATTCTTTTATACTTGTTTTACATTTTCAGTTTATTATATGATCACAAGTTTTCGTTATACTGTAGTTAAGCACCTGGTATGATTCAACTGTAGTGATTCTTTATACTTGTTTTACATTTTCATTTTATTATATGATCACAAGTTTTCATTATACTGTAGTTAAGCACCTGGCATGATTCAACTGTAGTGTTTCTTTAATACTTGTTTTACATTTTCATTTTATTATATGATCACAAGTTTTCATTATACTGTAGTTAAGCACCTGGCATGATTCAACTGTAGTGATTCTTTTATACTTGTTTTACATTTTCATTTTATTATATGATCACAAGTTTTCATTATACAGTATTTTAGCACCTGGCATGATTCAACTGTAGTGATTCTTTTATACTTGATTTACATTTTCATTTTATTATATGATCACAAGTTTTCATTATACTGTAGTTAATCACCTGGCATGATTCAGCTGTAGTGATTCTTTTATACTTGTTTTACATTTTCATTTTATTATATGATCACAAGTTTTCATTATACTGTAGTTAAGCACCTGGCATGATTCAACTGTAACGATTCTTTTATACTTGTTTTACATTTGCATTTCATTATATGATCACAAGTTTTCATTATACTGTAGTTAAGCACCTGGCATGATTCAACTGTAGTGATTCTTTTATACTTGATTTACATTTTCATTTTATTATATGATCACACGTTTTCATTATACTGTAGTTAAGCACCTGGCATGATTCAACTGTAGTGATTCTTTTATACTTGATTTACATTTTCATTTTATTATATGATCACAAGTTTTCATTATACTGTAGTTAAGCACCTGGCATGATTCAACTGTAGTGATTCTTTTATACTTGTTTTACATTTTCATTTTATTATATGATCACAAGTTTTCATTATACTGTAGTTAAGCACCTGGCATGATTCAGCTGTAGTGATTCTTTTATACTTGTTTTACATTTTCATTGTATTATATGATCACAAGTTTTCATTATACTGTAGTTAAGCACCTGGCATGATTCAACTGTAGTGATTCTTTTATACTTGTTTTACATTTGCATTTTATTATATGATCACAAGTTTTCATTATACTGTAGTTAAGCACCTGGTATGATTCAACTGTAGTGATTCTTTTATACTTGATTTACATTTTCATTTTGTTATATGATCACAAGTTTTCATTATACTGTAGTTAAGCACCTGGCATGATTCAACTGTAGTGATTCTTTTATACTTGTTTTACATTTTCATTTTATTATATGATCACAAGTTTTCATTATACTGTAGTTAAGCACCTGGCATGATTCAACTGTAGTGATTCTTTTATACTTGATTTACATTTTCATTTTATTATTTGATCACAAGTTTTCATTATACTGTAGTTAAGCACCTGGCATGATTCAACTGTAGTGATTCTTTTAAACTTGTTTTACATTTTCATTTTATTATATGATCACAAGCTTTCATTTTACTGTAGTTAAGCACCTGGCATGATTCAACTGTAGTGATTCTTTTATACTTGATCTACATTTTCATTTTATTATAGAACATAGTTAGAATATAGTTTATTATTACAATACCACATACATATTTACAACAGACCGATTAAGGCTAAACAGCCCATGACAGTCAAAAAGGACAAATACATTTACACAAAACATAATTATAGAAATACATACAAAAGAATGCATAAGTTAATACATGCAGAAAACAACAGAAAAAAAGTACTTGGCACTTTAAGCGATTTAACCGGACGTATGCAGAAATTATTGCTAAACAAATATGTTTTATTAATTACTAGTATAGCTTACACATGCGAAACGAAGACATCATCATGTTAAAACATGCATTTGCTTCAAAAGAAACAGAACATACCAGAAATAAAATGAAAGAAATGCCTGGCAATTTAAACGATCACAAGTTTTCTTTATACTGTAGTTAAGCACCTGGCATGATTCAACTGTAGTGATTCTTTTATACTTGTTTTACATTTTCATTTTATTATATGATCACAAGTTTTCATTATACTGTATTTTAGCACCTGGCATGATTCAACTGTAGTGATTCTTTTATACTTGATTTACATTTTCATTTTATTATATGATCACAAGTTTTCATTATACTGTAGTTAATCACCTGGCATGATTCAGCTGTAGTGATTCTTTTATACTTGTTTTACATTTTCATTTTATTATATGATCACAAGTTTTCATTATACTGTAGTTAAGCACCTGGCATGATTCAACTGTAGTGATTCTTTTATACTTGTTTTACATTTTCATTTTATTATATGATCACAAGTTTTCATTATACTGTAGTTAAGCACCTGGCATGATTCAACTGTAGTGATTCTTTTATACTTGATTTACATTTTCATTTTATTATATGATCACAAGTTTTCATTATACTGTAGTTAATCACCTGGCATGATTCAGCTGTAGTGATTCTTTTATACTTGATTTACATTTTCATTTTATTATATGATCACAAGTTTTCATTATACTGTAGTTAAGCACCTGGTATGATTCAACTGTAGTGATTCTTTTATACTTGATTTACATTTTCATTTTATTATATGATCACAAGTTTTCATTATACTGTAGTTAAGCACCTGGCATGATTCAACTGTAGTGATTCTTTTATACTTGATTTACATTTTCATTTTATTATATGATCACAAGTTTTCATTATACTGTAGTTAAGCACCTAGTATGATTCAACTGTAGTGATTCTTTTATACTTGATTTACATTTTCATTTCATTATATGATCACAAGTTTTCATTATATTGTAGTTAAGCACCTGGTATGATTCAACTGTAGTGATTCTTCTATACTTGATTTACATTTTCATTTTATTATATGATCACAAGTTTTCATTATACTGTAGTTAAGCACCTGGTATGATTCAACTGTAGTGATTCTTTTATACTTGATTTACATTTTCATTTTATTATATGATCACAAGTTTTCATTATACTGTAGTTAAGCACCTGGTATGATTCAACTGTAGTGATTCTTTTATACTTGATTTACATTTTCATTTTATTATATGATCACAAGTTTTCATTATACTGTAGTTAAACACCTGGCATGATTCAACTGTAGTGATTCTTTTATACTTGATTTACATTTTCATTTTATTATATGATCACAAGTTTTCGTTATACTGTAGTTAAGCACCTGGCTTGATTCAACTGTAGTGATTCTTTTATACTTGTTTTACATTTTCATTTTATTATATGATCACAAGTTTTCATTATACTGTAGTTAAGCACCTGGCATGATTCAACTGTAGTGATTCTTTTATACTTGATTTACATTTTCATTTTATTATATGATCACAAGTTTTCATTATACTGTAGTTAATCACCTGGCATTATTCAGCTGTAGTGATTCTTTTATACTTGTTTTACATTTTCATTTTATTATATGATCACAAGTTTTCATTATACTGTAGTTAAGCACCTGATATGATTCAACTGTAGTGATTCTTTTATACTTGATTTACATTTTCATTTTATTATATGATCACAAGTTTTCATTATACTGTAGTTAAGCACCTGGCATGATTCAACTGTAGTGATTCTTTTATACTTGTTTTACATTTTCATTTTATTATATGATCACAAGTTTTCATTATACTGTAGTTAAGCACCTGGCATGATTCAACTGTAGTGATTCTTTTATACTTGATTTACATTTTCATTTTATTATATGATCACAAGTTTTCATTATACTGTAGTTAAGCACCTGGCATGATTCAACTGTAGTGATTCTTTTATACTTGATTTACATTTTCATTTTATTATATGATCACAAGTTTTCATTATACTGTAGTTAAGCACCTGGTATGATTCAACTGTAGTGATTCTTTTATACTTGATTTACATTTTCATTTCATTATATGATCACAAGTTTTCATTATACTGTAGTTAAGCACCTGGTATGATTCAACTGTAGTGATTCTTTTATACTTGATTTACATTTTCATTTTATTATATGATCACAAGTTTTCATTATACTGTAGTTAAGCACCTGGTATGATTCAACTGTAGTGATTCTTTTATACTTGATTTACATTTTCATTTTATTATATGATCACAAGTTTTCATTATACTGTAGTTAAGCACCTGGTATGATTCAACTGTAGTGATTCTTTTATACTTGATTTACATTTTCATTTTATTATATGATCACAAGTTTTCATTATACTGTAGTTAAGCACCTGGTATGATTCAACTGTAGTGATTCTTTTATACTTGATTTACATTTTCATTTTATTATATGATCACAAGTTTTCATTATACTGTAGTTAAGCACCTGGCATGATTCAACTGTAGTGATTCTTTTATACTTGATTTACATTTTCATTTTATTATATGATCACAAGTTTTCATTATACTGTAGTTAAGCACCTGGCATGATTCAACTGTAGTGATTCTTTTATACTTGTTTTACATTTTCATTTCATTATATGATCACAAGTTTTCGTTATACTGTAGTTAAGCACCTGGCTTGATTCAACTGTAGTGATTCTTTTATACTTGTTTTACATTTTCATTTTATTATATGATCACAAGTTTTCATTATACTGTAGTTAAGCACCTGGCTTGATTCAACTGTAGTGATTCTTTTATACTTGTTTTACATTTTCATTTTATTATATGATTACAAGTTTTCATTATACTGTAGTTAAGCACCTGGCATGATTCAGCTGTAGTGATTCTTTTATACTTGATTTACATTTTCATTTTATTATATGATCACAAGTTTTCATTATACTGTAGTTAATCACCTGGCATTATTCAGCTGTAGTGATTCTTTTATACTTGTTTTACATTTTCATTTTATTATATGATCACAAGTTTTCATTATACTGTAGTTAAGCACCTGGTATGATTCAACTGTAGTGATTCTTTTATACTTCATTTACATTTTCATTTTATTATATGATCACAAGTTTTCATTATACTGTAGTTAAACACCTGGCATGATTCAACTGTAGTGATTGTTTTATACTTGTTTTACATTTTCATTTTATTATATGATCACAAGTTTTCATTATACTGTAGTTAAGCACCTGGCATGATTCAACTGTAGTGATTCTTTTATACTTGTTTTACATTTTCATTTTATTATATGATCACAAGTTTTCATTATACTGTAGTTAAGCACCTGGCATGATTCAACTGTAGTGATTCTTTTATACTTGTTTTACCTTTGCATTTTATGATATGATTACAAGTTTTCATTATACTGTAGTTAAGCACCTGGCATGATTCAACTGTAGTGATTCTTTTATACTTGTTTTACATTTTCATTTTATTATATGATCACAAGTTTTCATTATACTGTAGTTAAGCACCTGGCATGATTCAACTGTAGTGATTCTTTTATACTTGTTTTACATTTTCATTTTATTATATGATCACAAGTTTTCATTATACTGTAGTTAAGCACCTGGCATGATTCAACTGTAGTGATTCTTTTATACTTGTTTTACATTTTCAGTTTATTATATGATCACAAGTTTTCGTTATACTGTAGTTAAGCACCTGGTATGATTCAACTGTAGTGATTCTTTTATACTTGTTTTACATTTTCATTTTATTATATGATCACAAGTTTTCATTATACTGTAGTTAAGCACCTGGCATGATTCAACTGTAGTGTTTCTTTAATACTTGTTTTACATTTTCATTTTATTATATGATCACAAGTTTTCATTATACTGTAGTTAAGCACCTGGCATGATTCAACTGTAGTGATTCTTTTATACTTGTTTTACATTTTCATTTTATTATATGATCACAAGTTTTCATTATACAGTATTTTAGCACCTGGCATGATTCAACTGTAGTGATTCTTTTATACTTGATTTACATTTTCATTTTATTATATGATCACAAGTTTTCATTATACTGTAGTTAATCACCTGGCATGATTCAGCTGTAGTGATTCTTTTATACTTGTTTTACATTTTCATTTTATTATATGATCACAAGTTTTCATTATACTGTAGTTAAGCACCTGGCATGATTCAACTGTAACGATTCTTTTATACTTGTTTTACATTTGCATTTCATTATATGATCACAAGTTTTCATTATACTGTAGTTAAGCACCTGGCATGATTCAACTGTAGTGATTCTTTTATACTTGATTTACATTTTCATTTTATTATATGATCACACGTTTTCATTATACTGTAGTTAAGCACCTGGCATGATTCAACTGTAGTGATTCTTTTATACTTGATTTACATTTTCATTTTATTATATGATCACAAGTTTTCATTATACTGTAGTTAAGCACCTGGCATGATTCAACTGTAGTGATTCTTTTATACTTGTTTTACATTTTCATTTTATTATATGATCACAAGTTTTCATTATACTGTAGTTAAGCACCTGGCATGATTCAGCTGTAGTGATTCTTTTATACTTGTTTTACATTTTCATTGTATTATATGATCACAAGTTTTCATTATATTGTAGTTAAGCACCTGGCATGATTCAACTGTAGTGATTCTTTTATACTTGTTTTACATTTGCATTTTATTATATGATCACAAGTTTTCATTATACTGTAGTTAAGCACCTGGTATGATTCAACTGTAGTGATTCTTTTATACTTGATTTACATTTTCATTTTGTTATATGATCACAAGTTTTCATTATACTGTAGTTAAGCACCTGGCATGATTCAACTGTAGTGATTCTTTTATACTTGTTTTACATTTTCATTTTATTATATGATCACAAGTTTTCATTATACTGTAGTTAAGCACCTGGCATGATTCAACTGTAGTGATTCTTTTATACTTGATTTACATTTTCATTTTATTATTTGATCACAAGTTTTCATTATACTGTAGTTAAGCACCTGGCATGATTCAACTGTAGTGATTCTTTTAAACTTGTTTTACATTTTCATTTTATTATATGATCACAAGCTTTCATTTTACTGTAGTTAAGCACCTGGCATGATTCAACTGTAGTGATTCTTTTATACTTGATCTACATTTTCATTTTATTATAGAACATAGTTAGAATATAGTTTATTATTACAATACCACATACATATTTACAACAGACCGATTAAGGCTAAACAGCCCATGACAGTCAAAAAGGACAAATACATTTACACAAAACATAATTATAGAAATACATACAAAAGAATGCATAAGTTAATACATGCAGAAAACAACAGAAAAAAAGTACTTGGCACTTTAAGCGATTTAACCGGACGTATGCAGAAATTATTGCTAAACAAATATGTTTTATTAATTACTAGTATAGCTTACACATGCGAAACGAAGACATCATCATGTTAAAACATGCATTTGCTTCAAAAGAAACAGAACATACCAGAAATAAAATGAAAGAAATGCCTGGCAATTTAAACGATCACAAGTTTTCTTTATACTGTAGTTAAGCACCTGGCATGATTCAACTGTAGTGATTCTTTTATACTTGTTTTACATTTTCATTTTATTATATGATCACAAGTTTTCATTATACTGTATTTTAGCACCTGGCATGATTCAACTGTAGTGATTCTTTTATACTTCATTTACATTTTCATTTTATTATATGATCACAAGTTTTCATTATACTGTAGTTAAACACCTGGCATGATTCAACTGTAGTGATTCTTTTATACTTGTTTTACATTTTCATTTTATTATATGATCACAAGTTTTCATTATACTGTAGTTAAGCACCTGGCATGATTCAACTGTAGTGATTCTTTTATACTTGTTTTACATTTTCATTTTATTATATGATCACAAGTTTTCATTATACTGTAGTTAAGCACCTGGCATGATTCAACTGTAGTGATTCTTTTATACTTGTTTTACCTTTGCATTTTATGATATGATTACAAGTTTTCATTATACTGTAGTTAAGCACCTGGCATGATTCAACTGTAGTGATTCTTTTATACTTGTTTTACATTTTCATTTTATTATATGATCACAAGTTTTCATTATACTGTAGTTAAGCACCAGGCATGATTCAACTGTAGTGATTCTTTTATACTTGTTTTACATTTTCATTTTATTATATGATCACAAGTTTTCATTATACTGTAGTTAAGCACCTGGCATGATTCAACTGTAGTGATTCTTTTATACTTGTTTTACATTTTCAGTTTATTATATGATCACAAGTTTTCGTTATACTGTAGTTAAGCACCTGGTATGATTCAACTGTAGTGATTCTTTATACTTGTTTTACATTTTCATTTTATTATATGATCACAAGTTTTCATTATACTGTAGTTAAGCACCTGGCATGATTCAACTGTAGTGTTTCTTTAATACTTGTTTTACATTTTCATTTTATTATATGATCACAAGTTTTCATTATACTGTAGTTAAGCACCTGGCATGATTCAACTGTAGTGATTCTTTTATACTTGTTTTACATTTTCATTTTATTATATGATCACAAGTTTTCATTATACAGTATTTTAGCACCTGGCATGATTCAACTGTAGTGATTCTTTTATACTTGATTTACATTTTCATTTTATTATATGATCACAAGTTTTCATTATACTGTAGTTAATCACCTGGCATGATTCAGCTGTAGTGATTCTTTTATACTTGTTTTACATTTTCATTTTATTATATGATCACAAGTTTTCATTATACTGTAGTTAAGCACCTGGCATGATTCAACTGTAACGATTCTTTTATACTTGTTTTACATTTGCATTTCATTATATGATCACAAGTTTTCATTATACTGTAGTTAAGCACCTGGCATGATTCAACTGTAGTGATTCTTTTATACTTGATTTACATTTTCATTTTATTATATGATCACACGTTTTCATTATACTGTAGTTAAGCACCTGGCATGATTCAACTGTAGTGATTCTTTTATACTTGTTTTACATTTTCATTTTATTATATGATCACAAGTTTTCATTATACTGTAGTTAAGCACCTGATATGATTCAACTGTAGTGATTCTTTTATACTTGATTTACATTTTCATTTTATTATATGATCACAAGTTTTCATTATACTGTAGTTAAGCACCTGGCATGATTCAACTGTAGTGATTCTTTTATACTTGATTTACATTTTCATTTTATTATATGATCACAAGTTTTCATTATACTGTAGTTAAGCACCTGGCATGATTCAACTGTAGTGATTCTTTTATACTTGTTTTACATTTTCATTTTATTATATGATCACAAGTTTTCATTATACTGTAGTTAAGCACCTGGCATGATTCAACTGTAGTGATTCTTTTATACTTGATTTACATTTTCATTTTATTATATGATCACAAGTTTTCATTATACTGTAGTTAAGCACCTGGCATGATTCAACTGTAGTGATTCTTTTATACTTGATTTACATTTTCATTTTATTATATGATCACAAGTTTTCATTATACTGTAGTTAAGCACCTGGTATGATTCAACTGTAGTGATTCTTTTATACTTGATTTACATTTTCATTTCATTATATGATCACAAGTTTTCATTATACTGTAGTTAAGCACCTGGTATGATTCAACTGTAGTGATTCTTTTATACTTGTTTTACATTTTCATTTTATTATATGATCACAAGTTTTCATTATACTGTAGTTAAGCACCTGGCATGATTCAACTGTAGTGATTCTTTTATACTTGATTTACATTTTCATTTTATTATATGATCACAAGTTTTCATTAGACTGTAGTTAAGCACCTGGCATGATTCAACTGTAGTGATTCTTTTATACTTGATTTACATTTTCATTTTATTATATGATCACAAGTTTTCATTATACTGTAGTTAAGCACCTGGTATGATTCAACTGTAGTGATTCTTTTATACTTGATTTACATTTTCATTTCATTATATGATCACAAGTTTTCATTATACTGTAGTTAAGCACCTGGTATGATTCAACTGTAGTGATTCTTTTATACTTGATTTACATTTTCATTTTATTATATGATCACAAGTTTTCATTATACTGTAGTTAAGCACCTGGTATGATTCAACTGTAGTGATTCTTTTATACTTGATTTACATTTTCATTTTATTATATGATCACAAGTTTTCATTATACTGTAGTTAAGCACCTGGTATGATTCAACTGTAGTGATTCTTTTATACTTGATTTACATTTTCATTTTATTATATGATCACAAGTTTTCATTATACTGTAGTTAAGCACCTGGTATGATTCAACTGTAGTGATTCTTTTATACTTGATTTACATTTTCATTTTATTATATGATCACAAGTTTTCATTATACTGTAGTTAAGCTCCTGGCATGATTCAACTGTAGTGATTCTTTTATACTTGATTTACATTTTCATTTTATTATATGATCACAAGTTTTCATTATACTGTAGTTAAGCACCTGGCATGATTCAACTGTAGTGATTCTTTTATACTTGTTTTACATTTTCATTTCATTATATGATCACAAGTTTTCGTTATACTGTAGTTAAGCACCTGGCTTGATTCAACTGTAGTGATTCTTTTATACTTGTTTTACATTTTCATTTTATTATATGATCACAAGTTTTCATTATACTGTAGTTAAGCACCTGGCTTGATTCAACTGTAGTGATTCTTTTATACTTGTTTTACATTTTCATTTTATTATATGATCACAAGTTTTCATTATACTGTAGTTAAGCACCTGGCATGATTCAGCTGTAGTGATTCTTTTATACTTGATTTACATTTTCATTTTATTATATGATCACAAGTTTTCATTATACTGTAGTTAATCACCTGGCATTATTCAGCTGTAGTGATTCTTTTATACTTGTTTTACATTTTCATTTTATTATATGATCACAAGTTTTCATTATACTGTAGTTAAGCACCTGGTATGATTCAACTGTAGTGATTCTTTTATACTTCATTTACATTTTCATTTTATTATATGATCACAAGTTTTCATTATACTGTAGTTAAACACCTGGCATGATTCAACTGTAGTGATTGTTTTATACTTGTTTTACATTTTCATTTTATTATATGATCACAAGTTTTCATTATACTGTAGTTAAGCACCTGGCATGATTCAACTGTAGTGATTCTTTTATACTTGTTTTACATTTTCATTTTATTATATGATCACAAGTTTTCATTATACTGTAGTTAAGCACCTGGCATGATTCAACTGTAGTGATTCTTTTATACTTGTTTTACCTTTGCATTTTATGATATGATTACAAGTTTTCATTATACTGTAGTTAAGCACCTGGCATGATTCAACTGTAGTGATTCTTTTATACTTGTTTTACATTTTCATTTTATTATATGATCACAAGTTTTCATTATACTGTAGTTAAGCACCTGGCATGATTCAACTGTAGTGATTCTTTTATACTTGTTTTACATTTTCATTTTATTATATGATCACAAGTTTTCATTATACTGTAGTTAAGCACCTGGCATGATTCAACTGTAGTGATTCTTTTATACTTGTTTTACATTTTCAGTTTATTATATGATCACAAGTTTTCGTTATACTGTAGTTAAGCACCTGGTATGATTCAACTGTAGTGATTCTTTTATACTTGTTTTACATTTTCATTTTATTATATGATCACAAGTTTTCATTATACTGTAGTTAAGCACCTGGCATGATTCAACTGTAGTGTTTCTTTAATACTTGTTTTACATTTTCATTTTATTATATGATCACAAGTTTTCATTATACTGTAGTTAAGCACCTGGCATGATTCAACTGTAGTGATTCTTTTATACTTGTTTTACATTTTCATTTTATTATATGATCACAAGTTTTATTTATACAGTATTTTAGCACCTGGCATGATTCAACTGTAGTGATTCTTTTATACTTGATTTACATTTTCATTTTATTATATGATCACAAGTTTTCATTATACTGTAGTTAATCACCTGGCATGATTCAGCTGTAGTGATTCTTTTATACTTGTTTTACATTTTCATTTTATTATATGATCACAAGTTTTCATTATACTGTAGTTAAGCACCTGGCATGATTCAACTGTAACGATTCTTTTATACTTGTTTTACATTTGCATTTCATTATATGATCACAAGTTTTCATTATACTGTAGTTAAGCACCTGGCATGATTCAACTGTAGTGATTCTTTTATACTTGATTTACATTTTCATTTTATTATATGATCACACGTTTTCATTATACTGTAGTTAAGCACCTGGCATGATTCAACTGTAGTGATTCTTTTATACTTGATTTACATTTTCATTTTATTATATGATCACAAGTTTTCATTATACTGTAGTTAAGCACCTGGCATGATTCAACTGTAGTGATTCTTTTATACTTGTTTTACATTTTCATTTTATTATATGATCACAAGTTTTCATTATACTGTAGTTAAGCACCTGGCATGATTCAGCTGTAGTGATTCTTTTATACTTGTTTTACATTTTCATTGTATTATATGATCACAAGTTTTCATTATATTGTAGTTAAGCACCTGGCATGATTCAACTGTAGTGATTCTTTTATACTTGTTTTACATTTTCATTTTATTATATGATCACAAGTTTTCATTATACTGTAGTTAAGCACCTGGTATGATTCAACTGTAGTGATTCTTTTATACTTGATTTACATTTTCATTTTGTTATATGATCACAAGTTTTCATTATACTGTAGTTAAGCACCTGGCATGATTCAACTGTAGTGATTCTTTTATACTTGTTTTACATTTTCATTTTATTATATGATCACAAGTTTTCATTATACTGTAGTTAAGCACCTGGCATGATTCAACTGTAGTGATTCTTTTATACTTGATTTACATTTTCATTTTATTATTTGATCACAAGTTTTCATTATACTGTAGTTAAGCACCTGGCATGATTCAACTGTAGTGATTCTTTTAAACTTGTTTTACATTTTCATTTTATTATATGATCACAAGCTTTCATTTTACTGTAGTTAAGCACCTGGCATGATTCAACTGTAGTGATTCTTTTATACTTGATCTACATTTTCATTTTATTATAGAACATAGTTAGAATATAGTTTATTATTACAATACCACATACATATTTACAACAGACCGATTAAGGCTAAACAGCCCATGACAGTCAAAAAGGACAAATACATTTACACAAAACATAATTATAGAAATACATACAAAAGAATGCATAAGTTAATACATGCAGAAAACAACAGAAAAAAAGTACTTGGCACTTTAAGCGATTTAACCGGACGTATGCAGAAATTATTGCTAAACAAATATGTTTTATTAATTACTAGTATAGCTTACACATGCGAAACGAAGACATCATCATGTTAAAACATGCATTTGCTTCAAAAGAAACAGAACATACCAGAAATAAAATGAAAGAAATGCCTGGCAATTTAAACGATCACAAGTTTTCTTTATACTGTAGTTAAGCACCTGGCATGATTCAACTGTAGTGATTCTTTTATACTTGTTTTACATTTTCATTTTATTATATGATCACAAGTTTTCATTATACTGTATTTTAGCACCTGGCATGATTCAACTGTAGTGATTCTTTTATACTTCATTTACATTTTCATTTTATTATATGATCACAAGTTTTCATTATACTGTAGTTAAACACCTGGCATGATTCAACTGTAGTGATTGTTTTATACTTGTTTTACATTTTCATTTTATTATATGATCACAAGTTTTCATTATACTGTAGTTAAGCACCTGGCATGATTCAACTGTAGTGATTCTTTTATACTTGTTTTACATTTTCATTTTATTATATGATCACAAGTTTTCATTATACTGTAGTTAAGCACCTGGCATGATTCAACTGTAGTGATTCTTTTATACTTGTTTTACCTTTGCATTTTATGATATGATTACAAGTTTTCATTATACTGTAGTTAAGCACCTGGCATGATTCAACTGTAGTGATTCTTTTATACTTGTTTTACATTTTCATTTTATTATATGATCACAAGTTTTCATTATACTGTAGTTAAGCACCAGGCATGATTCAACTGTAGTGATTCTTTTATACTTGTTTTACATTTTCATTTTATTATATGATCACAAGTTTTCATTATACTGTAGTTAAGCACCTGGCATGATTCAACTGTAGTGATTCTTTTATACTTGTTTTACATTTTCAGTTTATTATATGATCACAAGTTTTCGTTATACTGTAGTTAAGCACCTGGTATGATTCAACTGTAGTGATTCTTTATACTTGTTTTACATTTTCATTTTATTATATGATCACAAGTTTTCATTATACTGTAGTTAAGCACCTGGCATGATTCAACTGTAGTGTTTCTTTAATACTTGTTTTACATTTTCATTTTATTATATGATCACAAGTTTTCATTATACTGTAGTTAAGCACCTGGCATGATTCAACTGTAGTGATTCTTTTATACTTGTTTTACATTTTCATTTTATTATATGATCACAAGTTTTCATTATACAGTATTTTAGCACCTGGCATGATTCAACTGTAGTGATTCTTTTATACTTGATTTACATTTTCATTTTATTATATGATCACAAGTTTTCATTATACTGTAGTTAATCACCTGGCATGATTCAGCTGTAGTGATTCTTTTATACTTGTTTTACATTTTCATTTTATTATATGATCACAAGTTTTCATTATACTGTAGTTAAGCACCTGGCATGATTCAACTGTAACGATTCTTTTATACTTGTTTTACATTTGCATTTCATTATATGATCACAAGTTTTCATTATACTGTAGTTAAGCACCTGGCATGATTCAACTGTAGTGATTCTTTTATACTTGATTTACATTTTCATTTTATTATATGATCACACGTTTTCATTATACTGTAGTTAAGCACCTGGCATGATTCAACTGTAGTGATTCTTTTATACTTGATTTACATTTTCATTTTATTATATGATCACAAGTTTTCATTATACTGTAGTTAAGCACCTGGCATGATTCAACTGTAGTGATTCTTTTATACTTGTTTTACATTTTCATTTTATTATATGATCACAAGTTTTCATTATACTGTAGTTAAGCACCTGGCATGATTCAGCTGTAGTGATTCTTTTATACTTGTTTTACATTTTCATTGTATTATATGATCACAAGTTTTCATTATACTGTAGTTAAGCACCTGGCATGATTCAACTGTAGTGATTCTTTTATACTTGTTTTACATTTGCATTTTATTATATGATCACAAGTTTTCATTATACTGTAGTTAAGCACCTGGTATGATTCAACTGTAGTGATTCTTTTATACTTGATTTACATTTTCATTTTGTTATATGATCACAAGTTTTCATTATACTGTAGTTAAGCACCTGGCATGATTCAACTGTAGTGATTCTTTTATACTTGTTTTACATTTTCATTTTATTATATGATCACAAGTTTTCATTATACTGTAGTTAAGCACCTGGCATGATTCAACTGTAGTGATTCTTTTATACTTGATTTACATTTTCATTTTATTATTTGATCACAAGTTTTCATTATACTGTAGTTAAGCACCTGGCATGATTCAACTGTAGTGATTCTTTTAAACTTGTTTTACATTTTCATTTTATTATATGATCACAAGCTTTCATTTTACTGTAGTTAAGCACCTGGCATGATTCAACTGTAGTGATTCTTTTATACTTGATCTACATTTTCATTTTATTATAGAACATAGTTAGAATATAGTTTATTATTACAATACCACATACATATTTACAACAGACCGATTAAGGCTAAACAGCCCATGACAGTCAAAAAGGACAAATACATTTACACAAAACATAATTATAGAAATACATACAAAAGAATGCATAAGTTAATACATGCAGAAAACAACAGAAAAAAAGTACTTGGCACTTTAAGCGATTTAACCGGACGTATGCAGAAATTATTGCTAAACAAATATGTTTTATTAATTACTAGTATAGCTTACACATGCGAAACGAAGACATCATCATGTTAAAACATGCATTTGCTTCAAAAGAAACAGAACATACCAGAAATAAAATGAAAGAAATGCCTGGCAATTTAAACGATCACAAGTTTTCTTTATACTGTAGTTAAGCACCTGGCATGATTCAACTGTAGTGATTCTTTTATACTTGTTTTACATTTTCATTTTATTATATGATCACAAGTTTTCATTATACTGTATTTTAGCACCTGGCATGATTCAACTGTAGTGATTCTTTTATACTTGATTTACATTTTCATTTTATTATATGATCACAAGTTTTCATTATACTGTAGTTAATCACCTGGCATGATTCAGCTGTAGTGATTCTTTTATACTTGATTTACATTTTCATTTTATTATATGATCACAAGTTTTCATTATACTGTAGTTAAGCACCTGGTATGATTCAACTGTAGTGATTCTTTTATACTTGATTTACATTTTCATTTTATTATATGATCACAAGTTTTAATTATACTGTAGTTAAGCACCTGGCATGATTCAACTGTAGTGATTCTTTTATACTTGATTTACATTTTCATTTTATTATATGATCACAAGTTTTCATTATACTGTAGTTAAGCACCTGGCATGATTCAACTGTAGTGATTCTTTTATACTTGTTTTACATTTTCATTTCATTATATGATCACAAGTTTTCGTTATACTGTAGTTAAGCACCTGGCATGATTCAACTGTAGTGATTCTTTTATACTTGTTTTACATTTTCATTTTATTATATGATCACAAGTTTTCATTATACTGTAGTTAAGCACCTGGCTTGATTCAACTGTAGTGATTCTTTTATACTTGTTTTACATTTTCATTTTATTATATGATCACAAGTTTTCATTATACTGTAGTTAAGCACCTGGCATGATTCAACTGTAGTGATTCTTTTATACTTGTTTTACATTTTCATTTTATTATATGATCACAAGTTTTCATTATACTGTAGTTAATCACCTGGCATTATTCAGCTGTAGTGATTCTTTTATACTTGTTTTACATTTTCATTTTATTATATGATCACAAGTTTTCATTATACTGTAGTTAAGCACCTGGTATGATTCAACTGTAGTGATTCTTTTATACTTGATTTACATTTTCATTTTATTATATGATCACAAGTTTTCATTATACTGTAGTTAAGCACCTGGCATGATTCAACTGTAGTGATTCTTTTATACTTGTTTTACATTTTCATTTTATTATATGATCACAAGTTTTCATTATACTGTAGTTAAGCACCTGGCATGATTCAACTGTAGTGATTCTTTTATACTTGATTTACATTTTCATTTTATTATATGATCACAAGTTTTCATTATACTGTAGTTAAGCACCTGGCATGATTCAACTGTAGTGATTCTTTTATACTTGATTTACATTTTCATTTTATTATATGATCACAAGTTTTCATTATACTGTAGTTAAGCACCTGGCATGATTCAACTGTAGTGATTCTTTTATACTTGTTTTACATTTTCATTTATTATATGATCACAAGTTTTCATTATACTGTAGTTAAGCACCTGGCATGATTCAACTGTAGTGATTCTTTTATACTTGATTTACATTTTCATTTTATTATTTGATCACAAGTTTTCATTATACTGTAGTTAAGCACCTGGCATGATTCAACTGTAGTGATTCTTTTAAACTTGTTTTACATTTTCATTTTATTATATGATCACAAGCTTTCATTTTACTGTAGTTAAGCACCTGGCATGATTCAACTGTAGTGATTCTTTTATACTTGATCTACATTTTCATTTTATTATAGAACATAGTTAGAATATAGTTTATTATTACAATACCACATACATATTTACAACAGACCGATTAAGGCTAAACAGCCCATGACAGTCAAAAAGGACAAATACATTTACACAAAACATAATTATAGAAATACATACAAAAGAATGCATAAGTTAATACATGCAGAAAACAACAGAAAAAAAGTACTTGGCACTTTAAGCGATTTAACCGGACGTATGCAGAAATTATTGCTAAACAAATATGTTTTATTAATTACTAGTATAGCTTACACATGCGAAACGAAGACATCATCATGTTAAAACATGCATTTGCTTCAAAAGAAACAGAACATACCAGAAATAAAATGAAAGAAATGCCTGGCAATTTAAACGATCACAAGTTTTCTTTATACTGTAGTTAAGCACCTGGCATGATTCAACTGTAGTGATTCTTTTATACTTGTTTTACATTTTCATTTTATTATATGATCACAAGTTTTCATTATACTGTATTTTAGCACCTGGCATGATTCAACTGTAGTGATTCTTTTATACTTGATTTACATTTTCATTTTATTATATGATCACAAGTTTTCATTATACTGTAGTTAATCACCTGGCATGATTCAGCTGTAGTGATTCTTTTATACTTGATTTACATTTTCATTTTATTATATGATCACAAGTTTTCATTATACTGTAGTTAAGCACCTGGTATGATTCAACTGTAGTGATTCTTTTATACTTGATTTACATTTTCATTTTATTATATGATCACAAGTTTTAATTATACTGTAGTTAAGCACCTGGCATGATTCAACTGTAGTGATTCTTTTATACTTGATTTACATTTTCATTTTATTATATGATCACAAGTTTTCATTATACTGTAGTTAAGCACCTGGCATGATTCAACTGTAGTGATTCTTTTATACTTGTTTTACATTTTCATTTCATTATATGATCACAAGTTTTCGTTATACTGTAGTTAAGCACCTGGCATGATTCAACTGTAGTGATTCTTTTATACTTGTTTTACATTTTCATTTTATTATATGATCACAAGTTTTCATTATACTGTAGTTAAGCACCTGGCTTGATTCAACTGTAGTGATTCTTTTATACTTGTTTTACATTTTCATTTTATTATATGATCACAAGTTTTCATTATACTGTAGTTAAGCACCTGGCATGATTCAACTGTAGTGATTCTTTTATACTTGTTTTACATTTTCATTTTATTATATGATCACAAGTTTTCATTATACTGTAGTTAATCACCTGGCATTATTCAGCTGTAGTGATTCTTTTATACTTGTTTTACATTTTCATTTTATTATATGATCACAAGTTTTCATTATACTGTAGTTAAGCACCTGGTATGATTCAACTGTAGTGATTCTTTTATACTTGATTTACATTTTCATTTTATTATATGATCACAAGTTTTCATTATACTGTAGTTAAGCACCTGGCATGATTCAACTGTAGTGATTCTTTTATACTTGTTTTACATTTTCATTTTATTATATGATCACAAGTTTTCATTATACTGTAGTTAAGCACCTGGCATGATTCAACTGTAGTGATTCTTTTATACTTGATTTACATTTTCATTTTATTATATGATCACAAGTTTTCATTATACTGTAGTTAAGCACCTGGCATGATTCAACTGTAGTGATTCTTTTATACTTGATTTACATTTTCATTTTATTATATGATCACAAGTTTTCATTATACTGTAGTTAAGCACCTGGCATGATTCAACTGTAGTGATTCTTTTATACTTGTTTTACATTTTCATTTATTATATGATCACAAGTTTTCATTATACTGTAGTTAAGCACCTGGCATGATTCAACTGTAGTGATTCTTTTATACTTGATTTACATTTTCATTTTATTATATGATCACAAGTTTTCATTATACTGTAGTTAAGCACCTGGCATGATTCAACTGTAGTGATTCTTTTATACTTCATTTACATTTTCATTTTATTATATGATCACAAGTTTTCATTATACTGTATTTTAGCACCTGGCATGATTCAACTGTAGTGATTCTTTTATACTTGATTTACATTTTCATTTTATTATATGATCACAAGTTTTCATTATACTGTAGATAATCACCTGGCATGATTCAGCTGTAGTGATTCTTTTATACTTGATTTACATTTTCATTTTATTATATGATCACAAGTTTTCATTATACTGTAGTTAAGCACCTGGTATGATTCAACTGTAGTGATTCTTTTATACTTGATTTACATTTTCATTTTATTATATGATCACAAGTTTTAATTATACTGTAGTTAAGCACCTGGCATGATTCAACTGTAGTGATTCTTTTATACTTGATTTACATTTTCATTTTATTATATGATCACAAGTTTTCATTATACTGTAGTTAAGCACCTGGCATGATTCAACTGTAGTGATTCTTTTATACTTGTTTTACATTTTCATTTCATTATATGATCACAAGTTTTCGTTATACTGTAGTTAAGCACCTGGCATGATTCAACTGTAGTGATTCTTTTATACTTGTTTTACATTTTCATTTTATTATATGATCACAAGTTTTCATTATACTGTAGTTAAGCACCTGGTTTGATTCAACTGTAGTGATTCTTTTATACTTGTTTTACATTTTCATTTCATTATATGATCACAAGTTTTCATTATACTGTAGTTAAGCACCTGGCATGATTCAACTGTAGTGATTCTTTTATACTTGTTTTACATTTTCATTTTATTATATGATCACAAGTTTTCATTATACTGTAGTTAATCACCTGGCATTATTCAGCTGTAGTGATTCTTTTATACTTGTTTTACATTTTCATTTTATTATATGATCACAAGTTTTCATTATACTGTAGTTAAGCACCTGGTATGATTCAACTGTAGTGATTCTTTTATACTTGATTTACATTTTCATTTTATTATATGATCACAAGTTTTCATTATACTGTAGTTAAGCACCTGGCATGATTCAACTGTAGTGATTCTTTTATACTTGTTTTACATTTTCATTTTATTATATGATCACAAGTTTTCATTATACTGTAGTTAAGCACCTGGCATGGTTCAACTGTAGTGATTCTTTTATACTTGATTTACATTTTCATTTTATTATATGATCACAAGTTTTCATTATACTGTAGTTAAGCACCTGGCATGATTCAACTGTAGTGATTCTTTTATACTTCATTTACATTTTCATTTTATTATATGATCACAAGTTTTCATTATACTGTAGTTAAGCACCTGGCATGATTCAACTGTAGTGATTCTTTTATACTTGTTTTACATTTTCATTTTATTATATGATCACAAGTTTTCATTATACTGTAGTTAAGCACCTGGCATGATTCAACTGTAGTGATTCTTTTATACTTGTTTTACCTTTGCATTTTATGATATGATTACAAGTTTTCATTATACTGTAGTTAAGCACCTGGCATGATTCAACTGTAGTGATTCTTTTATACTTGTTTTACATTTTCATTTTATTATATGATCACAAGTTTTCATTATAATGTAGTTAAGCACCTGGCATGATTCAACTGTAGTGATTCTTTTATTCTTGATTTACATTTTCATTTTATTATATGATCACAAGTTTTCATTATACTGTAGTTAAGCACCTGGCATGATTCAACTGTAGTGATTCTTTTATACTTGTTTTACATTTTCATTTTATTATATGATCACAAGTTTTCATTATACTGTAGTTAAGCATCTGGCATGATTCAACTGTAGTGATTCTTTTATACTTGATCTACATTTTCAGTTTATTATATGATCACAAGTTTTCGTTATACTGTAGTTAAGCACCTGGCATGATTCAACTGTAGTGATTCTTTTATACTTGTTTTACATTTTCAGTTTATTATATGATCACAAGTTTTCGTTATACTGTAGTTAAGCACCTGGCATGATTCAACTGTAGTGATTCTTTTATACTTGTTTTACATTTTCAGTTTATTATATGATCACAAGTTTTCATTATACTGTAGTTAAGCACCTGGCATGATTCAACTGTAGTGATTCTTTTATACTTGTTTTACATTTTCAGTTTATTATATGATCACAAGTTTTCGTTATACTGTAGTTAAGCACCTGGCATGATTCAACTGTAGTGATTCTTTTATACTTGATTTACATTTTCATTTTATTATATGATCACAAGTTTTTATTATACTGTAGTTAAGCACCTGGCATGATTCAACTGTAGTGGTTCTTTTATTTTTGATTTACATTTTCATTTTATTATATGATCACAAGTTTTCATTATACTGTAGTTAATCACCTGGCATGATTCAACTGTAGTGATTCTTTTATACTTGTTTTACATTTTCATTTTATTATATGATCACAAGTTTTCATTATACTGTAGTTAAGCACCTGGCATGATTCAACTGTAGTGATTCTTTAATACTTGTTTTACATTTTCATTTTATTATATGATCACAAGTTTTCATTATACTGTAGTTAAGCACCTGGCATGATTCAACTGTAGTGTTTCTTTAATACTTGTTTTACATTTTCATTTTATTATATGATCACAAGTTTTCATTATACTGTAGTTAAGCACCTGGCATGATTCAACTGTAGTGATTCTTTTATACTTGTTTTACATTTTCATTTTATTATATGATCACAAGTTTTCATTATACAGTATTTTAGCACCTGGCATGATTCAACTGTAGTGATTCTTTTATACTTGATTTACATTTTCATTTTATTATATGATCACAAGTTTTCATTATACTGTAGTTAATCACCTGGCATGATTCAGCTGTAGTGATTCTTTTATACTTGTTTTACATTTTCATTTTATTATATGATCACAAGTTTTCATTATACTGTAGTTAAGCACCTGGCATGATTCAACTGTAACGATTCTTTTATACTTGTTTTACATTTGCATTTCATTATATGATCACAAGTTTTCATTATACTGTAGTTAAGCACCTGGCATGATTCAACTGTAGTGATTCTTTTATACTTGATTTACATTTTCATTTTATTATATGATCACACGTTTTCATTATACTGTAGTTAAGCACCTGGCATGATTCAACTGTAGTGATTCTTTTATACTTGATTTACATTTTCATTTTATTATATGATCACAAGTTTTCATTATACTGTAGTTAAGCACCTGGCATGATTCAACTGTAGTGATTCTTTTATACTTGTTTTACATTTTCATTTTATTATATGATCACAAGTTTTCATTATACTGTAGTTAAGCACCTGGCATGATTCAGCTGTAGTGATTCTTTTATACTTGTTTTACATTTTCATTGTATTATATGATCACAAGTTTTCATTATACTGTAGTTAAGCACCTGGCATGATTCAACTGTAGTGATTCTTTTATACTTGTTTTACATTTGCATTTTATTATATGATCACAAGTTTTCATTATACTGTAGTTAAGCACCTGGTATGATTCAACTGTAGTGATTCTTTTATACTTGATTTACATTTTCATTTTGTTATATGATCACAAGTTTTCATTATACTGTAGTTAAGCACCTGGCATGATTCAACTGTAGTGATTCTTTTATACTTGTTTTACATTTTCATTTTATTATATGATCACAAGTTTTCATTATACTGTAGTTAAGCACCTGGCATGATTCAACTGTAGTGATTCTTTTATACTTGATTTACATTTTCATTTTATTATTTGATCACAAGTTTTCATTATACTGTAGTTAAGCACCTGGCATGATTCAACTGTAGTGATTCTTTTAAACTTGTTTTACATTTTCATTTTATTATATGATCACAAGCTTTCATTTTACTGTAGTTAAGCACCTGGCATGATTCAACTGTAGTGATTCTTTTATACTTGATCTACATTTTCATTTTATTATAGAACATAGTTAGAATATAGTTTATTATTACAATACCACATACATATTTACAACAGACCGATTAAGGCTAAACAGCCCATGACAGTCAAAAAGGACAAATACATTTACACAAAACATAATTATAGAAATACATACAAAAGAATGCATAAGTTAATACATGCAGAAAACAACAGAAAAAAAGTACTTGGCACTTTAAGCGATTTAACCGGACGTATGCAGAAATTATTGCTAAACAAATATGTTTTATTAATTACTAGTATAGCTTACACATGCGAAACGAAGACATCATCATGTTAAAACATGCATTTGCTTCAAAAGAAACAGAACATACCAGAAATAAAATGAAAGAAATGCCTGGCAATTTAAACGATCACAAGTTTTCTTTATACTGTAGTTAAGCACCTGGCATGATTCAACTGTAGTGATTCTTTTATACTTGTTTTACATTTTCATTTTATTATATGATCACAAGTTTTCATTATACTGTATTTTAGCACCTGGCATGATTCAACTGTAGTGATTCTTTTATACTTGATTTACATTTTCATTTTATTATATGATCACAAGTTTTCATTATACTGTAGTTAATCACCTGGCATGATTCAGCTGTAGTGATTCTTTTATACTTGATTTACATTTTCATTTTATTATATGATCACAAGTTTTCATTATACTGTAGTTAAGCACCTGGTATGATTCAACTGTAGTGATTCTTTTATACTTGATTTACATTTTCATTTTATTATATGATCACAAGTTTTAATTATACTGTAGTTAAGCACCTGGCATGATTCAACTGTAGTGATTCTTTTATACTTGATTTACATTTTCATTTTATTATATGATCACAAGTTTTCATTATACTGTAGTTAAGCACCTGGCATGATTCAACTGTAGTGATTCTTTTATACTTGTTTTACATTTTCATTTCATTATATGATCACAAGTTTTCGTTATACTGTAGTTAAGCACCTGGCATGATTCAACTGTAGTGATTCTTTTATACTTGTTTTACATTTTCATTTTATTATATGATCACAAGTTTTCATTATACTGTAGTTAAGCACCTGGCTTGATTCAACTGTAGTGATTCTTTTATACTTGTTTTACATTTTCATTTTATTATATGATCACAAGTTTTCATTATACTGTAGTTAAGCACCTGGCATGATTCAACTGTAGTGATTCTTTTATACTTGTTTTACATTTTCATTTTATTATATGATCACAAGTTTTCATTATACTGTAGTTAATCACCTGGCATTATTCAGCTGTAGTGATTCTTTTATACTTGTTTTACATTTTCATTTTATTATATGATCACAAGTTTTCATTATACTGTAGTTAAGCACCTGGTATGATTCAACTGTAGTGATTCTTTTATACTTGATTTACATTTTCATTTTATTATATGATCACAAGTTTTCATTATACTGTAGTTAAGCACCTGGCATGATTCAACTGTAGTGATTCTTTTATACTTGTTTTACATTTTCATTTTATTATATGATCACAAGTTTTCATTATACTGTAGTTAAGCACCTGGCATGATTCAACTGTAGTGATTCTTTTATACTTGATTTACATTTTCATTTTATTATATGATCACAAGTTTTCATTATACTGTAGTTAAGCACCTGGCATGATTCAACTGTAGTGATTCTTTTATACTTGATTTACATTTTCATTTTATTATATGATCACAAGTTTTCATTATACTGTAGTTAAGCACCTGGCATGATTCAACTGTAGTGATTCTTTTATACTTGTTTTACATTTTCATTTATTATATGATCACAAGTTTTCATTATACTGTAGTTAAGCACCTGGCATGATTCAACTGTAGTGATTCTTTTATACTTGATTTACATTTTCATTTTATTATTTGATCACAAGTTTTCATTATACTGTAGTTAAGCACCTGGCATGATTCAACTGTAGTGATTCTTTTAAACTTGTTTTACATTTTCATTTTATTATATGATCACAAGCTTTCATTTTACTGTAGTTAAGCACCTGGCATGATTCAACTGTAGTGATTCTTTTATACTTGATCTACATTTTCATTTTATTATAGAACATAGTTAGAATATAGTTTATTATTACAATACCACATACATATTTACAACAGACCGATTAAGGCTAAACAGCCCATGACAGTCAAAAAGGACAAATACATTTACACAAAACATAATTATAGAAATACATACAAAAGAATGCATAAGTTAATACATGCAGAAAACAACAGAAAAAAAGTACTTGGCACTTTAAGCGATTTAACCGGACGTATGCAGAAATTATTGCTAAACAAATATGTTTTATTAATTACTAGTATAGCTTACACATGCGAAACGAAGACATCATCATGTTAAAACATGCATTTGCTTCAAAAGAAACAGAACATACCAGAAATAAAATGAAAGAAATGCCTGGCAATTTAAACGATCACAAGTTTTCTTTATACTGTAGTTAAGCACCTGGCATGATTCAACTGTAGTGATTCTTTTATACTTGTTTTACATTTTCATTTTATTATATGATCACAAGTTTTCATTATACTGTATTTTAGCACCTGGCATGATTCAACTGTAGTGATTCTTTTATACTTGATTTACATTTTCATTTTATTATATGATCACAAGTTTTCATTATACTGTAGTTAATCACCTGGCATGATTCAGCTGTAGTGATTCTTTTATACTTGATTTACATTTTCATTTTATTATATGATCACAAGTTTTCATTATACTGTAGTTAAGCACCTGGTATGATTCAACTGTAGTGATTCTTTTATACTTGATTTACATTTTCATTTTATTATATGATCACAAGTTTTAATTATACTGTAGTTAAGCACCTGGCATGATTCAACTGTAGTGATTCTTTTATACTTGATTTACATTTTCATTTTATTATATGATCACAAGTTTTCATTATACTGTAGTTAAGCACCTGGCATGATTCAACTGTAGTGATTCTTTTATACTTGTTTTACATTTTCATTTCATTATATGATCACAAGTTTTCGTTATACTGTAGTTAAGCACCTGGCATGATTCAACTGTAGTGATTCTTTTATACTTGTTTTACATTTTCATTTTATTATATGATCACAAGTTTTCATTATACTGTAGTTAAGCACCTGGCTTGATTCAACTGTAGTGATTCTTTTATACTTGTTTTACATTTTCATTTTATTATATGATCACAAGTTTTCATTATACTGTAGTTAAGCACCTGGCATGATTCAACTGTAGTGATTCTTTTATACTTGTTTTACATTTTCATTTTATTATATGATCACAAGTTTTCATTATACTGTAGTTAATCACCTGGCATTATTCAGCTGTAGTGATTCTTTTATACTTGTTTTACATTTTCATTTTATTATATGATCACAAGTTTTCATTATACTGTAGTTAAGCACCTGGTATGATTCAACTGTAGTGATTCTTTTATACTTGATTTACATTTTCATTTTATTATATGATCACAAGTTTTCATTATACTGTAGTTAAGCACCTGGCATGATTCAACTGTAGTGATTCTTTTATACTTGTTTTACATTTTCATTTTATTATATGATCACAAGTTTTCATTATACTGTAGTTAAGCACCTGGCATGATTCAACTGTAGTGATTCTTTTATACTTGATTTACATTTTCATTTTATTATATGATCACAAGTTTTCATTATACTGTAGTTAAGCACCTGGCATGATTCAACTGTAGTGATTCTTTTATACTTGATTTACATTTTCATTTTATTATATGATCACAAGTTTTCATTATACTGTAGTTAAGCACCTGGCATGATTCAACTGTAGTGATTCTTTTATACTTGTTTTACATTTTCATTTATTATATGATCACAAGTTTTCATTATACTGTAGTTAAGCACCTGGCATGATTCAACTGTAGTGATTCTTTTATACTTGATTTACATTTTCATTTTATTATATGATCACAAGTTTTCATTATACTGTAGTTAAGCACCTGGCATGATTCAACTGTAGTGATTCTTTTATACTTCATTTACATTTTCATTTTATTATATGATCACAAGTTTTCATTATACTGTATTTTAGCACCTGGCATGATTCAACTGTAGTGATTCTTTTATACTTGATTTACATTTTCATTTTATTATATGATCACAAGTTTTCATTATACTGTAGATAATCACCTGGCATGATTCAGCTGTAGTGATTCTTTTATACTTGATTTACATTTTCATTTTATTATATGATCACAAGTTTTCATTATACTGTAGTTAAGCACCTGGTATGATTCAACTGTAGTGATTCTTTTATACTTGATTTACATTTTCATTTTATTATATGATCACAAGTTTTAATTATACTGTAGTTAAGCACCTGGCATGATTCAACTGTAGTGATTCTTTTATACTTGATTTACATTTTCATTTTATTATATGATCACAAGTTTTCATTATACTGTAGTTAAGCACCTGGCATGATTCAACTGTAGTGATTCTTTTATACTTGTTTTACATTTTCATTTCATTATATGATCACAAGTTTTCGTTATACTGTAGTTAAGCACCTGGCATGATTCAACTGTAGTGATTCTTTTATACTTGTTTTACATTTTCATTTTATTATATGATCACAAGTTTTCATTATACTGTAGTTAAGCACCTGGTTTGATTCAACTGTAGTGATTCTTTTATACTTGTTTTACATTTTCATTTCATTATATGATCACAAGTTTTCATTATACTGTAGTTAAGCACCTGGCATGATTCAACTGTAGTGATTCTTTTATACTTGTTTTACATTTTCATTTTATTATATGATCACAAGTTTTCATTATACTGTAGTTAATCACCTGGCATTATTCAGCTGTAGTGATTCTTTTATACTTGTTTTACATTTTCATTTTATTATATGATCACAAGTTTTCATTATACTGTAGTTAAGCACCTGGTATGATTCAACTGTAGTGATTCTTTTATACTTGATTTACATTTTCATTTTATTATATGATCACAAGTTTTCATTATACTGTAGTTAAGCACCTGGCATGATTCAACTGTAGTGATTCTTTTATACTTGTTTTACATTTTCATTTTATTATATGATCACAAGTTTTCATTATACTGTAGTTAAGCACCTGGCATGATTCAACTGTAGTGATTCTTTTATACTTGATTTACATTTTCATTTTATTATATGATCACAAGTTTTCATTATACTGTAGTTAAGCACCTGGCATGATTCAACTGTAGTGATTCTTTTATACTTCATTTACATTTTCATTTTATTATATGATCACAAGTTTTCATTATACTGTAGTTAAGCACCTGGCATGATTCAACTGTAGTGATTCTTTTATACTTGTTTTACATTTTCATTTTATTATATGATCACAAGTTTTCATTATACTGTAGTTAAGCACCTGGCATGATTCAACTGTAGTGATTCTTTTATACTTGTTTTACCTTTGCATTTTATGATATGATTACAAGTTTTCATTATACTGTAGTTAAGCACCTGGCATGATTCAACTGTAGTGATTCTTTTATACTTGTTTTACATTTTCATTTTATTATATGATCACAAGTTTTCATTATAATGTAGTTAAGCACCTGGCATGATTCAACTGTAGTGATTCTTTTATTCTTGATTTACATTTTCATTTTATTATATGATCACAAGTTTTCATTATACTGTAGTTAAGCACCTGGCATGATTCAACTGTAGTGATTCTTTTATACTTGTTTTACATTTTCATTTTATTATATGATCACAAGTTTTCATTATACTGTAGTTAAGCATCTGGCATGATTCAACTGTAGTGATTCTTTTATACTTGATCTACATTTTCAGTTTATTATATGATCACAAGTTTTCGTTATACTGTAGTTAAGCACCTGGCATGATTCAACTGTAGTGATTCTTTTATACTTGTTTTACATTTTCAGTTTATTATATGATCACAAGTTTTCGTTATACTGTAGTTAAGCACATGGCATGATTCAACTGTAGTGATTCTTTTATACTTGTTTTACATTTTCAGTTTATTATATGATCACAAGTTTTCATTATACTGTAGTTAAGCACCTGGCATGATTCAACTGTAGTGATTCTTTTATACTTGTTTTACATTTTCAGTTTATTATATGATCACAAGTTTTCGTTATACTGTAGTTAAGCACCTGGCATGATTCAACTGTAGTGATTCTTTTATACTTGATTTACATTTTCATTTTATTATATGATCACAAGTTTTTATTATACTGTAGTTAAGCACCTGGCATGATTCAACTGTAGTGGTTCTTTTATTTTTGATTTACATTTTCATTTTATTATATGATCACAAGTTTTCATTATACTGTAGTTAATCACCTGGCATGATTCAACTGTAGTGATTCTTTTATACTTGTTTTACATTTTCATTTTATTATATGATCACAAGTTTTCATTATACTGTAGTTAAGCACCTGGCATGATTCAACTGTAGTGATTCTTTAATACTTGTTTTACATTTTCATTTTATTATATGATCACAAGTTTTCATTATACTGTAGTTAAGCACCTGGCATGATTCAACTGTAGTGATTCTTTTATACTTGTTTTACATTTGCATTTCATTATATGATCACAAGTTTTCATTATACTGTAGTTAAGCACCTGGCATGATTCAACTGTAGTGATTCTGTTATACTTGATTTACATTTTCATTTTATCATATGATCACAAGTTTTCATTATACTGTAGTTAAGCACCTGGCATGATTCAACTGTAGTGATTCTGTTATACTTGATTTACATTTTCATTTTATCATATGATCACAAGTTTTCATTATACTGTAGTTAAGCACCTGGCATGATTCAACTGTAGTGATTCTTTTATACTTGTTTTACATTTTCATTTTATTATATGATCACAAGTTTTCATTATATTGTAGTTAAGCACCTGGCATGATTCAACTGTAGTGATTCTTTTATACTTGTTTTACATTTTCATTTTATTATATGATCACAAGTTTTCATTATACTGTAGTTAAGCACATGGCATGATTCAACTGTAGTGATTCTTTTATACTTGTTTTACATTTTCTTTTTATTATATGATCACAAGTTTTCGTTATACTGTAGTTAAGCACCTGGCATGATTCAACTGTAGTGTTTCTTTTATACTTGTTTTACATTTTCATTTTATTATATGATCACAAGTTTTCATTATACTGTAGTTAAGCACCTGGCATGATTCAACTGTAGTGATTCTTTAATACTTGTTTTACATTTTCATTTTATTATATGATCACAAGTTTTCATTATACTGTAGTTAAGCACCTGGCATGATTCAACTGTAGTGATTCTTTTATACTTGTTTTACATTTGCATTTCATTATATGATCACAAGTTTTCATTATACTGTAGTTAAGCACCTGGCATGATTCAACTGTAGTGATTCTGTTATACTTGATTTACATTTTCATTTTATCATATGATCACAAGTTTTCATTATACTGTAGTTAAGCACCTGGCATGATTCAACTGTAGTGATTCTGTTATACTTGATTTACATTTTCATTTTATCATATGATCACAAGTTTTCATTATACTGTAGTTAAGCACCTGGCATGATTCAACTGTAGTGATTCTGTTATACTTGTTTTACATTTTCATTTTATTATATGATCACAAGTTTTCATTATATTGTAGTTAAGCACCTGGCATGATTCAACTGTAGTGATTCTTTTATACTTGTTTTACATTTTCATTTTATTATATGATCACAAGTTTTCATTATACTGTAGTTAAGCACATGGCATGATTCAACTGTAGTGATTCTTTTATACTTGTTTTACATTTTCTTTTTATTATATGATCACAAGTTTTCGTTATACTGTAGTTAAGCACCTGGCATGATTCAACTGTAGTGTTTCTTTTATACTTGTTTTACATTTTCATTTTGTTATATGATCACAAGTTTTCATTATACTGTAGTTAAGCACCTGGCATGATTCAAATGTAGTGATTCTTTTATACTTGTTTTACATTTTCATTTTATTATATGATCACAAGTTTTCATTATACTGTAGTTAAGCACCTGGCTTGATTCAACTGGAGTGATTCTTTTATACTTGTTTTACATTTTCATTTTATTATATGATCACAAGTTTTCATTATACTGTAGTTAAGCACCTGGCATGATTCAGCTGTAGTGATTGTTTTATACTTGTTTTACATTTTCATTTTATTATATGATCACAAGTTTTCATTATACTGTAGTTAAGCACCTGGCATCATTCAGTTGTAGTGATTTTTTAGTACTTGTTTTACATTTTCATTGTCGTACGCATTCTATGCTGAATCATACCCCTACACCATATTTAAAACGCATAAAATCCGCGATGTTGGCATTCTGTTTAGGACGTTAATTTCTCCGTTGAAATATGTTGGTATTGAAATTAGTAAGATATCATTATGTGTTAAAGAAATACGTCAACAGCATTATATCATTTCGTTCTTAGGTGTGCAATTATCAACCACGGCATGAAAACAGTGATATTCTCACTCCATTCGATACACACTTAATTGATGTCCATCGTTTATTTCCAAAGTTAGATGATTTTCAATGCAATACACTTTGCATAAAATATGCGTAGCGCGCTTGTTGTATTACTAAGTTATCTTACCATATAAACTCATTATATTTTTCACATACATGCTTTCAACATATTTACAAACATTTCTGCATCCGAATCTTCCTCTTCAGCTGCTTTCATACGGAAAAGCTTTTAATATGTATACATCTTGGTATTGTCGTACATATTCTTTTCCTATTATTGGAGAGTAAAGAAATTTATTGGTGTGCTTGGAGAGTATAATTATATGCCTTAAAAGAATTGTGTACACCTATGTTCACTATCTGGCTTGGTTGATTTGAACACCAATAAGGATCAATGTTTTAAGCATATCTCTTTTGGTTTCTTGATCATTAATATATATGTTGATGACCATAATGTCTTCTAGTGTCTTTTTTTCAAGTATAATAGCATGTCATTTTTAATCATTTATATACTTCTTGTAAAGTTACAAAAGAATGTTATATGTTATACTTACAACAGATATACATGTAATACAGGGTATTTCCATGATTCGGAAGTGTATTTCGGTGTACTCTGGTAATGTGGGTATTCAGGAAAACATTACCGATCTTTTATCTTAATTATTCATACTTTTAACACACTTTTTGCTGAGGGTTTCTGTAAAATCATCGTTTATTTCAAAACAAACAAATTCCCGTTTACCTTTAATTTTTAGGTCAGATAGCTTAAATGGAAAGAGCAACCCAGGCCAGTAATTGGCTATGGGGAGATTCGGGTACGAATCCCGATCTGACTTTAATGGGTATGCGATAACAGTTTCAAAACTGGGAGCGTATTTTGTACAGAAAACTGTTGGGCTTACTAGGAACCAGAGTAATTGCTTCAAATTCAAGTTGAACAGTGCTAATTAAAAAGTCTTAACTAAAATTAAGTACATCTACTTATCTACGTACTGGACTAACTATAATCCCATTAAATCTTATTTTGACAAATGGACAAACCCCCGTTCTTTGAAGTGCAATCCGCCTCCGTGGTCGAGTGGTTAAGATCACTTCAAATCACTAACTTCTCATTGATATTTTTATATAATTATATATAGAGTCGTGGCATCGAGCCCAGCTACCGACCATGTCTCATTATGAGAAAAAGTAGGCAATTGCTCACGGAGGATAGGACTCTATTTATTGTTCAAGAACACCTAACTGTCGTTCCTTGGAAGAACCAGTTTTATCTAGAGTTCAAGAACTGTCTCATGTGACTCTTGACTGTTGAAAAGGGGCGTAATCATATACTCATATGTCAACTTACAATATTACACAAGCACATGCATACAACAAATAGCAAAACTTTTGGTTCATATTCAAGAGAGCAAAAAAGAAAATAGTGGAAAATAGACATTTCATAACAAATTATAATTTATAACAAATAAAGTTCAGGGTAATTAAAGAGAAAGAAAAGTGTAACGCAGTTTTGGTGCAAACTAACAACTGTCAATCGACAGGCTGCAGAAATATGATTTCATCAAAAAAGTACCTGTTAACCATGATTATAATTAAGTGTACAATATACCAGGGATGCTATATATTACGTGCTAAATATACTGACAAGTCCATTACTAGATACATTGATATTGTATTTTCTGTGATAAACTTTTTGGCTGTAAATGAATTTGATTTGCTTATTTTTCAACTTTCTTTGTTTTTTAGCTTAGATAACACACGATATAGACGGAGAGAGACCTTGTGAATGACTCATGTTTCGGGAGCTTTCAGCGCTTTGATCTTATATATGGTCGCGGAGAAATAAATTTTGGCTGGGCGAGAGCGTCCAGTCTTGAATTGGGGATAGTCTAAGGAATACATCTAAATTTGAGTAATTCTTCCGTGGTAAGTGATTATAAAAATAATTTCTTTCGATAAACTCCAAAGTGGATATGAAAACAAAGGAATAATTAACATCTTTTATACTGTTCAGTGTTTTAGGATAATGATGTATAATTTAGTGTAGTCTAACCTTAACCGACACCGGAAGTTCGATTTGCGACAAATATTTTGTTTCTTTTAAGACAAATTTACTCGCTTTACCAGACATTTGGGGTTTGTTTTCTGTCTGTAAGTGTTGAATAATAATTGTTCTATTGATTAAGACCAACAATCTTAGTTGACACGTGAGTTTTCCTTTTAAATCACATATTGGTTCAGTGCCTACATCCGGATAGTGCCTAAATATTCGGACACGACTGAAAGCGTCGTGGAATCGGATTGCCTGAAAAGCGGAATCAACTTTTATTTACGGAAACAAAATTTTATTTCAAATGTTTTATAACGATGTTTAATATAAAGTATAATTAATAATGATACTTATTAATAATTGTTATATATGATATAAAATACATCATTTCCAAAAATTGTGTTCATTTATACAAATGACTTATATACATACATGGATTTGCAACTTCCGTATTAATTTAATTTAAAATTTTTACCCTTAGGTCATTTTTCGATACGGGGGCATGTCTGTTTGTACCAAACTTTAACCTTAGACTATAAAATCAAAACGCTTGCACCTACATTCATCAAGCTTCATATATAGGTTCCTCATGACAACCTCTCCAGGAACTTAGCAATTTCAGGTCAGTAGGTCAAAGGTGAAGGTCACGGGGTCTTTGTGTTTTAAAATTTCTTTTAGGATATTTAACTTCTTATACATTTTTCATTGGATTTTGACAAAATTTTCACAGACTTGTTGTTACCAAGAACTTCTGCACATATATTCCAGATTTTGTGATTCGATCATTTTTGACGGAATTATAGCCCTTTGGTTACTTTGTGCGATTGTAACAACGAAGCACCCAGAGGGGTCATTGTTTAATGAATTATTGATAAATTTTCAACGTTAAGTATTGACCCATACTGTTAATTAATGACCCCATTATGTGTGAAAATTTGACATTAATACATTAAAAAAATAACCAGCCTATGTAGAGTTATTTTCAGCATTGTAAACCACCCCTTACGTACAGTATATAATTATCAAGGACTTATATACATACATGGATTCGCAACTGCTAAAAATAGCTCAAACGATACCGTTCGGCGATCCCACAATGCATTGCTATATACTCGGCAATGTCCGACAGCTGTAATTGGGTGTTTACGAATTTGATTATACTAAAAAAACTGGCAATTGGGCACGGGAAATTGGTAAAGGATGCAACAAATTCCTTAAAGATATTGAGATACATTTATAATCCACAAAGTCTAAGTATAAGCATTGAAAAGGGCATCAGTCGAACATTTTAAATTCCAAGATGGCGGACATCTATTATAATCCTTTCGTCTCCGAGATTAAACATTCGGAATACCATGGATATTTTCGCTGTTATTATCATTCGGATTATCACGGATATTTACGTATTTTCTCTTTTGTAAACAATAGCTTGTATTCCCGTTGATTCGCGTCTTATCATCGCGGGATTTGATTACTTTAAACTGTTAATACGGAAGTTGCGAATCCATGTATGTATATAAGTCCTTGATAATTATGTAATGTAAGTCATTCTTGCAATTTCTATCTATAAAACTTATAGGTAATTTGAATTTTATATATTTACATGAATTGTTCATTTTCTCTTAAAGAGGTTCTTTCATTGTGTATTGAAAGGGTCAGTCACTGAATTATTTTTTTTAGCTCACATGTCACAAAGTGACAAAGTGAGCTATTAGGATCACTCTCCGTCCGGCGTCCAGCGTCGTGCGGTGTGCGTCGTCAAACTTTATGTTGTTACCACACTAGGGGCCACATTTTTAGCTCAATTTTAGCAAAACTGGGTCAGAACGTTAATATCAACAAAATCTCAGACGAGTTCGATATTGGGCCATTTTGGGTAAAAAACTAGGTCACCAGGGCCAAATAAGGGAAAACCTTGTGAACACTTTAGAAATCACTGTTTTGACTGGATCTTCATGAAACTTTGTCAGAATGTTTATTTTTTTATAATATGTAGGTCAAGTTTGATAATGGGTCATTTCCGGTGAAAAACTAGGTCACAAGGGCAAATTGCTGGAAAACCTTGTGAACACTCTAGAAGTCACTGTTTTGATTGGATGATCATGAAACCTTGTCAGAATGTTTGTCTTTATAATATCTTGGACGAGTTCGAACATGGGTCATCTTGGGTCAAAAACTAGGTCGCTAGGTCAAATCTTATGAAAAACCATGTTAACACTGTAGATTTCACAGTTATTATTGGATCTTCACCAAACTTTGTCAAATCGTTTGTTATAATGATATAACGGTCAAGTATAAATATGATTCATCTGGGGTCAATAACTAGGTCACCAGGTCAAATCTTAGGAAAACTTAGTTAACACTGTAGATGTCACAGTTTTAATTGGATCTTCACCAAACCTTGTCAGAATGTTTGCCTCAATGATAAGTGGGTCAAGGTTGAACATGGGTCAGCCGGGGTTAAAAACTGGGTCACCAGGTCAAATCTTAGGTAAAAATCTTGTAAAAGCTCTAAATGTCATGGTTTTAATTGGATCTTTGCCAAACTTGTCAGATTGTTTGTCTTAATGATATTAAGGACAATTCAAATATGAGTCACCTAGGGTCAAAAACCAGGTCACAAGGTCAAATCTTAGGAAAACCTTATTAACACAGTAGATGTCAAATTTTGATGGTATCTTCACCAAACCTAGTCAGAATGTTTGTCTTAATGATATGTAAGACAAATTCGAACATAGGTCGTCTGGGGTCAAAAACTAGGTCACGAGGTCAAATCTTAGGAAAACCTTGTCTATGCTGTAGTTTTCATGGTTTTGATTGGATCTTCACCAAATTTTGTCAGAATGTTTGTCTTATTTATATGTAGGACAAGATCTAACATGGGTCATCTGGGGTCAAAAACTAGGTCACCGGTTCAAAAATGTTTTAATGAGTGAACAGTGATTGTCATGTGAGCGATATAGGGCTACTTGGCCCTCTTGTTTTATAATGTTGGCGTGTCAGCAAGTAGTCAAAAGTAAAAATAAAAATATTATTTTTATAATTTTGATAAAAAGTGAACGGCAAATCCGATGAACAAATAATTGAACTGGTATGGCCTTATCATCTTTTGTAAAATACACAACATATTCTACACTGGTCATTTTATTGTACAAGGGTTTGAAGTAATTTTTTTAGTTCACCTGAGTGTGAAGTATTAGTAAATTATTTTGTCTGTCGTCTGTCTGTCCATAACGATAGACTTTCCTCTGAAATGGCTCGGCCAAATTTGATGGTCCTGTACAATAGTTACTAATGGAATGTCATTCCATACTGTACTCTGGTTTCCATGGCAACCAAATAAAAATCTTCAAAAATCCTATCTTGAACCACATAGTCTATTAAGCTTAGATATTAGCCATGGAGCACCATCTAGAGACCCTCTAACAAAGTTGCTAAAATAATGTACCTGGGATTAAAATTGGCCCCACCCCAGGGGTCACTTGTTTCATATAGATGCATATAAAAGCACAAGGTTTAGAGCTTACATATTTTGCGTGTAGTAGCATGTAGAGGCCCTATTACAAAATTGCAAAAAAATGATATCCCTGAGGTCTTATTTTCCATTACTTTTTACTTTTTGCAGCACACATTTAAATCAAATTCATAAGTGATATTGCCACAACTCATTTCTCAGGTGAGCATTGCAGGGCCACTTGGCTCTCTTGTTTGTTAATCATTTTGTTTACACAGCAAATCTAAATCTCAGTATAAAACGCTTCAGTGCTTTTCTATCATCCCATTTGTCAACCAGTTTTTGATGCAAAATTTTCATGCTTTTTGAAAAGTGTACACATGTCTGTAAGGAGAACCAGTTTTCGATCAGATTGTTAGCGGACAGGCACATGGTAGGTTGGTTGATATTTTACTAATGAAATTAATTTTAGGTCACAGGTATGTGAGCTTTATACAATTGAATTATGAATTCTTTCTTCAGATGATTTTGTGTTACTATTTTATAGTTTGTTTAATTTTCTTTAATTCCTTTGTAATAGATACCAGTACAAGTTTTCTTCTTACAGACATAAGAAGACAGTTAGCTTAGACAAACAACCGAATTGTCCGAGGCGAAGCTGAGGATAAATGGTTGTTTGTCTTAGCGAACTGTCTTCTTAGCATCTGTAAGGAGTCATTTTTGAAGAAAATAGGAGTATGTGTATCTGACTTATACGACGATAAAGGATTTTGTCCAAGTGAAAGTTGAGTTATTGAGAAGTGTCTTCTTACAAATGTAAGAAGACGCTTTTTGAATAGCTCTGGGGTATGTAGTCTTATAAGTTAGTATATTGTTATGTTATTGCTGAATGTTGTAAAAAAAACTTACTGACCATGTCTCTTTATGTGAGAAAGTAGGCAGTTGCTTTTATTTTTTCCATGTGCTTTCAAGTGACCAAAAAAAGCCCAAACCTACCTAGTATCTTATTGTAAGTAACCAGAAAAATACATATTTCTTTTATGCCTAAGGAGACCCAGATGGTTATTTGAATGTTATAATAGATATTTTGTAGTTGATGTTTAAGCTCGGTTATTTAAAATAGATTTACTGTTTTACTGGTAGTATTGTGTATAACAATAAAACATCATCATAAGTGCTGAAAGACTTATTTCAAATCTAACATTCTTAAGCTCAACAACAATTTGTTGAATTTTAAGCTCACATGAGCCAAATGCTAAGGATGAGCTTTTAGGATCGATGAATGCCAGTGCCGTCCACACTTAGGGTGTTTACACTCTAGCAACTGCAGCTATATATCGATTTTGTTAAATTATGGTCAAAATGTGATAAGTATTTCCAGAGTTATGAGCCGTTGACTTAGAAAATTTGCTCTATTTTAACTTGTTTACATTCTTCATTTCTTCACCAATATTAAACATACTAAAATGAATGTGTATGACCTAAAGGTCTCTGAGATTCTGATATGGGTGAAATTGAACCAGTGCTTGCAGAGTTATTGGCCCTCAAGTTAGAAAAAAATCTATATTTCAACTTTATTACATTATGGCATCTTGATTTCTTCACTTATTGTAATCATATTTACACAGCATCCATTATTCATGACAAAAAATTTCAGTTTGATCAAACTCTATGTAGAAACTGCACATACAAGATGAAAAACTATAATTATTACCTGGTCATTAATTATAGTGTAGTTGTTCTCAGATGAGTGATATAGCTAGGGCAGTCTTGGCCCTCTTGTTAAAATAGCCTTAATGGACCAATGGTGTCAGTGTTTATTTTTAAATTTATCATTTTATATTAAAGTCATTGGCAACAAGAAGAACAGTGAACAATTCTAGGTATGGTGCATGTGAATGAATAGACTTGTGTTTTTTGAGGCTTGTGTTCTACAATGAAGACTTTACCATCAGTCTAAGGTAGGTGTTAAAAATTGCATACTCTAAAATTATCACTCTCAGCGTGTCAATTACTTTATCATAAATTTATTTTTTGGTTGTACTCCATTTGTCCACAATAGTTCACTACATGTAATATACCAGTGGCGGGGATGTTATTTTTCATCTGCAGAATTTTGTGGTTTTGATCATCCCTGGGACCAACTGGGGCCCTAGCAGCCCTAAGCTCCCAGCTTAATGAATTTATTATTTCTCATTTTTGCCATCCACATTACACTCACGGTAACCTACAGCGGGCAGTAAACCAATTGGATTCCGTACCAATACTTACCTTGCTCTCCGCATGCAGCAGTCTACTTCTCTACATGTAATAAGCGTTCAATTTCATAGAAAATAAGATTGAAATTATGTTGTTGCTTTTTAGCTCACCTGGCCCAGAGTGCCAAGGTGAGTTTTTAGGATCGAGCTATGTCCGTTGTCATCCGTCCGTCTGTCGTCAACAATTTCTTTAAACAACATCTCTTCCTAAACCACTTGGTCAATTTCTACCAAACTTCACAGGTGTGTTCCTTGAATGAAGCTCTACCAAAGTTGTTCAAAGAATTTCATTCTATGCAGAACTTGGATTTTTTTTGAAAATCTTCAAAAATCTTCTTCTCAAAAACCAGAGGACCTAGAGCTAAGATATTTAGTGTGTAGCATTGTCTAGTGGACCTCAGCGAAGTTATTATAATGTATATCAATGAAATATTTTTTTAAAAGTGGATACTTTCTTTTTTAGCTTAGTATAGATACTTTTTAAAATTTACAGGTATCTTCCAGTATTCATTATAAAACATGAGGTACTTGGGTGTGATTCTTATCACATACAGACAATTATTTTGCCAATTAAAGGTCTATCAGATATAGCTTTATACACTTAATAACAAAACTTGATAGACCATTCAAATTTCAATAACTGACTTCAATGAATATCATATGGTGTTTTTAGTTATATAAAATTTGAATTCTTAATGATTGACTATGTACATAAAGCTCTCACTATAGGACATTCATTTTGAATATAATATAAAAATAATAGGTAATGATTAACAATTATGTATTTCACTCATATATGAATAATTTGACCATTATCTGTGTAAATATTCATGTGACTTATGCATTTGTACTTGTATTTTTTCTGATATGGTTTATGTACTTTGTACACATCTGAATAAATTATCTGTTCTGTTCTGTTCTGCCAATGTGTAACTCAAAGATTACAATTTGACTTCTGTTGAATTTGCAGCTTTATTCTATGAAACTCTGAAGATGGCTATGAAGGTCATGTTCAGCTGTACCTTCACCAGTATCCATGGAAATAAAACAACCCAGTTCTTCATTGAAGATTACCAATCTAATGAAGATAAAACAATAAGATGATAATGTGTACTAAAGATCAGATATTACAGACAGGAAATCAAGAGGTAGTTTTATTGTACGTAGTAGTTTTCTTTAATGTACATAGTGTAACCTCCATGAATGGTCACCTTTGAACAACAGCCACCTCATTATTACAGCCAGTAAACTAGCAACCTAGATTGATGTTTTACTCTATTTTCACTCTCCTCTCAACCACCCATTGGTGGCTGTTGTAGGGAGGTTGCACTGTAAATTCTTATTGCTATTGTATGGCGACATTTTTCTGCATATAAACTTAGTGAATGAATTTTCATGAGAAAATGTTTTACCTAGCTTCATCAAGGATATATATACATACATGGATTTGCAACTGCTAAAAATAGCCAAAACAATATCGATAGACAATCGATTGTGATACTCGACAGCTGCAACCAAAAAATAAATACAAGTGTAGAAAGTGCAACTTTTTTCAGGTCATTTTCTAAACTCTGTTTGTTGCATACAGAACACGTGTTTTATTGAGAAGTAGTGCATTTCAAACTGTGAATACTGAAGTTAGCGAATCTATGTATGTATATAAGTTCTTGCTTCTATGAAAATATTTTTCGTCCACTTAATAGGTTGGTTAGGAGATAGGTTTCCATTTAAGGGGTTGCTTGGGTTTCCAATATGGATTTAAATAAGTTTCATTGGTGCGAAAACAAAGTCGGTGACCATGTTTTGTTTTTTTAAGTTTTTCAAATTGTTTTTAGAATCCGTACTGTGTTTTAAAAAAATTCATCAGGCTGTTTTTAGCTCACCAGAGCACGAATGTGCTCAAGGTGAGCCTTTGTGATCGCCCTGCGTCCATCGTGCGTCGTTCGTCGTGAAGTGGCGTCAATGTTTACTTAAAACAACATCTCCTCCTACACTGCTATGCCGATTGCAACCAAACTTTGCTGGAATGATCCTTGGGGGGTCCCCTTTCAAAGTTGTTCAAAAAATTTAATTTCATTAAAAACTCTGGTTGCTATGGCAACAAATAGAAAAAACTTAAAAAATCTTCTTGTCCGAAACCATAGGGCCTAGAGCTGAGATATTTGGTATGTAGAATTGTCTAATGGAACTCTACAAAGTTATTCAAATTATTCCCCTGGGGTCAAAATTGGCTCTGCCCCGGGGGTAACTTGATTTTACATTGATTTTACATAGACTTATATAGGAAATTTAAAAAATCTTCTTGTCAAAAACTACAATGCCTAGAGCTTTGATATTTGGTGTGTAGCATAGTCTAGTGGACCTCTACCAAGTTTATTCAAATTATTGCCCTAGGGTCAAAATTGGCCCCGCCCCAGGGGGGGTCACTTGATTTATATAGACTTATATAGGAAAATTTAAAAAATCTTCTCCGAAACCGCAAGGCCTAAAACTTAGATATTTTGTATGTGACATTGTCTAGTGGACCTCTACCAAGTTTGTTCAAATTATGGCCCCAGGGTCAAAATTGGCCCTGCCCTGCGGTTTATTCTATTTTATATAGGAAAATTTAAAAAATCTTCTCCGAAACCACAAGGCCTAGAGCTAAGATATTTGGTATGTAGCATTGTCTAGTGGACCTCTACCAAGTTTGTTCAAATTATTGTCCTAGGGTCAAAATTGGCCCCGTCCCGGGGGTCACTTGATTTATATAGACTTATATAGGAAAATTTAAAAAATCTTCTTCTCCAAAACTGCAAGGCCTAGAGCTTAGATATTTTTTATGTGGCATTTTCTAGTGGACCTCTACCAAGTTTGTTCAAATTATGGCCCCGGGGTCAAAATTGGCCCTGCCCTGGGGTTTATTCTATTTTATATAGGAAAATTTGAAAAATCTTAATTCTTCTCCGAAACCACAAGGCCTAGAGCTAAGATATTTGGCATATAACATTGTCTAGTGGACCTCTACCAAGTTTGTTCAAATTATTGCCCTAGGGTTAAAATTGGCCCCGCCCCGGGGGTCACTTGATTTATATAGACTTATATAGGAAAATTTAAAAAATCTTCTCCGAAACCGCATGGTGTAGAGCTAAGATATTTGGCATATAGCATTGTCTAGTTGACCTCTACCAAGTTTGTTCAAATTATGGCCCCGGGGTCAAAATTGGCCCTGCCCTGGGGTTTATTCTATTTTATATAGGAAAATTTGAAAAATCTTCTTCTCCGAAACCACAAGGCCTAGAGCTAAGATATTTGGTATGTAGCATTGTCTAGTGGACCTCTACCAAGTTTGTTCAAATTATTGCCCTAGGGTCAAAATTGGCCCCGCCCCGGGGGTCACTTGATTTATATAGACTTATATAGGAAATTTTTAAAAATCTTTTCTGAAACTGCAAGGCCTAGAGCTTAGATATTTTGTATGTGGCATTGTCTAGCGAACCTCTACCAAGTTTGTTCAAATTATGGCCCCAGGGTCAAAATTAGCCCTGCCCTGGGGTTTATTCTATTTTATATAGGAAAATTTAAAAAATCTTCTTCTCTGAAACCACAAGGCCTAGAGCTAAGATATTTGGTATCTAGCTTTGTCTAATGGACCTCTTTTAAATCTGTTCATATAATGGCCATGGGATAAAGAATGGCCCAGATGGGTCACTTGATCTTACTTGGACTCGTATAGAAAACTTCAACAATGTTCATCTCCAAATGACCTTTTCTCCTGGTGAGCATTTATAGGGCCATCATGGCCCTCTTGTTTTAGTATTGTTGCAAATAAGAGATAAATGTCAAATTATTTGGCATTGTAAATTGCCACCCCTGCAGTGTCTTTTAAGATTCAATGGCAAAATATGACATTCTTGTATTTTTCGTATTTGGAAATGATACAGCATTGCAGTTTTAAAAATTGCATAACTTAATATACAAAATAAATGGAGCAATGCAGGAATTAACTCGAAAATCAACAAAACCATACCCTCCACTATGTAGCGCTTTTTGAGTGGTTTCCATGGAAATATCCTTTGAATATATCATTTCTGCTTTAGCCAATACCTTTAATTGTGTGTTGACTTCTGAAAAAATGACCATTTTTGTGAGGAAACCAGCGACCAACCTTTAAAGTCAGAAAATCTTATCATGAAATAGATCTTCACGAAAGTAATCTATTAAATAAATTATGCAGAAATATGCCACTATACTATTGCCTTAATGAATGAACCCTGATAAAACTCAAGTAAATCTTTCTGTATTCATTCTTTATGGACTTACATTGCTGGTCCTAAACTGAAATCATCATGCAATCAAAGTACTGGAAGTACTAAGGAAACTGAACTAAAATTTAATAGACTAGCTGTAACGCTGCAACATGGGACGGGAACTAGTTTAACGATTGCATGGTGGATGTAGTAAAATATAGTACTTTGGTCCGCATCAAAATTCATGCGCATCTAGCTAGTAACGGCTATAGAAAGCTGTCTATTATTCTGTTTCCAATAATACTGTGGTACAATTAAGATTTTAGAACTGGTCTTTGATACAACAAATATTTGGGAATCATTTTTGATACACCAAAGATTTGGGAACCAGCTTTTGATACAACAATGATTTAGGAACCAGTCTTTGATACAACAAAGATTTGGGAACCAGTCTTTGATGCATCAAATATTTGGGAACCAGTCTTTGATACATCAAAGATTTGGGAACCAGTCTTTGATACAACAAGGATTTGGCAACCAGTCTTTGATACAACAAAGATTTGGGAACCAGTCTTTGATACAACAAAGATTTGGGAACCAGTCTTTGATACAACAAAAATTTGGGAACCAGTCTTTGATACAACAAAGATTTGGCAACCAGTCTTTGATACAACAAATATTTGGAAACCAGCTTTGATACAACATAAATTTGGGAACCACTTTTTGATACAAAAAAGATTTGGCAACCAGTTTTTGATACAACAAAGATTTGGCAACCGGTCTTGGTATGCTGCTTTACTACAATAAGGAAACAGTGCCGAAGCAACCAATGAGGGGATAAAGTAAATTAATGACTTGTTTTCATTTTCCTGATATATCGTCTTGGCTCCAGTGGGAATTTCAGATATGCAAAATTTGTTTTGTAAGATTTTCTACTTGTTCACTGTTTATTGAATGTCTCTCTATCTATTTTCTAGATAATCCAAGAAAAATGTTCTGGAGTTACCAAGAAAATCTTATGACCAGTTGCTGGTAAGTAAATCATATATCTTATATTTGATCTGAATTTTGATGAGATTATAATGAATGAAAACTTGGGGTGATTTAAAACAGTCATTAATTAGTTCATGACTGACATCACTATCTGACAGTATTGAACCAGGGAAAACCATTAAAAGATATTTTAAAAAATAACATTGCCTTGAACATTCAAGTTCTGAGTTATTTATAAAAAAATTAATCTTGCAAAGCCATTGATTGTTTCTATTTTGAACTGCGACATTCAAAAACGTGTTGCTAATGGTTGAAAATAATCAACCCTCATGTTGTTGTTTGATCTTGGTTAATTGATAATCAAAATTTAAAGCCAGATAACTGACAAAGCTGCATAATTACATGGTCAATGCTTGCATTTATTTTTAGCTTTAGTAAGGTTTGATTACTTTCATAATAATGATAAGCAACATTATAAATATTATGTTAACATGCAGAATGGAATATTCCCTAACAAGAAAATTAACAAAAACTGTCGACTGTGGTAAGAAGTTAAAAATAATCGCATTCAGCGACCATGAAATTATTATACCCCCAGATATGAAATGTCTTGGGGCTATATTGGATTCACGCTTCTCAGTCGGTTGGTCCGTGCATCTGTAGACACAATTTGTCCGGACAATTTCTCAGCAACTACATACAGGATTTCAATGAAGCTTTACAGAAGTGATCAGTAGTTAGCCTAGTTGTGCATGTATTAAGCTTGTCTTGTTCAGTTAAATTTTCACAGAGTTATAGTCCTTTGTTTTTTTGTGCAGTTTATACACAATATCTCAAACTACTCTTTGGAATTCAATGAAACTTCACAGAAGTTATTAAAAGTATAACAAGAGGGCCACATTGGCCCTTTATCGCCCACCTGAGAACAAAGGCCAATAAGTAATGACCAGGTAATATAGTTTCCATCTCGTAAAACTCATTTTTATGTAGATTTTGAGATCAAAACCAACAATGAAGGTATAATACTGTTAAACAAGCTAAAACGTAGCAAATTTTCTAATCCAAGGGCCCATAACTCTTGAAGTTGTGGTCCGATTCCACCCATAACTAAACTTGTCCAAATCCATAAGGTAATACACATTCATTGTAAATATGATTAGGATCGGTGAATAAATGAAGGTGCTAGAGTGTAAACAAGCTAAATATAGCAAATTTTGTAATTCAAGGGCCCATAACTCTAGAAGTTATTGTCCGATTTTGCCTATAATCAAACTTAGCCGAGACATTGTGGCCATATACATTGTGAGCAAGTTTAATCACGATTCGTTAAGAGCTGCGGTTGCTAGAGTGTAAACAAACTAATTGTGGCCGGACGCCGGACATTCAACGATCCTAAAAGCTCACCTGATGAATCAGGTGAGCTAAAAAGTTGTCCATGCAATAACCAGGTTTTGTTTGGATTATGGCCCTTTGCTTTATAAAATAGGTAAACTTTGTCCAAACCATTTCTCAGCATCTACATGTAGGAATTCAGTAAAACTTCTTAGAAGTGATAAGTAGTTTGCCATGTTGTGCATGTCCACAATTGGTTTTGTCCAAGTAAATTTTAATTAGTTATGGCCCTTTGTTATTTTTATGTAATGAATATTTAGAAATTGGTCAGGATATTTCTAAGTAACAATTTGCAGGTATAAAAAAGATGAAAATGCTTTATATTTCCCTTTGTAAAATGTAACAAATTTAATAACTGTATCAAGGCAGCATCTGGGGGTATTCATCACCTTTAGTGATAGTTCTAGTTCAGCTTCAACAGGTTGATAAAATCACACTGTACCAGCAGATGTCAAGAAGTATAATGTAGCTTTTATGCATCTATAATGCAGGAGACATATAGTGATTGTCCTGTCTGTCCTTTCATCCATCCATACGAGAACACCTGAATACTTAGTCAGTTACTTACATAGCTATATACACTTGTCATTCACGTAGAAACTTATCCAGTTCCTTGCTTAGTTATGTATAATGCAGGAGGAATAATTATGGTGATAGCCCTGTCCGTTCGTACAAGGTTAAGTAGATTTTACCATTTCATCTAGCACCAACACTGCTTAATTACTAGAACACTTGCCTATGACATTCTCAATCTACCAGCATCAACCAACCTCATTTTGACCGTGACATAATTTGGACTCAGAATTGTTAAAATGGACTTATCTTGACAAGCATGCCACAGGGGTATATACAATGAATGAACACACCAGAGTCTCAGCATCTTGTTGTGTCTGTAGTGTTCTTATATTTCTTAAATCATAGAGTTGATTTCTGATATAATGTTAATAAAACAAAGAAACACCAACTAATGTCTATTGTACTGTAGATACTTGTATGAAGTTATTTCTGTTTTATTATTCATCTGATGTTTTTTGTAGGTGATACAGGATACAATCTTGGATGTAGGTATGGTTTACTGTACGTGAAATCTTTCAACACAACAATGGAAAACAAACAACTTGGTTAGAGAAATATCTTCAATAAGACAAATTTTCTAATCGCCTTCTTTCAGTTAATTCATTCTGTATCATTAATATATGAATTTATAATTGAGTGAAACATTTCCCTTACATGTTAGTAACAAATAAGTTTGATTCAGTTTTAAATTGGGACATGTGTTTATAGCAGATACAATTTTTTACATCTTTGTTGATTGTTAATTAAGTCACAAACTGATCATCATTGTAAATGTTCCATGAACATCAACTATTAAATGTACATTTTTGTGCCCCACCACTTTTTGGGGGGGGGGGGTATTGTAGTTTTATTGTAGTTTTGTATACATCTGTGATACTAGCAATGTTTGTTTTTGACTCCACATGATTGATTGTACTTGATGCTGATCTCGATGTTAAAACTAAAAGTCTATAGGGTATCATAATTGAATTTAATATATAAATATTATTACTTTCCTAAGGACGAGCATTATTATATGCAAGAATGACGTTGACACAAAAACATGTGAAATTGTCATAGGCATAATATAATCAATTTGCCACGAATGAAAATTCTTAATTTCTGCATGTGCATTGTTTATACTTGTATTGTTTATATTAATTGTTCAACCTCTCCAAGAGCGGCCCTCTCTTGAGCAACAAACTCCCTTCCAAAACAGCATAATTTAACTATTAATTCAACCATCCTCAACAACAACATAACAACATACTCCAAAAGGGTGTTGCTTTATACTTATATTCGTTATAAATATACTTAACTATGTTGATACTTTATAGAGAAATTTTATCAAACTGTCTAAATTTATGCATTCACTTCTTTTAACTTCATACCACAGTCAGTAGTTTTTATTTCATCATTAGGGCATGTCCCATTCCTCATGTTTATATTCTAGTAATTTTCTATGTAGCACATTGTTAAAAACATGATTGTACATTCGACATATTATCGTATAAATTACGAAAGTAATCCAGCTCACCGAAGCTAAAAATAAATTCAGCTTTGACTGTTTAATAAAATGACATAATACATAGTTCCCACCCTTGTATTGAATTGGCAGCCATCTTGAAAGTCAGATTTCTTATATGTTTAATAGAAGAAACAAAAAGTAGTTATCAGATATGAATATCAATTTTTTATCTGAACAAATATCTTCTAACAATTCTTGTCAAATTAGCCTTTCAAGATGGCGGCCAAGGGGGGTAAATATTGTAGAAAATGTATACTTGTTTGACTTTTATAACATTTTGTGAGAACACTAGGTACAATTTACTCTTAAATATATTTGTCTGTTGTATTAAAATCATTCAGGTAGTCATAAAAATGACTTCTGACCATATATAGTATTATTGAATATCATTACAAGTGTATATAAATAAACTGTAAAGCATTGTCTTTTGTTAGTGTTTTTTTTATTCAAGATAATCAGTAATTATGTGACAAGTACATTTTAAAAAATCAACTAATTTAACATGAAAAAGTAATAAAGCATCACATAATATTATAAGTGAAGAAATTGAAGTAAATATCTGAAGAAAGCAGAAGTAAAAAAAAAAAAAAGAAAAATTTGCCCACAAAGACGGCAAAATTTTCATAAGTGCATACACTTTACACAGACCACCAAATGTGTAAGGGTCGGCCTTGTCTCATTTATAACATCTTGTTCCTAAATTATCACCCATGACATTTAAAAAATATTCAACATATAACATACAAATATTACATCCCTTAATTATTGCATTATCATATCACATAAATAAATATTATATTTAACAATCATAATTATTTAAACACAATTAATACATCAAGAAATATACTACTCCAAATTTGATAAAGAACACTTACTCAATGATTGTATATTTCCTACAAATACACTTAACAAAACTTATAACGCCCCTTTCTAAAATATGCATATCAACGAAATGTGTTCTTTTGATTTTTACCCTGTTTCTTCTCTATAGTTATAAAACAGTTAATTTGCATGTGGTAAGTATGAATCTTCTAAGTAATTATTTAAATCAATAGCCACGTTACACAAAAACACAAAATGGGGTGATGTCCAATGAGGAAATTTTTTAAGGACCAGCGTTGTCGGCCTTATTCAGTAAGGATCCCGTACTTACACGTACATTTAGATTTCAATTAATATTTAATTTACTTAACACATCAAATTAAAACAAACCACTAAGGTAACATGAAATAGCTGTGGTTAAGTTTTATACATGATTTTGCAATGTTATTTACTAGAAAATAATTATGATATCTCTTATAATGTGCCCAGTCTGTATTGCTGCAGTATTTAGTGATATATCTACCTTTATCAAACAAGAGAAAAAACAACACAGTATTTTTATCTTAGAACTTCCAATTGTTTACTCCAACTTCACCAAAAAGTATTGAATGTCATTAAATTGGAAAAATCTATAGTGAATTAAGTTAGGTTTAAAAGCAACTCATTAAATTCAATCCGGTATTATGCTATCATTTCACGTAAGTCATTACAGCTGTCAAATGTATTCATGAAAATTTAGTTAGTGAAAAAATATAAGTGTATTTTAATGTCTTTTCTACATTGCCAAAATCTTTGCAGTTTGTAAGAAAATGATTGCTTGACTGAATGCCAAATACATTTGACAGCTATAATGATACACATAAAATGATTGAAGTACGGGAGCCCTCCCTGAATAAGGCCGGTGCGGGCCCTTTCCTCAATTGACATCCATCTCATTTTGTTTTTCTGTAATGTGGCTTAACATTCGATCGATTTCAAAAATTATTTCAAAGATTCATACTGTACTTTCCATGTGCTGCACTTGCAAATTAAATGTCATATAACTGCAGAGACATAACAGGGTAAAAATCAATGACATGCATTTTTGTTGATAGTGTCATGTAGCTTGACTTGTTAGAAATGTGCACTGAAAATATGAGCTCCAAATATAAAAAAAACATGAAATATGCGTAATTTACTAAAGGGACGTTATAACTTACAAGTTTTCTTAAGTGTAGATACTATGATAACTATATGATATACTGATATGCTTCAATGGACAAATATTGTTTCATTTTTTCACTGGCATATGATGCCTAAATTACCAATTTTTAATCAAATCTAATTATCAGTAGCAAGGACTTATATACATACATAAGTCCTTGTCAGTAGTATTAAAATTTTGAAGAAATTACTTTGAGCAATATTGTTAGTGACCCTTATTAAATTTTGAGTAGTATACATTTAGTTAAAATATCCAATTTGATGGAGTAAGTAACTAAATGTCAGATACTTTCTAGTTGTATACTACTAGATCTATTAGCCAGTATCTTAACTAGTCACCTTATCACCCTTGATATATCTTAATTATAATAGCCATATTATGCAAGACATGTCTAACCTCAATGAGACTATAGGTAAGTGACTATAAGTGTCAGATGCTTACATAGTTATATACAATTAACCAGTCACCCTATTTTATACACATGGTCAGTAATTGACCGTGTATATAACTGACTTAATGTAAGTAACTAAAGTAAGTTACATCTGACCAAGTGTATATAACCTGCTAAGTGACTAACTATTTTTACAAGCATTTTTGAATAGGTCATGTAAAAAAACAAAGTCAGTCGCTTACCCTATCATAAATACATTATCAGTGACTGGTTGTGTCGATAATACCATAAGTGACTGGCTAAGTAACCAGCTAAATGTATATAACTATGTAAGTATCTGACCAAGTAAGTGACAATGCTAATGATATAACTAGCCTTTTACTAGGTATACATAGTATGTATTCGACAAGTGATGGACCAAATGTATGAGACAATGTCAGTGACTGGCTAATTGTTTATAACAAGGTAAGTGAACTGCTAATTGTATGTTAATTAGTGTATATAACTTGTGTAGTGACTGGCTTATTGTATGTTAATTAGTGTATATAACTTGTGTTGTGACTGGTAAATTGTATGTTAATTAGTGTATATAAATTGGAAACTGACTGGTAAATTGTATGTTAATTAGTGAATTTAACTTGGTAAGTGATTAGCTAGTTGTATGTTATTTAGTGTATATAACTTGGTAAGTGAATGGTTAATTGTATGTTAATTAGTGAATTTAACTTGGTAAGTGATTAGCTAGTTGTATGTTATTTAGTGTATATAACTTGGTAAGTGACTGGCTAATTGTATGTTAATTAGTGTATATAACTTGTGTAGTGACTGGCTTATTGTATGTTAATTAGTGTATATAACTTGTGTTGTGACTGGTAAATTGTATGTTAATTAGTGTATATAAATTGGAAACTGACTGGTAAATTGTATGTTAATTAGTGAATTTAACTTGGTAAGTGATTAGCTAGTTGTATGTTATTTAGTGTATATAACTTGGTAAGTGAATGGTTAATTGTATGTTAATTAGTGTATATAACTTGTGTTGTGACTGGTAAATTGTATGTTAATTAGTGTATATAACTTGTGTTGTGACTGATTAATTGTATGTTAATTAGTGAATTTAACTTGGTAAGTGATTAGCTAGTTGTATGTTATTTAGTGTATATAACTTGGTATGTGACTGACTAGCTTATTGTTCATTGCTTTATGTAATGTGTGGTGCAATTTTATTAAACTGTCAAAGCTAAATAATTACACCTTAGATGAATGTGATTATTTTTAGCTTCATACCACATGTATTTTTTTTAACATTATATAATGTTTTGTAGTCATCATTAAATACATAATTGTACGTTTGTTCACTGGTATAACAAAAATCATAGTACAGATTACCAAAAGTAATTGTACGGTACTACCTTGCCGAAGGTAAAAATAAATGCAAGCAGTGACCATGAAATTATGCAGCTTTGGCAGTTTAATAAAATCGCACATATCAACTTTTTACTATATTGACTAATAATGTTCGGAAACAACTGACCACACTCCGATGAAATGCAACCATGATCCTGCTTTTATGAGGATCCATTAGCTGACACAAAATCTAGTTCAAGAACATGTGTATGTACTTGACAAATAAGTAAGCCCTTATTAATTATAATTGAGAAATATGAAAAGTAACAATTATAGAATCTAAGCTAAGACATGTCTATGAAACTATACTTGAGACTTGTGTACATACCCTCAGGTATAGGCATCGGATCAACACAGGAGCATCATGGGAAAACAACATCACCACAGCTTTCTACAGATCATACACCCAGTTAATGAGTGATTTCTTAGTTCACCATGCTATAAAAAGAACAATTTCAGTGTCAATTAAATGATCATTAAATAGACAAAATATGAAAATATATAAGTTGGAATATCTATTCACAAAAGTGCTTAACAAAGTATAAACAAACAAACTAGGTTAGTAAAGGACCTGACTAAATATAGTCAAACCTGTGTAAGGGGTCACCCCTGAATAAAGGCCATCCTCTGAATATAGGCTATTCTTTAAAGAACTGCCATTGAATATCTAGAACAAATGACCTCTAGATAAAGGTCACCTGTCAATAAACGCCACATTTTCTCTTTCCTAAGGGTGGCCACTGGTTTTGCTGAATGTAAGTGCCTGACTAAGTATGTAACTGACTAACTTTGTATGCATGTGACTGGCAAAGTACATAAGTGCCTGATTAAATATGTTAGTATTTGCCATAGTATTAAGTTCTAGACTTAGTATATTACTGATTAACTAAGTATGTAAGTTGACTAAATATGTAAGTTTATTACTAAGAATGTAAGTATCTGAATAAGTATGCAGTGTCTGACGTAGTATGAAACTGACTAAGTATGTAACTACCGGTAAGTATGTAAATGTCTGGCTAAGTATGTAAGTGCCTGATATGTAAGTATTATATATTAAGTATCTGATTCTGAATAAGTATGTCTGACTTAGTATGTAACTGACTTAGTATATATGTGCCTGACTTAGTATCTAAGTATCTGAGTTTACAATTTTATTTCTTAAATAAAGGCCACTGGCCCAGAATACATATATATACATGTTCACAAAGTTATTTAATATATATTGTTGTGTCCACAGCAAATTTTAGGAAAAAGTCTCAAGGATACTGAACAAAAGTAAAAGTATATATCGATGTACCATGATCTCGTGAAATAGGGAATAGGAAATACAGTACAACCTCTATAGAGCAACACCCTGTGGGAGCAGCAAATATTGGCCATTGTTTATAGGTTGTTGCTCTACAGAGGTTAAATTTACAGTAAAAATCAACTTTGGGAAATTTTGAAGGTGTTTTTATAGAGAGGTTGTTGCTCTACAGAGGGCTGCTCTGGAGAGGTTTTACTGCATGTCAATATTTTCTCACAAGAGTTAAGATATGATACTGAATAATTATCTAAGTTGCTGGTTTAATATTTAAGTATCTGAATAATTATGTAAGTTGCTGGTTTAATATTTAAGTATCTAAATAAGTATGTAAGTGGCTCACCTAATATTTAAGTATCTGAATACGTATTAAGTGCCTGGCTTAACATTTAAGTATCTGGATAAGTATATAAATGCCTGGCTTAATATCTATGTATCTGAATAAGTTTGTAAGTGCCTGGCTTAATATTTATGTATCTGAATAAGTATTAAGTGCCTGGTTTAACATTTAAGTATCTGGATAAGTATATAAATGCCTGGCTTAATATCTATGTATCTGAATAAGTTTGTAAGTGCCTGGCTTAATATTTATGTATCTGAATAAGTATTTAAATGCCTGATTTAATATTTAAGTATCTGAATAATTATGTATGTGCCTGGCTTAATATTTCAGTATCTGAATAAGTATGTAAGTGCCTGGTTTAATATTTCAGTATCTGAATAAGTATGTAAGTGCCTGTCTTAATTTAAGTATCTGAATAAGTATGTACTTGTAAGTGCCTGGCTTAAAATTCAAGTATCTAAATAAGTAAGTAAGTGCCTGGCTTAATATTTAAGTATCTGAATAAATATATAAGTGCCTGATATCTTAATCAGTATATGAGTGCCTGACATAGAATGTAACAGATTAACTTAGCATATACAAGGACCTGACTAAATAAGTATCTGTCTAAGTATAACAGTGCCTGATTAATATGTGACTGACTTAGTATGGAACAGACAAAACTTAGTATGTAAATATCTACATGTCTATGCACTTGTCTATGCAAATGACTAACTAAGTATGTAAGTGCTGAACTTAGTATGTAACAGATTAACTATGTATACAAGTGCCTGACTAATTATGCTCACAGACTGACTAAGTATACATTTCTTACCAAATATGTAACAGACTAAATAAGAATTATTGTGACTGGCATTATATTAAAGTGCTGAATTGAATTTGTAACAGACCAAATAAGTAAGTGCCTAACTGGGGATATAGTTGCCTAGCTAAAATATGAAAGTATCTTACTAAGTATGAAAATGACTAAATACTAGTAGTAATGCCTTACTTTTTATGTAACAAAATTATTAAAAAATATGAAATGATGTAACTAAGTATACAATAATTGCCTGACTAAGTATGTTATTTTCTAACAGACTTACTGAGTTTGAAACAAACTAAAGAAGAATTTAGAACCTGGCTAAGGATACAAGTTCCTTAAGTATTTAAGTAATTTACCAGCCCAATCTATCGACTAAGAACAAGAATGCCATGTATTACACAAACATTAAATAAAATTTTTACCTTGAAGCCTTGAATAGTCTTATATTGCTGACTCTCTTGCTCTAATTGGCATCAAACTGTGTTGGTAGTTTATTGTCAAGAACGATTCGCCCAAATCTCCCAATCATAGCCTTATGCTTGAAGTGTACTGTGCTTACACCTTTAGTTGAAGACTGTTTCTTATTTCCATGTGACCTGTTTGACCACAAAAGGATAAACTGTTATTGAGTATGTAAGTGAATGAAACCTCCAATATTACCATACCTAAACATTTTGTACTCATAGAAAATAATGTCTAGGACTTGAACTCATGATCCCAAGGGACATAGGCCTGGTGCACTCATAGTCAAGCACAGCAGCCTGGCAACATTATGTTATAACTAATGAAAGTAATTTCTGTGAAGAATAAGCCACCCCTATTATCTCGGTTGTTTCCCTTTACACCAAAAAAGTCCATCTAAGTTTATTCAGCGTTTATTCAGCTAGTAAAATGAATGTTTCATAAAATGTATTTCGATGAAATAGATGAAAGGCTCACTATGTTTAGGCCGCTGGTAATAACAAACTAAAATAAACTAACACTTGTATAATTATATTGGTAAAAGGCTGAATTTATAAAGATATATTTTCAGCTCTAATAAGTGCCCAGGGTCAGAGCTTTTGTGATCAGTCATGGTTTGGCGTCCTCTGTTGGGCAGCGTCAACTTTAACTTGTGAACACAATAGGGACCACATTTTTAGTTCACTTTTCACAAAACTTGGTCAGAATGTTAATATTGACAAATTCTCGGACGACTTCGATATTAGGTCATTTGGGGTCAAATTAAGTCACCAAGGCATATTGAAGGCAAACCTTGTGAACACTCTAGAAATCACTGTTTTTATTGGATAGTGCGAGAATGGGTCATCTGGGATCAAAAACTAGGTCACCAGGGCAAATTATTGGAAACCTTTGTGAACACTCTGGAAGTTACTGTTTTGATTGGATCTTCATGAAACCTTGTCAGAATGCTTATCTTTATATTATCTTGGACAATTTCGAACATGAGTCATATTGGGTCAAAATCCAGTCATATCTTACATAAACCTTGTCAACACTCTAGATTTAACCGTTATAATTGGATCTTCACCAAACATTGTCAAATTATTTGTCTTAATAATATGTAGAACAAGCTTGAACATGAATCACCTGGGGTCAACAACTAGGCCACCAGGTAAAATCTTGTTAACATTGTAGGTGTTAGTCTTGAGTGGATACTCACCAAACTTTGTCAGAATGTTTGTCATTATGATATGTTGAACGATATCAAACATGGGTCACCTGGGGTCAAAAACTAGGTCACAAGGTCATATCTTAGGTAAAAACCATGTTAATGCTCTAGATGTCACTCCTTTGATTGGATCTTCCCCAAACATTGTCAGATTGTATGTCTTAATGAGGACAATTTCGAATATGGGTCATCTGATGTCAAAACTAGGTCACCAGGTCAAATCGTAGGAAAACCTTATTAACACTTCAGATGTCAACTTCTGATTGATCATCTGCACCAAACCTTGTTAGAATGTTTGGGACAAGTTCGGACATGCGTCATCTATAGGTCAGACACTTGGTCACCTTGTCAAACCACAGGAAAACCTTGATATCAACAGACCTCATGACATAGGTCTTTAACGAAACAATGGTTTTCATCTTAACCCTCTTGTTTATCTAAAGGCGGAGTGATGTAGTTTGAACTCAAGAAAATATTGAATATCTACAAGAAGTTCCTGTTTAGGTAAACTGTCATACAAACATGTTATTTCTCTGGAGTGACCCTTTTCGTAACTAACTTACATATATAATAACAACAAGGTGAATCTAATCCTGAATATCGTACAATTATAATAAGTAACTCTATTCGTAAAGAACATATGATAATGATAATAATGCTATATTTGTCAATCACTTACACATATTTTCGTAAATAACTCACAAATATAATATTATGCAGTAAGCACTGACCGACTTAATAGCATTAAAATAAGAATTACCTCTCTCAAATCTCTCACATAATGGCGACCTGAAAATTCTGTCATCGTGAACGAGCCAGGCCATGCAGCGTAACAGCTTGTGGTCATGAATATATGGTCACAACACAGATCTGTGAATAAATTTAATCACTAAATTGTAGTAGCATTTCTTACTGTACATGTATACAGTACAACCTCTCCAAAGCGGCCCTTTCTTGAGCAACAACCTCTCTTCAACGACAGTATGTTTTTTCCTACTGAACGATTTAACTATTGATTTAACATTTCTAGAACAACAACCTCTCAACAACAACCTAATTTTGCTAATCCAAAAGGGTATTGCCTTGGACAAGTTGCACTGTTTATGAGTAAGTCATGTTTGTTGTAACACAGTGTTGTAATTTACAACTAAGTCACCCATTATCATTCACCGTGAATCATTGTTACACAAAATTCTTAGGTTTTATTATAGAACAGACTAATTATTTTCATTCTTACGTTCATTGGTCATCAGGTGGGGTTGAGCTCATGAATACATATTTAGAACGTTTAACCACCAAACTAAAGAGAACTATTTTATCTAAATGATGATAAATATTCATAAATATACAGAAAAAATAATTCTTGTAGTACCGTCAAAATAAGCAGAACAAGAAGAACTATAACAAAACGTTATAGTTAGACGAATTACAAGAAACATTTGTTTAAGATTTTTGTATGAAGTTGCTTTTTTTCATAAAGGATATTGACCGTCTACTTTATTAATTCCTCCATTATGGAGAGTTTAACATATTTACAAGTTATAAATAATACACATATTTTGACAATCATGAGTATTTGACAAATGAATACATTCATGTAAATAGTTCACATGTACATGGTATTACCATACCATACATAAATGGAAAAAAGTACACCCTACATACTACCATATCCACCATAGTCTGATATGATACAACCACATTAAACCTACATCTAATGATGTTCCCGATATTATGCCACGTTAACATTGTAGAACGATGCCTACATTACTTACAGAGCAGACGAACAGATTCAGTCAAACATGACAGGTAACGCGACGAATAGCCAGTCCAATGATAGACCAATCAAAAATGACCGAAATCACCATTAGCCAATCAAATGGCCAGGATTAGCCAAACTAGTAATACACTCATTCTCACACAACTTGGGACAATTGGTGTTCCAGTATAGAAATGACGATTTTCAATAGAAATGAAAAAAAATAACACTTTGTTTCTTGAGAACAATTAATATGAATACTCTAAAATGAGTTTACGTTTTGGTGAATAAATAGCTGTTTTGGTCTAAATTAAGAAGGAATAGTTATGCAGAGGCGTCTAAAATGCTGTGTCTCCAGGTATATAAAACAAAATCAAATCCATATTGTAAAACAGCTACGACATAATTCCAGCACAGTACCGAGTATATTTTGTAGTTAGTAATGAGTGCCAGCCAGCTGAACTACATGTATTTGCTTTTTAAAAATCTATCAATTAACGAAAATGCACACATTTTGGTTCGTGTCTTCAAATTAACGAAATCAACGGGACAACATTTAACACTCAAATCTTAATATACAAAAGAATAACTTTTGACATAGTTATTGTGCTTTTTGAATTCGTAGAATGTAATAAAACGAATGTTGGTTTCAATTTATATCTACATATTAAACGAAAACAAAGGATAGATCATGAAATCCGAATTTACTACGGTAACCGTACTTTTGATGCGATAATCAACGAGTCCGTAGCAAAAACTGAATTGAAATGCATATCCATGCATATAAAGATCAAGGACTTATATAAGTTCTTGTAAAGATGGTATAAAAGCTTTACATGACGAGCTATATTCCCCACCAAGGTATTGCAGAAACTTTTCTTCGTAGATGTAAAAAACATTCGATTTTGCTGTGTTAGAATCTAGAAATTTGAAATTAACATAAGCAATGAGACGTAAGCAACGGGACACACACTGTCCGGATAGGACTAAATCTTGTACATTCTTGCCTTTGGGCTCATATATGCTTCAAAACGTCAACCATATGTTTATAATTGTCGTCTGCCATCGATTTCAGAAAAAACGGGTGAAACACATCCGCCTAAACTTCGTTTATGAGGCGATTAAGGGCTGATACCGTCTAAAATGGTGAATAGCTTATAATTTATAAACTGTAACTGATTTTGCTTGTTGACATATTAATATACCGTTTTCAAGCCACTGCCCTATTTTATACAGTCTCATAGATGTGTTCTATGCTATATAATGAAGGCCTCGTTGATTACGTAGTGATTGTCCCGTTGATGTTCTATTGGACTAACATTTTGATAATAACAGTAACGATTTGTTTAGTATTTATGAGCATTTATTAATTTCTTTTATTGTACGAACAGCATGTAGAATTCAAGCACACAAGTAAATTTGATGTAATAATGTCTGATTAGATGTCTAGCGCGCAATATAGCGCGCATTTATATTCGATGTAGGTCAGTATTAACATCTTTGTAAAATATAATTGTTCGATATTAATACAAACTGCTCTTTAAGTATAAAAAAGATGTATAGAAGTATTTTGCAGTATCTCACGCTTAGCGACCCCGTAACATTATCGAGCAAAACTGATACTAGTAACACATTTAAGTGGAACGGAGAAATGCAGTTGTCCCGTTGACTATTCTAGAGTTGTCCCGTTGATTACGTACAACAAATCTTATGAATTTTTAGCCATGTTGGTTAGTTTTCGAATTGATGCATATACTATTATATTCGCAACCATGCATATTCGTATTTGCATTATGGCGAAGTCCAAATCGCAAAGAATTATAATCTACGGGACAACTCTTTAATAATCAACGGGACAACATTTCATTCGTGTTATAAGTTCCATCAGTTTGTCTGACGAGTAATATATTCGCTTTCACCCTCGTAAGCATATACTTGTACATTTATTTTCAATAAAGTGGTTTTATTTCACAACTTAATACAAGGTTTCTAAAACTCAAGTAAAAATTATTAATATATTTTCAAAAAGCATGACATAGTCCAAGTATTCCTCACTCAAGGGGGTAAACCGCGACCTTATATCATATTTTATCCTATTTTGCACGGATATTTATTGGTTACTTGTACAACAGTTATACCAATTCATGGTTATATAACATCGAACTATCATGGGTACTGTTTAAAAATGCGGTAAAAAAATACAGCAACAAGACCAATCAAGCATCCGAATCTCAAAAACTGTTAATATGTTGCTGGTAAAATTTTGGAAATCAGTAGTTTATATGTATCCTGATATGATGCTAAGGAAATGAGTAAGTTCTGGGAGTACAGAAAAGTCGTGTTTTTTACCCCTATTGTCCAAGTTGTGTGAGAATGGGCCAATAGACAATACAGTAAGTACTCGCAAACAGCTATAATAAACAAATAATCGTAAGTATAATTCGTCTAGAAAAACAATGTTTATACACGCCACAACAACGTAATTACCCCTGATGTTTTCAACAGCATTTCAGTTAAATACCAATGGGTCCCGTTGTTACAAAATTGCAATACAAAAATATATTTATAGTCGTGTGGCATATTAACAATGTAACATTAGCTGTGAATTGCTATTGACCGAAATAAACAGCTGACCCGGCACTGCTTTACAACAAGAGACATTTTATTGTACAGTATTTTATTACTCATTAGAAAAACCACATGCACCGCCATACTTGTATGATATGTCACAATGTAAGGAAGCTAAGCCGTCACGTTAATTAAAGCTTATCACAGTATATTACAAAATAACAAATTTACCTGTCCGTACAGTTGTCGCAACATTCCAAAACTGTCCACATTTTGGAACAAATTCTCATCAGAAACATTCTGTTTTATCAAACAACGACAGCTGTCTTGTCCCGCCAACGTATAACTGACCAAATTTTATGAGTCACATGGCCACATTTTTATTCAAATCTTACACAGGTCTGTTTTACACGCATTGTAACTTCAAGTGTATCTAAACCAACAAATGTTTACAGGTGATACAATTGGACGCACGAGAAAGTCGTGCGAGTGGATTGAATGTGCTACGGATGGTACAAAATAGTGTTTGGAAGAGGCGTAAATCTCCTCGTAAATTATTGTTGGGGTTCAAAATAGCTTTTTATCTCATTTCAGGAAGTAACAGCAGACGTTCTAGACGACGATCCAGCAACTGTTTTACTATGGAAAGCCACAATACACCCCTAAAATACTACCAAATTTTTCCACAAAACATAACAAAGCGTACTTTTTGGAAATACAATCATAAACTGCAATGTTAACTGCATACTCTGACAAAATGATTTTGTTATTGGAACACAATTTTACCGTTTCAGTTATTAGATGTAATTGAATGAGATTTTCGGTAGGAATGAATGTCTTATATTTTATCTGAATGACACTAAGTGTGTTGCGATTTTCCTTCAGCGCACATCTTTTATGCTGAAACAACGAGATTTGACTGTACACTACATCTCAGAACTTCAAAAAGATTTGAAAAAAAAAAGATCTGCAGCCCTACTTTGTAGGGGGGACCTAGTTTCCTATATATTATGACAAATCCTACATTTATGTTATAAAGACTCAATGGTAAGGCCATAACATGAAAAACCAAAGCACTGAAGGCACTACTGTTGTTCGGAACTACAAAACAGTCAAAAGTTGAATTTCTTTGTAGGGTGAGGATTTGGGCTGAGTTTTGGAAACCGAACGATAATTCAGCTTTCCATAGCCTTCACTCGCTCAGCGAACATGAATTTTGATGCAGACCAAAGTAAAGAATTTTTACGACTGTTTTGTATCAATTGATTACGATTTTGCACAGCCATCTGATTTTGACTTGAATGCACGTAATATTTGAGAAGGGAGAGAGAAAGAGGGAGTCATTCACAAAATGTTAATTACGAAGACTGCATTGATAATACTACCAAATCTCTTATGGCCCTTTCCAAAAATTGGGAAGGGGCCTTAGCCTTCCATTTTGGGAAATTTAAGCGCAATTTCTCACCAAATTTGGTGAATGTTAGACAACTGAGTTAGAATTGCATTGTATTTTGGGGAATTTGGCGGGTCATCGACGCACATTAACATTATTTTGGCGTAATACATCCTGTTTATGCCTAGCAGAGTGTGGACGGGCGTTATCCTGTTGGAAAGTAGTGACGTTACGTTGTAGCAGAAACGGCACAACTTCTGGTATGATAATCTCATCACAATATCGCTTTGCTGTCAGATTCCCGAAAACCGCCACAAGCTCTGTCTTACCATAATGGTAAATTCCCGCCCATACCATTACACTACCACCACCATATACATGTATAACGATCATGATTTAAGACGTTTTCAGGATCACACCTCTCACCCCTTCTCCTCCAAACAAGAACCCTACCATCAGCAAATGACAGGTTAGATCGTGACTCATCACTTAAAAGAACGTCATTCCATTGCCTGCGTGACCATCTGCGACGAATCTGACGGCCAAATAAACACGTGCCTGACGATGTCTATATGTGAGACGTGATATGTCAGATTATACCGACTTAAGGGCGATGTCCTTATAATCCAGCTGCTGGCAGCCTGTTTCTGACGGTCAGCCTGTTTCTGACAGTCATTTCAGAAATCCTAGTCCCGGTAGTGTTCCTTAAACGGATAACTAACCGCCAGCTCAACATGAAGCGGTTATGTCGAGATCACGTCACTAAGTAACGGTCCTCCCCTGGTTTGCTGGAAGGCGACTGATGGTCGACTCATGATCATCGAAATGCCGAGCGACGTCTCTAGCAGACATGCCAGCCATTAGCATTTGTACCTGAGTTATTAGTTGAGAATATTCCTCGGTTTCATGTATAGGTAACAAGAGCTCAAGTTACAAATCATGTATAAATAGATAGTAAACAGGTCTCAGTAATGTTGGTAGGTCCTGATCTTTCGACCATTATGGTAATGCTGTCGGTAGAATAATCGACAGGCAGGTATACGTCATGAAAAAATTACAAGCACTGTGGGTAATATTTCGCCTTCCAAAATTTCCTAGAGTCCGGGTTTTTGAGCGCCAGTAACAAGACATAATTTCCAGAGCTTGCTTTATCTTAATAATACTTAAAATAATGATCTACTTGAACAATTGTATCTGAGACTTACGAACAGTGATGGATATTCTTAGTTTACTCAGTTTTGCTTGATTTTAAGGATATTAATTGGTATTTGGGAGAACCGAAATCTAATCTTAATCATTTTAAGACAAAACTATCCTCTGAAAATTTGCAGTATGATTGATAATTGTATTTGACAAAGAAAGCAAATCACACACACCACATAAGCGTCTCTATCTAACTATCACAGTTAGATTTCGGTTTTCCCAAATACCTTAGATAATGACATCAGCATAAAAAAATTAGAGAAGGTACAAATAATATAGTAGAACTGTTATGAATTTATTGCAACTTTTAGAGTGTAATAATTATAAAATTCATATCTAATAAAATATATATATATATTAAACGACAGTAACAACACTGAAAGGCTAATTATTGCGATAAATATATTGATATTAGTCTGATATACATGTAGCTCTTAACTTAAGAAATTTTATCATTGCTGTCAGCCTGGTCTAGAAGTAAATTTGTGTCCATGAAATGAGCCAGGTATATCTAATTTATCTCTGCTGAGCATATGAATACCGTGAGACAAATTAAGCCTGTCAATGAAGGCCACACTGCCTTTCCCAAGTGGGGGCCTTTGTTGGCATTTTGACTACACATTTTCACTATTTCTTGTACCTAACTCAGTAACGGTGACAATGACTTTGAAATTAGTTGATAAAAATAATAAACTTTACAAATTTTGAACCTTTCTTACTTAATTAATATTCCTTTTAATACAGCTAACCAAGCAACACAAGAATTATCTCATTACTGAGGTAGTGATAGGTGTGCTGGGGATAAAGTAGACTATCACATTTGTTATTGAAAGTTCAGAAATAAACTCATCATATGGTCAGTGTAAGACATACCGGTAAGCAAAATATCTAAATTAATTACTATATACATATACATACATACAATTGCATGAAATGACTGTAAAATCACTATTCAAACAGTGTTATAATAAATACTAGCTAAATTGATAATGAACTGCAAACAATAAAAAGAAATACAATGTGTAGGTCATGAAGAACACATTTGCAGTGAATGTGCAACTGTGTAATTGATCAAATATTGAATGGTCATTAGAATTATGCAATCATACATCTGTTGCAAGGTGTACAACTGAAATGGTTTGTAATAGATACAATACAAGTTTTTCTTCAAGTGTCTTCTTACAGACGTAACAGGACAGTCCACTTTGAGAAACAACCATGTAAGAAAATACGAGAACATGTATCTGATGTGTAAAATTATACATTTATATTAATACAAAAGGGCCATGATGGCCTTTGCTCGCTTATCTGAGTGAAGACGCTATTTCTTGCAATTATTGTTGTTGCACAACTTCTTTCAAATCAATATTTAACTAGGAGATCCTAATCATCAAGACTGGATGAATTAAAGAAGATTTTTAACGTTTTTTCTTGATCAAGAAGACTTTACTTATAGGGAAAACCCATTTTTTTGGACAAAAAAGATGTTCAAAGTTTTTTATTTCCATTGTCATGACAACCAAATTTCAGCAAGGAATTGATTTTTTTACCGAATTTATCAAAAGCTTCATGCAATGAACTTTCCTGCCAAATATTAGCAAAATTGGCCCAGCGGTTTGGGTGGAGATGTCATGAGAAGCAAATTGTTGACGACACATGACGCTGGGCATGACGCTGGGCAGGCACCCATGCAATAGCTCAGCATGAGCACTTCATGCTCTGGTGAGCTAATGAATAAATACTACAAATTTTGAATAAATCAAATAAAGTTATCAAAGATTTTGTTGAGAAGTGAAGCTAAAAAAAATATTATTTGGCCTTAATGCAGTGAAAGTATCTACAAATAGTAATCTCATGAATGTCAACTTTGTGCAATAAGCTAACCTGGAAGTTAAGTATTGAAAAGTGTCCTTAAAAAAATATAAGAATAGCTCTGCTGAGGTATAGTCATATAATCTCAAATACAACACTACATTATATGAAGAATGTCCATTCCTGCTTTTCACCACTACATTATATGTCCATTCCTGTTTTCAAATTCAATATTTTTTAGACAACTTCCATCATATTAATTTTTTCTGATGCTACTATGGGTATTGTATGTCTAACACTTAATAATTACATCAAAGCTTGTCAAAGTCAAAATTTAACAAAGATTTATTTAGGGTAATTAAATCTAACAAGAGATATAACATTATCTACATTCAAATCTGACCTAGTTGATGATATTAGTACTTTTCTTACAAGATTGCTTAATATAGCAACATGTATGTAACTATTATGCATACAATAATTTAGCATAACTGTTATGTCAAACGGTTAAGAGTTTAGAAACTAGAATGTCTCAGAATCAAACAAAATATTTCATTAAAATACCTGTGAACAAAGGTCATTTTGGGAAATACAAATTGTGGCCTTTATTGACCGGTGGTCTTTATTCAGAGGTTATTTTGTTTTGATTAATCAGGTACTGTTTTAGAAAAATTGCCTTTAATCACAGGCTGGTCTTTATTTGGAGGTGACAACTAATACAGGTTTGACTGCCATCTAAATAAAGACATTCAAAGAATATCAAGATATTTCATAAAATAAAACATCTTCAACTGAACAATAGCCATTGAGTCATGAAATTCAAATAACACATTATTTTTTATATCATAAATAGTCATTATGGTTCTATTCCCAACTTTTTTAACTTCATGATTAAAAATATATCCACTAAATTAAAATGCATATCCTTTGCCAATTGATCTTTCAAATAGTTTGTGTATTTTTCTGGACGTTTTTTGAATAATTCAGAATATCAAGGTATGAACATGGCAGATCAATTGTTTTCTGGGTCATTGTCGTAGTATGGTCAGGCTGGTCTAGTTGCTCTTTTGTTGTACAACTGAAGTATGCTTTTATCTTTTTCAGGTACGGTTGAAATGGATGAGGACTTACTACAGGCAGGTTCTCCATCTACTCAAGGCCTTTCTTGACCCTAAAACAAATTAAGAATAAGAAATAAGAGAAAAAAGACAATGCAATTTCATCCATTATTGTTAAAAGCTCTACAAACTAGGCACTTTCTAAATATATTGTACAAATTGAATTAAATTCTAGTCTTCTAATGATTCTTATGACCCTTTGCCAATATTGGAAGAGTTTTCCAATCATAGTTACTTTTACCAATCAATAGCATGGGCAATAAAAGAAATGTACTGGTCTTCCATATCATGGATCAATCGAAACGTTATCCTTACAATCTTTACAAATAATTTTTTCAACGGCCCGACATTGTGAAGGCACCAATTTTGCCAGACCAACAATTTTTTACCGTAACGTACGAGGACATAAAGTCGTCGTGGTCGTATAGTCGTCAAGTATTTGAGATCTCGTTTTCTCTCTCTCGCGTGATTTCCAGAAGTCAGAGCAGGGGGTAAATTTGAAGGGTAAACATTTATTTATTTACTTAGACACAATATGCTATACTCACGCGATTGTTAACCAATATACCACACATACAAAACATATATACTTTCTCTAAATGGGCAACGGATAGGTTGTAAGTGACTACGTACAGGGCGAGTATGGATTACGTCACACATGCCATGCGCTACTAACGAACAATAACTCAGATGTTTTGATAAATAAATTTGCTGCATACATTATTTCCCTTTAATGCAATAAAGTTATACAGTTCAATATGTATGAAGAGTAATGCAGATGTCGAGTTTAGGAACAACCCGACGACCTTATGTTAAATCCATTTTGCAGTCAAAATAAGGATAATCCATGAGAATACATTTGTGTATTTCTATATTATCTTAAAATGAAATGCAGGTAGACATTCACCGTAAACCAATTCCAATAATTATATAGGTCTTATTAGATCTATCAATCAGAGCACGCAAATTATGAGATAATCATTATTTTACAGAATCCTGTAAGTGCCATATGAAATGTTGCGCATTGCGTTTTGGGCGACTGATGACATTTCACATGGCACTAACTAATATTTGTAATTGTTTACAGACATGGACAAGAAAAATAAAAGGCCAATAAAATTGCGACAATGGGCTGAAGACGCAATGACTTCAGCATATAATGCTGTTAAAAACGATAAAATGACCATATCAGCAGCTGCCAAAAAGTATGGTGTACCTAGAATGACATTGTCTGACCGAATTAATGGGAAAGTTAATGTAGGTTCAAAAATGGGTGTATGGACTGCCTTAAATTCTGAATAAGTATCAGCCCTTTGCAGCTATATAGAATATATGTCTAACTGTGGATCCTCTCTGTCTAGGGTTTGCTTGGTGCATCGCAAAAGAGCGCGGTAGAGATCAAGTTTTCGGCAAGGTTTGGCCATCCAGGAAGTGCCATGGTGGCGAGGTTTTAAGCAGAGGCACTCATCACTTGGTTTACGACGACCAGACGAGCTCGACAGGGGAAGGGCTGCATTCGGTAATGTTAATACATTACGAGAATACTTTGAGCTATTGAAAGAAACTCTGGAATGCAATTACCTCATGGACAAAGCAGAGAGAATTTACAACTGCGACAAAGCCGCCTTGTATTTAAACAAATCAGCCAGACAAAAAGTAGTTGTGCCAACCCGCAACAAACACGCTTATTCTGTGTGTGTTGGCACTAGCGAACACATCTTCGTTCATTGCTGTGTGAACGCTGCTGGAAGTGCAATACCTCCAATGATTATTTTCAGTAAAACACTTCCTGGTGGTGCTTATTATCGAAATGGACCGATAAATGCTAGCTATGCATGTAGCGATAGTGGTTTCATGGACCAAACTATTTACAACCAATGGTTTGAGAAAACCTTCCTGGTTCATGCAGTACCACAACAACCATTGCTGTTAATCTAGGACGGGGCTTTGTCGCATGTTAGTGTACAACTAGTACGATGTGCTATCGCTAATGACGTGATCTTACTATGTTTGCTTCCAAAGACAACCCATATTACTCAGCCATTAGACATTGCAGTATACAGAAAAATGAAAATTGAAACCATCAAATTTGTCAATCAGGCTAAAATGGTCAAATCAGACATTTGGATATCAAAAAAAAATGTAAGTGCTGTCTTTAAGTCTGTGTTCAAAAAAAGTTTCACCAAGGACTGTAACCGAAGGATTTAGAAAATGTGGAATATATCCATTCAACCCAAATGCAATTGACAAAACACTTTTGTTACATTCAGCATCAGGTGTCAATGTAGAATCAATAGATCTGGCAGTTCCCAGTGCTGATGTTTCGAGTATACAAGAAGTAAGTAGTGAATTGCCATCAGCCGATTCATCAGTCAATATATCAGGTGTCGGTCTTGACAGTTCCACACAACCAGCTGATGATGATCCTTCTAACGTGACATTTGATGCATCATTCTCCATTGATTATGTTGGTTTACTCACATTGATTCCTGAACTGTCTGCATCTAACTCCGATGAAATGGGGAATCGTGATTCATTAAACACTGCTGTGGACTGTCCATCCGATCTTGCTTTGGCAGCGGTTGAGAGTTCATTCACGCCACGCAAAAGGAAGCGGTTTAATGAATTTTATAACTTCAACATTGATCCAAACGATCCTACATATACAACGTGGAAACGTTTTAAAGACAGATGTGAATTGTTAAGTGAATATTCTGAAGACAACGATCATTTAGCTCGCTCCTCATCTCTAGATTCTTGTTTGGTTGCTTCCAAGTTCCCTGAAGTAGTACCAACTCATCCAAGCAACGATGCTTGTTTTAAGTCCACATTAAATCATCCCCTTGTTAAAGCTGGGCTCATACCAGATGATTTAGTTAATGTCCTGGTGACGCCACAGGTTACTCAGAAAGCGAGTAAAGGACTGGTGAAGAAAGCAAGAGTGCTAACAAGTGCAGACGTCCAACATGAATTGGAAGAGAAAGAAAGACGAAAAAAGAAGAAGTAATTAAGAAAGAAGAACGAAAAATGGAAAGAGAACAAGAAAAGATTCAACGAGAATTTGAAATGAAAATAAAAAAAAACAAGATACTTGAGCGGAAAATTAATCGACAAAAAATCAAGACAGAGAAAAAAAACTGAAAAAGGAAAGGTCAAACTTAAGGAATAGTAAAATATCAACTAAGAAGAACACCAAAAAGGTATAAATTCTGCATACAAACGATATTATCATAGTTATGATACAGTGAAATCACACACATTATAACATGCATCTAAAAGTTCCTTTTACGCACCTATAGATGAATTCTTAACAAGTTTGTAAAAGCAAAATGTTTACACCATCAGCTCCGTGATATATACGTAAAATATTGCATTAATCGTAAGCAATAGATTTCAATCTTAAAATAGTTCTTAAAATTAATTATATGTACACTATGTACTCATATAAATTGTAGCTTGTTGAACTCACAATATAGTAAAATATAACTTAAGCTAATTCTCATTTTCAGTCACCATGAAGAAATTTGTCATCCAGAACGTACAAGTACATGTTGTTGTATTGCATCACTACGGAAGAAGAAATCTTGATATGTATGGCACGTACCATGTGTGGTTAGAACCAACAAATCTTCATGACAATAATGCTGTTGCTGTCTTTGACAGTCAGAGTAAAGTAGGAAATTTAAAAAAGGAATATGCGAAAGCCTTGTCAGGAGTCATAACACTGAACAGATCTAAATCAAAGTATTATCTCAGGCCGATTGAAAATTCTATTGTTAAATCGAGACGTGTAGGTCCTGAGCAAACTTGTACAATCCTGTTTAAATGTATAGAGGATCATACAGCTGAACTTTCTGAAGTTTCTTCCAAGCATTTCAGTTCTGGTATTCATGTTAAAGTTATGGACTTTTAAAATTTAGTTAAATTTGACCATCTTGGTGATAAAGAATATTGTTTTGCTACAAGTTGTGTTTGCTAGACAATACTTACATGTTTCGTATTTGCTTGCTATTATTTTCACCGTTTTCTGAACCATCTTTTTTCTATTAATTGAATAAAGTCATCGTTACATGTATATGCCATGAAATAGTATATTTGGGGTGTATAGATGAATGGTTGTTCGGCTTTTTTTAGTTCAGTGTTGTATTTTTAAAAAAAATTCAATAAGATGACGACTTTCGGACCAAGCGACGACTTTATGACACATTAATAGACGACTTTATGTCACACCTTCCCAAAAGTTGTCAGTCGTGCCTATGGGTTCATTGAGCAATATTGAAACTGTATCATATAATATAGTTGTCGTTCTTGTTTCATTTAGTATCGGTTTAGTTTGTGTATAACGTAATGGAGAAACCCAATAAAAGTATAACTGAGTCGACCTGACGACTTTATGTCCTTGTATGTTACCAAATAATAACTTTCTTTTGTATGATTAAATTTTGTTAATGAAAGTATATTTGTTTCCTATGATGGTATTGTTATAATTAACAGAAACTTTGTATTCATTATTATATACTTGTGTGTAGCAGTACTGTATATATAGTACTTGTGTTCATAAAATAGCTGTAATATTAACTGCTCTATTAGACAGGTGATGGCGCATCTATCTTGCAAGCAGGAGATCGAATGTTTGAGCCCTGCATCAGGTACATTATTTTCTTCCTAATTACTTTTGGTGCCATGAGTGTTTGACTTGTATGGAATCCTAGAGCTAGGGTGAAGAAATGACAGGCTTAGTCTAAAAAAGCCTAGAGTTGTTGCAATTAAATGCCTTGAGAAAAAGGAAGGAGGAATGTAGCAGTATGGTATATTATTATATTAATATCAACAGTCCAATTAGCTCAATTGGTAGAGCATCTGACTTGCAAGCAGAAGGTTGCAGTTTTTAATCCTGGGTCGGGTACATTATTTTCTTTTTTGGGACTCAATTATACATTCTGAACAATGTATCAGCTCAAAATTTCACAGGACCATCATCTGTTTTACCTTACCAGTAACGATTTGGTCGGACTTGGTCTTCGACCTGTGGATAATTTCAAAGGCAGTCCATAGTGCTTCAATAGTTTTTTTGCATTTGAAATTACTTATGATAAAATAATTACATGTATTTCTTTTAATTCATATTACCTTATAACCAACTCTGACTTGATTTACTTTGATATTTGCTTCTCAACCATAATTATTAACCACAGTTCATACACATTGCATTTCTAAGGACTTCTTGGCAGCAAAGCTCCAGATATATCTGTGGCTTATACTGAAAATACACAAAGATTTTTTTAATCAAATAGAATAACATAAATGCTAATTATCCAATTACCTTGGCAAAAGGTTAAAGTTTGTAATAACATAACTTCTGAATAAGTCTTAATCAATTTACAGTCATTAAAAGAAGGAATATAAGACATACTTGTTTGAAGTAATATGTTAATAAATTCCATAGATTGCCTGTCTGCCTGCCTATACTGCATCACACCCTTTCATTTTTGTGCATCTTTATTCTAATGTTTATTTTATAAATGTTACATTGAAAATGAACATATTAGCAATACAAGAAGTTCACAGAGACCTATATATTGTGATTTATGACACTTTTACTAAATTTCCTGTTTTGATTGCTTTAGTGAACCATTTTTTGTCAAGGACATGTTTTAAAATAACATGTTTTTGTCAAAGAATTTTTTCACATTAAATTTAGGTCTTATGAGCTTTGAGGGTATAGTCAATATCTAAGATCTCAATAGTGAAGCCATCCTCTTTCATTTCATTTACACCCTTCACTCCACTCACCCTTCACTTCACACTTCCTGCATGGGTAAAGAAACATTGATGAGTCCTTTTTTTCAAACAGTTCTTACACCACCACTAATAGGTTCCACATGTGTGATGGGACACAAGAGGTTTAACAATTTTCTTCCCACACTTCTCCATGGTCAGAAAGAATGTGTGCTGAAAAAAATACAGAAATAATCAAAATTTCGAATATGCAATATCATCAGTAAATCATTCAAACAACTTGCCTTTACAGTCCAACCTGTCTTAAGCAGCCAGTCAAGGGAAATGACCGAATTGGCTGCTTAAGGCAGGTGACCACTTAACAGAGGTGTAGAATATCAGTGCCATTTTTCACTAATCTTTTTATTAATACAGGTGTAGTGCTATACACTATGATTACCCAGTAAATATAATAATCAGTACATGTATCAACATTTAGTACAGAAAAATATAAAAGGAATAGAAATTAACAATTTATGTATTACATGTACTATTTTTTTTAGTTACCAACCAATCCAAAAATAAGGCAGACGACAGTATTTTCCCCTACATTTTCCGTAAGATACGTACATACGTCTCCGTACTTTTTAATACAGGACAGTTGGACCGTACAGCGGGCGTTTATTCATTATTATTATAATTAGTTTTATTCGGCGATGTTTCGACCTTATCCTTTAACATAGACAAAGCGAAAGTAGATTTTCGGAAAGTCGTTTGGTCATCTGGTAGATTTAAAACAACTGTGACGTGTATTTGACTGAAAACATATTTTTCTGAACAACTACTTTTGAATTAATAAGTGATGAGTATTTGCATGTTGAATTTCCATTTCGGTTTACGATCATCTCAAGTTATAATGTCCCTTAATTCATTGATTACAACAATAGGTGTTATTTTCTTTTGTTGCCTTAGATTTAATTGCATTGACGACAAACTTCTCAACACCTCACCTTTTTGATAATTACAGCATAATTTGCACGTTGCTTGCATCAAAACACCGACCTAATTAAATAGAACTGTGATCAACACGTCGTGTGTTGCATAGACGAAACATCGTATATGATTGGATGCCGATATATGGCGGAGTGTGTCGTTAATCTCCGCTAAATTGTGGGTCAAAGGTTATCTAAATTTAGCGTTTTTTTTGTGACATAATGTGTATTTCAGCGATGTTTATATTGGAAATGCGGATTAAATATGGTATTTGGAATGAAATTAACTGGCCGCTGGCCGGTGACCGTTTAATGCAAATAAAATAAGGTATTTGGGATGAAATTAACTGGCCGCTGACCGCGTTTGCCAGGTGACCGTTTAATCCATGGTAAATATAGAATGAATTTTGTTGGGGGGAATGAAACTGGCCGTTAAAAGGAGGTGACCGCTGATTCCAGGTGACCGTAAGGCCAGGTTAGACTGTACATATATTCATTAATCATTGCAATTAACTTTATCTTCACATTTGAATGAGCACAATACAGAAAATGTATACAATTGAGAACAATGATTTTGTGCACAACTGTCAGGCTGCCCAGCATTTGCTATTCCATAATCTTTTGAGAGCATTTTGCATTTCACAAGGCAATCAGATGAGTGTATTTTTCAATGTATGTAGACATTTTTCTACTTATCCATATCTTTTTCATCAGAAGATTTCCATAGTCACTTAATGTAGATCATCTTGCAGATATACAATGCAAACAAAGTTAACAATGTATAAAATGGTCTCAATTTACATAATTTGACAATTAGACTCACATTCATGTTAATAATGTCATACTGTTTCATCCATATTTGTTCCATGCAGTATCTTTAGCACATGACATCTGTGTTCTGGTCTTACAAGGAAATATAGAAAGAAGTTTTACTAGTTTTAATGGATGCTGTGTTGACTTACTAATTACACTGCATGTTGCACCAGGGGTCTTGTTGACAAATCAAACAAGCTCAGGCTTATAAGTGGGAGTCTTCAGACTGAAACACACAATTCAAATAAATAATTTGTCTATCAATAAATACTATTACTAAAAAGATTGAGCTTGAAAAATTTTGACAAAATTGTTGATTTCTCTCCATATGTGGAGTAGTTGCCGGCTCCTTGTGTTAGGGTATGTTAGTAATGGTTAGAATAACAGTCCAGGTTAGGCAAACTGGTGCCTATAATACCGGTAACTGAAATACTGAAAATGGCGTAAAAATACAATAAAAAATAAATGTTTATTAAAATACTCAGACAAAGACATCTATAACTAATGGTGGAACTGAAGTGTGCATACTGTTACATAGAGGATATTAAATGAGTGTTGATTCGGTCTTGAATTTATTCAACAAATTGGAGTTCAATAAATTCAAGACCGAATCAACACCAATCTAATATTCTTTTTATCACATACCCTGAAAATAGGGTGAAAACCAACATACCTGTTTGACATTGCTACTAATAACACTTGCGTAATAAGGCTTTTTAATCAGAAGCACAAAAATATTTACATTATGAAACATAATGCATAAATAATAAATATGTGAACATATAATTATAATGATATAAACAGTGTCTTTGCTTACTCAAATTGTTAAAATCAATCCAACATTACTCCTGTGAAGTTATAATTTTGAAAAACATGTTTCAATCAACGTCTATAATATTATATGCTTCATTAAGTTCATGACATGTACTTTGGTGACGTCATCTACATATTATATGCACGGCCGTGCCATATCGTTTTTACGGCACGATCAAAACGGCACAGGTATGTGATAAATTTATTTATTTCATCAGAGTTAACAGATTTTCAGAATTATTTCAATTAACTGTTATTGCAGTTATTTTTTTACCAGTTTCCCAGTTTTATTTAGGCCTAAACCAGTACTAACCGCATTCTAACTGCAACCTACTGCCTAGCTACCCCTAATAATTCAGAGGTGGAGGACAATTTAACATAGGATTAATATCTTCAGTCGAATTTGTCATGGACAGTGTGAGCCTCGACTGGGGTTTGAACTCACAAAATTTTGATCAGTAGACAAACGCTAATACCACTGAGCTAACCGAGCGCAAATATTTGTGTATAAATGTTCAAGTATTCAGCTGTTATATAATAAATGGCACAAACAATAAGTTACCTATGTGATTCAACTATCTGTGGATAGGTGCATGTGGAGTACAGGCAGACAGTGGTACCACTTCTTTCACTGGATCTGACACTCTATGACTGGATATAGTAATCTGTAGATAGTAATAAAGTACCATTTACTACAATGTTTATACCAAAATGACAGACAAATATACATTATAACTGCATACTTTGACTCATAGTATATTACTAGTAGTCAGGGATGCTGTATTACAAAGCATTCATGTAGTAGTGTATATAGTCATACATTTATATTCAACTCATATTTTTTCTGATGACAATCAGTGCACTTAAAATTTTTCAACACACATTTCAACATGCATCGACAAGTGGACGAGGAACAATTAAATTTGACTAAATTAATTCTGGGACAAGTTGATTTGGGTACAGGTTGACTAGTTGTTTACAGTGAAACATGATAGCACTTCATATTAAATTACTACCTAATTACTATTACTATCCAGTATATTACTATACGATTGTATTTCAACAATAACATCAAACTTTTATTCATTTTAACCTGTGCCAAGCTTTACATTCAGGTCAAAACAGGGCAGTTTGTACCGGCACACGACTCATCTTCCATGGTTCGTGTTGATGTCCTACGTGATCTATGTTCACACATTTCTCATTAGATACCCTCCTAATTCTCATAGAAGTGCCTAGCTACATGATTGAACATCGTCGAATGTCTGAGGCACCGATCCATTAACCCACAGAATTAGCATGACTGCCAGTTTGACAATAAAGCACCCAAACGTCTGTGTTTATGACCTTTATTACGATTCGCCAAAATAACCTCCAAGACAAAGTTACCACATGAATTGTTACATTACTAATGGCTATGTGACTTATCTGATCATTTAATTTTATTCTCCTACGACGAATATCTATTTTTGATTTTATACGATAATAATTATTTATTTTATTGACTCTTAAATTTCATTGAGACTAAATGCCGAAGAGTTTAGAAATTACCCGGAAATTCACGATATGCACAATATTAATGATACCCAGCTTACCTTAAAAGAAGAAATATGCAGGATAATTAAGTACATTTTGTAATTACATTTACAATCACGTATTTGTTAGAGTGGAAACAAAGCTGATAGTGTTAATAAAAGATGAAATGTACAGTTAAAAAGATTAAAAACAGCCTAACCACTCAAAAATGATGGCACAGTCTAGTTACCCCTCAAAACAGGTCCTGGGTAAGCACCTACAGGTACAACGTCAGCTGGCAAGAAATTTCAAAGTAAGATAGCAGCAAGGTAAAAGGAAAATTTATAACAGTTACAAGGGGTTAGAATTTGTCTAAAAGAAAAGAGGTGCATATATGTGTCTGACTACATTAACTACTTAGATTTATCAAACTTGACTCATCAGTGGGAATATGGACTCAAATAAATTTGTAAATGTACAAGTGAATACTTCTTGAAAATATTTCAGATCCTGTTCATCCAGTTCATTGAATCATTAGCAATTTATTTTAGAATTTATTTTATTTCAATTTACATTTTTACATGCCCATTGTGACTTTTATTTCAACTTACATTTTTACATGTACAATGTGGCGAGACTGCTTTAGAAGTTGCAATACCACCCTTTTCACTAGACTGTGAATCATTCATCAAGGTTGACAACCATATCAGGGGATCTGGAAAGTATAAAAAAAATAAATGATTATTTAATCTTATCATAGACAATAATAAATATAGCAAGTGAATAACAGATACATAATTTTTGGCAAGAAAAAATCAACAGTCACATAGCAAGTTTTATTTCATCATCTTTTTTTAAGGAAAAGATGATTGTGAGTAGGGCTATGGATCGTTGGGTAAGTAGCGATCTGATGCAATCCACGATTCAACACATACGATCCACAAATCGAATCACGAATCTTTTGTTATCAAGTAACCCATCAAAAACTTCAACATTGCAGCCCTGAAGACGGCTAAATTTAATTTTCTTTTAGGAATTATAATGAAGTAAATCAATTGTTCCATGAAGTAAATCAATATAAATTGTTCTATGGCTTAAATTTATATGTACTCCATTCCAATTAATGGATTAACCAGCATCATTTTCTGGTTTGAGGTTGTGACCCAATATTTAAAGATCCGATTGGATAAACAAAGTAGTCCATGATGAGACTATATTTATCCAGAGAAAAGGGATTTCTAAGATTAAAGAATACACTTTACGTTAAAAGACAAGATCGTGAACCACGAATCTCAGTAATGACGATTATTCGTACTCGATTTTTCATTTTGATTTGTGATTACCCGAGTACTCGGATACTCGCAACATCCCTTATTGCGAGTACATGTATATCTTTAAGTAAAGTAAATTAGGAGTGAGAAAAATCCATGGTCATCACAAGGGATTGAACCCAGGACCCTTAGCACTGTAGGCTGACACTCAACCACATTGCTAACTCATCAACACAACTGTTGAAAATGGCCATGGTCCTACGACCACTAAACTCCTCCCCCTTGTACTTGTAACATCTTTTCTGTCCGAGCGGTATATGAATTAAGGTATAAACTTACAACAAGTAATAATGCATAAACAAGAGGGCCATGATGGCCCTATATCGCTCACCAGGGTAAAAGACTCTTAGAGAAAATTATCATGAGCCTTTGTAAAATTAAGTGAGGTTTTGGACAAGATGATGTTCTTGTTATCCTATATAAGCCTATACAAATCACATGAACCCTGGGGCGGGGCTAATTTTCACCCTGGGCCATACTTTTAACAGACTTGGTAGAGGTCCACTAGACAATGCTACACACCAAATATATAAGCTCTACCCATTGTAGTTCCTGACAAGAAGATTTGTAAAATTTCCGTATATAAGTCTATGTAAAATCAAGTTACCCCAGGGGCGGGGCCAATTTTGACCCTAGGACAATAATTTGAACAAACTTGGTAGAGGACCACTAGACAATGCTACACATCACATATCTAAGCTCTAGGCCCAGTGGTTTTGGAGAAGAAGATTTTTAATTTTTTTCATAATGGTTGCCATAGCAACCAGAAACTTTTCGAACAACTTTGGTAGAGCTTCATGCAAGGAACATCCCTGTAAAGTTTCGTTGAAATTGGCCAACTGGTTAAGAAGGAGATGTTGTTTAAAGCAATTGTTGACGCACTGACACATGCACGGACGACGGACATCTCGCGATCACAATAGCGAGCTAGTAGATCACCATGAGCACTTTGTGCTCTGGTGAGCTAAAAATGAATGTAGGTTTACTAAGTGATATATCTGTTTCTTATGCTTCTCCCAGTGCAGATCTATTCAAAGCATTTTATATTACTGACAGCATTTTAATTGTCATCTCTGAAGTTTGCTTTCTGAGCATGACGTCATTCAACAAAATAGCGTGAACTTTATGTTAATATTTCCTGTATAACAATAGATTATGGAAGGCCTGTGCACCATGCTGCATGTACATGTGAAATGACAATTGCTAAATGCAAATTATTATTGCTGTTAACAACGATTACCAATAGCGGTGTTTTATATATGCCGGGAACAGGGCGAGAGTTATGTATCTATTTTTAGAAATTACTCCAGACTGGATCGCTTTCTATTAATTACCTATGATATGCTACGCCCAAACAAAAGTTGACCCGAAAAACAAAAAGGGATATGATCGGGAATATGGAACAAATTTTTATAATGATGCCTAGCTCAACATCATCACTATAAAAGCTGTTTATGACTCATTTAAGTGTCCATTAAAATCTAAGAGAGCTGGTGAACTCATACCTGAATTCGTCTACGCATTCCCTCAGTATACTCGTACCCGACTTTTAACTTTAAGATGTGAATATGACCTGCACTTCTTATACTTGTTGGAGTAATAATTATTTTAGATCATTTAGTGATTTTTTGCTCACTCGTACCAACAAAACGTGTAAAGAATCTTGATTTTGTGTTAGTTTTTTTATACTGACATTTGAAATTATGTTTTTTTGCAAGTATGTGACTTCATGTCGACAAACTGTTTTTATGAACAAAAACAATCAATGTAGACTAAGTTGTACCACAGGAACCTGTTATTCAATCAAAAAGAAAATATGCTCAATAAAAGGTTACCTACTTATAGAAAAAAAAACGACAGGAGTGCAATGCCTCCCACTCCCCACCCACATCGCCGATACAAGAATCTCTAATATGAAAATAGGCTAAGCCTATGGAACGGGGAAGTTGAGTCTATTGGAAAGGAACGACAACTCTAGGTAGAGATTGGTCGAGCACCTTGCGTAAACAAAAAGTGACGTCATTCTATTTCCTGTCAAGCGTTTGTGCGCAAAACTTTAAGCAGACGCTTTTCACAAAGTTTACCAAAAGCGTTTGTATTTTTAAAATAAAGCTTCTTTTTTAAAAAACTTCGAATAGTTTGCTTTCTATTTCTTGTAAACAGATAGGAAAACATAAATATAAGTGAGTAATTATATTACGATGTAAAAAAATATTCCAACACGAGAACGAGAATTTAGTTGTTACAAACAAAATGGCGGCCAAAATGGCGGCCTGCATTCAATGATTTGGAAATGAGATTTTCGGCGATAGGTAATACATTTGAAATTGTTTTAATTCACATTGAACCTTTTCTCACGTACGCATTGTCTATAGCCGGGCAAGGCCAAAGCCCGGGACCCGCTTCGCGGTCTTTGACTTCCCCGTTTTAGTTGTTACAAACAAAATGGCGGCCCCAATAATTTGGAAATGAGATTTTCGGCGATAGGTAATCACATTTGAAATTGTTTTAATTCACATTGAACCTTTTCTAACGTACGCATTGTCTATAGTCTTTGACTTCCCCGTATTAAACAGCGGTCAACACGTGAAATTCTGGTCTAAATAGTTAAAGGCATAAAAAGGTAACAAATGCAGGTCCTACACTTGACATTTTCTCAGTTTTGCTAATCCTTATAATTTCAATAATTTGAATAAATCCATTCGATTATTTTTCGATTATGAATCGAAACATCCTTTCCGATTCGATTCAATAATCAATTCTCTTTTGAGTCCGATTTTCCAACACTAGTCACGATTTTGAGCTACTGGACGGTATATACATGATGGACAAAAAATCCGCGATCAATTGCCAAGATATTGTAGCGGTGTGAATATAATATTTTTATAAATTGGCTGTGGTATTCACCAGCCCGATTAGCTCAGTTGGTAGAGCTGACTACCAAGCAGGAGGTCGCGGATTCGCATATTAACATGAAAATTCGTACGTTATCCTCTAAATTAGAAAACAATAACTTAATGTTGTAGTAAAACGTAAGGTTTTTAATTGAATAACACCGATAAACAAACTAAACTCACATTATTTACGCAGAATATCGATTGAAATTGAATAGTCGTTTGTTCGTAGTGGATCAGCTTGCGGTGTTATCATCCCGTTCTATACATAGCGTGACGTCACTACGTTTGTCTAACCTCTATACATAAAACTGATTACTATCTACATTTAGATAGTTATACATACGCTAAAATATAGTTCCGCGGAAGGATTAAAAATGTCAAAACAACCATATCGGCTGTATGTTATTAACAAAATTAGTTTAGATATGTAAAATGAATACGTTGTACCATTTCTATTCTTATGCTTTCGTCAATAACACTCATTATTCAATGAAACGCAATGTTGAAGTACGCTTGGCTCCAATGTGTACCATACGGTGACGTCACGCTATGTTATTGTTTATAATTTCCATTTTTGTAAGTAGTTCCTGCAAATACCCATAATGCCCCGAGCAGAATAACACAGGTCAGTGCATAGCGCTACCGTAGTGTACACATTGTTATCATCCATCAAAAACTTCACTTCCGGTAAGGGAGTAAGCGTTATAGTTATAAACTGGTTTATTGTGGTGAACCTTCCTTTGCATCGATTAAATATAGTTTACAATACACATGGATCGAAATAAAAAAATTGGCGAATTATATGCTAACATTTGCTCATATTCGGATGAGCGTATTAAAACGAATTAATATAACGTAAGTAAATATAATAAGTACTCCCTCCATTTGGTAGCTACTAAAATACGGAACGGGACGTGTTTTAGTCGGTATGGCTAAAGTACGTAAAGAGACGAAAAACGGCGTAAAGTGGAGTAAAGTGGCGTAAAACAACAAATATATGGATGTATTTTATATTTTCTAGTTCTAAACGCTTTAGAACATAAAATTAGTGTAATATGCAACAAATAATGTAATTATATCCATTAGTTTATTTTTTTAAATCATACATAATTATTACACTGTATGAGTACGCATATAAAGTGGAGGCGAAAAACAGCGTTTTAAGTGGCGTAAAACAATAAATGCATGTATCCATTTTATATTTTCTAGTTCTAAACACTTAACAACATAAAAATATTGAAATATGCAATAATTAATGTTTTAGTAGGTAATGGGCCTCCATTTTACCCATTCATTCACTGGTTCCCATTCCATGTTCAGTGCACTATCAAGGGCAAAGTCCTAGTCCAATAATAAAGAAAAAAAAAACGATTGTACGGCCCTAGGTTTTAAGTTTTTATTTCTTTACCGATCTTTTATTTGTATATATCAAATTAAAGATAAAACTCTCAACTTTCAGAAAATTTAAATATATTTCTTACATCTGGTCAGGAAATATGTTTTTGATCTAGAGGAACTTCACATATTTTTCGATAAAAATTACCGCTTATTTTTGGGTTGATCCAGTATTTTCATTCTTTGAAAATCTTTGTCCCTAGTTGCGCCGGGATTTCAACTGTTTTAACAATTTAAATACCTAAAATAAACGCAAAATATCTATAATTAACACAAATTCATCCCTGGACGCCTATATTTTCTACTTTATCGCCATCTATACACATTGTCTTTATCGCACAAAAACACTTCATACAGCAATCATGTGGATTATTTTTATTATAATCTATCTTTATATCAGTTTATCATACTTACAATTGACTATGACATAATTCTAAAGATGAATATTTTTGGGCCAAATTGTAACTTGTTTGGGGCTAATCTGACGGAAAAAAGTACAGCGCGGGTCCAATTTGACCGATTTTGGGGCCAATCTGACTTGGGACCAATTTGACCAACATTTCACTTACTGTAATAGTATTGTCTAATTCGTTAAACATTGTTTGAAATTCACTTTTAATGAATCGCTTATTACAATAAATTATATCACCACCAGGCTGAAATCTTCAGGATTATTAATATTTTGAAAGTATCACTCAAAAGTTGATAGTTTAATGTTGTGTGATTTGACACCCGCAAATTCTTTCAACATTTCCCCCAAAAAAATAGCATTCTTATTTCTATACAATTCAAGCTTATAGGTACATGTATTATGTTAATGTTTATCATAATCGTAAAGAGACTTGTTTAATTTAGTTATGTTATAACACATTGTGTGATGGACGTTCAGTAATTAGTGTAGTTAATATGAATAAACTGATCAAAATGGGTGAAAAATGCATACAGAGTTTGATGCATGTATATTGAATGTGGGATATATTTAAAAAGTCAGAATATAGGTTCACCAATGTACTCTGTAAATTAAGGTTCAAATGCAATTTAATAAACTTACGAATTGTAGATTTCGATGAGGGGTCGACATGTTGTTATCTAGAATGCTTTTCCTAATTAGGGACTTTGCCCTATATATATGGTTATAAAACTTGAGATTAGTCTCTGAGCTCAAATATCCGATCTTGTATTTAAACAAGAGGGCCATGATGGCCCTATAAATGCTCACCAGGAAAAAAGGTCATTTGGAGACGAACATTGTTAAAATATTTCTACACGAGTCCAAGTAAAATCAAGTGACCCTAAGGTCAGGGCCAATTTTTACCCTAGGGCCATAATATGAACAAATTTGGAAGAGGTCTGCTAGACAATACTACATACAAAATATCTTAACTCTAGGCCTTGTGGTTTCGGAAAAGATTTTTTCAATTTTCCTACATAAGCCTATATAAATCAAGTGATCCCCGGGGCGGGGCCAATTTTGACCCTAAAGCAATAATTTGAACAAACTTGGTAGAGGTCCACTAGACAATGCTACATACCAAATATCTTAGCTCTAGGCCTTGTGGTTTAGGAGAAGAAGATTTTTCAAATTTTCCTATATAAAATAGAATAAACCCCAGGGCAGGGCCAATTTTGACCCGGGCCATAATTTGAACAAATTTGGTAGAGGTCCACTAGACAATGCCACATACAAAATATCTAAGCTCTAGGCCTTGCGGTTTCGGAGAAGAAGATTTTTTAAATTTTCCTATATAAGTCTAAATAAATCAAGTGACCCCCGGGGCGGGGCCAATTTTGACCCTAGGGCAATAATTTGAACAAACTTAGTAGATGTCCACTAGACTATGCTACACACCAAATATCAAAGCTCTAGGCACTGTAGTTTTTGACAAGAAGATTTTTTAAATTTCCTATATAAGTTTATGTAAAATCAAGTAACCCCCGGGGCGGGGCCAATTTTGACCCTAGGGCAATAATTTGAACAAACTTGGTAGAGGTCCACTAGACTATGCTATACACCAAATATCAAAGCTCTAGGCATTGTAATTTTTGACAAGAAGATTTTTTAAATTTCCTATATAAATCTATGTAAAATCAAGTTACCCCCGGGGCGGAGCCAATTTTGACCCCAGGGGAATAATTTGAACAAACTTTGTAGAGTTCCATTAGACAATGCTACATACCAAATATCTCAGCTCTAGGCCCTGTGGTTTCGGACAAGAAGATTTTTTAAGTTTTTTCTATTTGTTGCCATAGCAACCAGAGTTTTTAATGAAATTTAATTTTTTGAACAACTTTGAAAGGGGACCACCCAAGGATCATTTCAGCAAAGTTTGGTTGCAATCGGAATAGCGGTGTAGGAGGAGATGTTGTTTCAAGTAAATATTGACGCCGCTTCACGACGAACGACGCACGATGGACGCAGGGCGATCACAAAAGCTCACCCTGAGCACGTTCGTCCTCTGGTGAGCTAAAAAGGATCAGACGATAACAAATCTTTTTAAATTGTTATTCTGTCTGCATAGTTGACATTGAATATGGTTTTAACATTAACCAGCTCTATCTCCCCAACCATTATACTTAGTTAATGGAATTGAGATTTGTTGCAAGGCCCCGAGGTTATAAAAATTGAGATCGATCTCTGAACTCAAAATTCATATTTGTCTTTGGTATGTTAATTTTTCAATTATCATCAGATGATAATATTATGGAACATTAACCTGACAGCATAATTGATCGGAACATGTATTTAAACATTAATCTGCCCTATCCTTATACCGAAATACATTGAAGATGGATGTAAGATTTGAGCTGTATGAATAATGATAACATAATTATGTCCAATTTGTTAAAAAAATCAAGGATACTAATCTTTCATTTTCATCGTGAAATATGCGTTATTCTTACATGCAGAATGTGACTTAGATACTTATAGATACTTAAATACATAGATAAGGGAGATAACAATAAAAGTATCGCGGGTACTTTTAAGGATTTCAATCTCTAATTCGAAACCTCCATTTTGAAGAGTACTTAATTTCATGAATTTTACTGACATATTGACATATTCCTGAGGGTCATGGGTTCGAACCCCACTGGGACCATACTTTTTTTCTTTTCTTTTTAGTTTTTAGGTAATGTTTCGTATTAAGAACATGAATTTATACAGTAATATGGAAGAAAATATTTATTCCACATTTTTTTGTCTAGTTTATTGGAATATATACATGGTTAATTAACAAAAATCAAGTAACTATGGATTTCTGTCACAGTTTTTTTTCAAAACCGGACAGTGAAACTTTTTTAAATTTAGTGTAGACATTATACACACAGAGTAGTTAATTTTGAGAAAATTTCAGCTGTTTCCCTGTGTTAGTTTTTATTTTATTGATATTTATCAATTGTTACTTTTTGGTAAAAGGCTAAAATCTTGACTATACTGGAAATCTTTAAGGGGCTGGGTTACATTTTTTACTTTTTCTGCAACATAGTAATTCCAAACATTGTATAAACAATTTGAATTGACTAAACATTGGTTACCATTAGACTTATACACATTCTTGCATTTATTGTATCATCAGTTAGAGAGATAGGTCAATTTTCATAAAGGCGACTTCATTTGATTTTGAGGTTCTATTTTACGTTGTTTTAGACAATGTTAAAAATAATTAATAATTTACTATGTAAACTGATTGTCCTGAGTAATCAAGAAATCACTTTCGGATGTTGCTGTTTTGGGACGACCAGATCTGGGCTCATCTTTGATATTCATTCTCTCGGATTTAAATAACCGAACCAATCTCCTAACTGTGGCAAATGATAGGGCACTGTCCCCATAAACTTTGCCTAAATCTGATTTAATATCAGGTGCGGTAAAGCCAAGCAATGCGCAAACTTTACAATACGCTCTTTGCTCTTCTTGGAAATTCTCATTGTCCGCCATTTAGAATCGCAGTGTACATAACCATAGTTGGTTCAAGTGAGAATTTTATTCACTATGTAAGTTTATCTAGAGTTTCTCGTGCATATACATGTAGAAGAAAGTCTAATCTTTCTATACATGTGTAACACTTGTCTGATAGGCTCTGAATAATGGTAAAACTTTAGACTGATTAATACTAGTTATTTTCATAAATTTTTGTTTATGTAAGTGCAATTCTACTTCCAAAATCTGGACAGTGCAGAAAGTGTCAACCTTAATTAGTCCTATGATAATAAACCCTGAGGCAAAATGCCATTTTCCTATCTTTCAATTGTTAAATTTACCAATCAGTTGTGTTAGTTTATTTTGACATGCACTAGAATCACAATATGTCAAAATGTATACAAAATATAACAAATAAATTTTCATACTATAAAACTTGTTGGTTATACATTGTTTAACATAATATATAATTATTTTTTTACTAATAAATCTTATAAATGTTTATTTCTTATTTTTGCATCATGTTTCAGTGATTATAACATTATGTTTTATGTATAAACAATCATGTCCCTTTCTTCACCATAAAGAACCTCTGGTGTTCAATATCTGTACTGGCACAGTACTTGTTCAGATTATTTCAGACTTCTGAATTCAGGAAACTTCCCAAATCCAGACATTTTGTCCGGTCCCATGGGTGTCCGGATTTCAGAAGTTACACTGTACAACTCAACTTATGCAGAATGTATTATCTCTATAACATGCTCGAAGAAAAAGTTACACATTATAAGCTTTAAATGTATGTTTATCGATTGAATTACAAAGCATTTCCCGATGAACCACTTTTTTAAATTTCTGGTTGACTCATAGTTATCATCTCATCGTCCATTAATTCAATGATGCCAGACTTCTGTATGTTTACAATAGAAGCTAAGATGTTAAATAGTATTTGTATTTATAAATTGGCCGTAATACTAACAGCTAATTTAGCGAAGTTGGTAGAGCAAGTAGGAACAAGGTCACGAGCCTTGCATCGGGTACATTATTTTTCTCCTATTACACTGTTCTTCACCATACAAGTGCTGATGAATCTTTATACAATTTGAAAGAATTTAACGTGTTCAGGAAATAATTCATAACAAAACTATAAACAAGAGGGCCATGATGGCCCTATATCGTTCACCAGATAAAATGACTCTAAGAGAAAATTATTATGAGCCTATGTAAAATTAAGTGACCAATTTTGACCCTAAGGCAATAATTTGAACAAACTTGGTAGTTGTCCTCCAGACAATGCTACATACAAAATATCTAGGCTCTAGGCATTGTGGTTTTGGCCAAGAAGATTTTTTAAATTTTCCTATATAAGCCTATATGAATCAAGTGACCCCTGGGGCGGTGCCGATTTTGACCCTAGGGCAATAATTTGAACAAACTTGGTAGAGGTCCACTAGACAATGCTTCACACCAAATATCTAAGCTCTAGGCATTGTATTTTTGGACAAGAAGATTTTTAAAATTTCCCTATATAAGTCTATATGAAATTAAGTGACCCCTGGTGCGGGGCCGATTTTGACCCTAGGGCAATAATTTGAACACACACGGTAGAGGTTCACTAGATAATGCTTCTCACAATATATCTAAGCTCTAGGCATTGTATTTTCGGACAAGAAGATTTTTTAAATTTGCCTATGTAAGTCTATGTGAAATTAAGTGACCCCTGGTGCGGGGCCGATTTTGACCCTAGGGCAATAATTTGAACAAACTTGGTAGAGGTCTACTAGACAATGCTATACACCAAATATTTAAGCTCTAAACATTGTAGTTTCTGACAAGAAGAATTTTGAAATTTCCCTATATAATTATTTGTAAAATCAAGTGACCCCAGGGGCTGGGCCAATTTTGACCCTAGGACAATAATTTGAACAAACTTGGTAGAGGTCCACTAGACAATGCTACACACCAAATATCTAAGCTCTAGGCCCTGTGGTTTTGGACAAGAAGATTTACACATGCACGCACGCACATACGACGGACGACTGACATCACGCGATCACAATAGCTCACGATGAGCACTTTGTGCTCTGGTGAGCTAAAAACAGTCTAAGAAGCATTGAACAAATAAATACATCATTAGATAAGAAGTATATTTACCCAGCCCTGCAAGAACAATGAGCAGTGTGCACGTAGTCTCTCTGCTTGTCTAAACACACCCTACATTGATGCCACTGTTTCTTGTCTGTCACTTTCTGTGAAGGGACAACAGTAGTATTAACAAGACATATACGGGTGTCAATGATTCCATGGTAAAGAACTGCTTTAACGTGTCCAGAGACAAAGAAGTTGCACCCGTTCATTGATTTTTATGCATTCAATGACTCAGCAGTGTACACTTCTGGTGTGTGTACCAACTACTTCCATGTGTCGCAGAATTGAAATGGCGGCAATTTACCAATATTGTTTTCCAATTTCTCTTCAGGAATTGTGAACCGATTACTTAAAATGTTAAATCATGTAATGAAACATTATTCTTATAATATTCTTGATCTGCCCCACCTAAATGAAAATAATATTCTGAATTAACAGTTAGTTTCTTGAATATTACTGTCCTTTTGTCTCTTCATGCTTTACTTTAATTTCAAAATAACCTGGAACCATTTTTTGCCAATCAACATAATGCACATGTGCAGGATATTGCATTGTAAACAAAAACAATCAACGTTTGTATATCTGCATAATATCTACATGTATAGTAATAGAAAAGGTATCCATGGCAAAGGTGATTTAATAGTGGGGTTGAACAATCAACTGTAACTGCATAAAAAATCAACCACCAAATCACAATAATAAGTTTGTGGTCGCCGGCAGAAAGTATCCAACTAAGAGTAAACACTGTTTATTTGATAAAAATCCACCAAATATTTCCAAAAAGCTCAAAGTTTCACCATATCACCTCCAAATTAAAACATGTCAATCAGGCCGTCACTTTGAAGTTTATAAACACTGGCAATTTTTAGTCGATTTTTCACAGTTAAATACAATTACAGAAATAAACTCCACATACTTTTGTATGAGGTGATGCCTTTCTTCAAAATATGAAAGACTCCAGTCACAGCTGAGTGTTAAACGTCGGAAATAACAAAATATTGCTGGACACTCAACTGTTTTGAATGCTGAAGCAACCTGAACCATGTTGACAGCAAAATGATGCAAAGTAATCCCATTGTCTGATTGTTTAAAGATTGTAGCCAATCAGCAAGAGGTAATTCATTCAGTATGGTCTAGCTCATTCTGAACTTAGTATGGATCCTTCCGTGTTGAAATAGTTGAGTGTCCAGAGATATTTTGTTATTTCCAACCAAAGACCTTCACTAAACATGTTTAGTAAAGGTCTTTGTTCCAACGTATATTGCTCAGCTATGACCAATATCATATCAATATGTGTCAATTTTAAGATGTACAAGTTCAAATTGCCAAGAAATGTGTTTAATGCAGTACAATGTATATCTAAAGTCTATAAATGTGATTTCCAGCAAGTTTGAACAGCAGACTTATGGCTGCTGATAATTGTATTAAAATGCTTACCTTTGCCAAGTTTTGTGTTGATAACTCTGTTGACAAGTTCCCATCAACATTATGATACACAATATATACATATCCAGAGTGGCCTGTCTGTAGATTTCCATCAATAGTGTAGCCAACCAGAGGCACAGGACCTAATTAACAAGACTGAAAATACTTAAAAGTTTTTTTGCAGAAGCCCATTTGAACTCAACCAAATTTAACATCTCCCCACTCGATCTCCACCCATCAGATCTCGCACTGATTTCAACACGGAAATTGTGAAAATCCTTTGCTGTTCATTCTTCCATCACACACATGAGTATGGAATAATTGTGATCAAGTGTAATTCCTTTTTTTCCCCTACAAACTTATGAATTCTATTTTTGGTCATCAAAACTCATGTTTGTTTACGAGGGAAAGTCTAGTAATGATGTCACACAATGGGAAATCCCGAAATTATTGTGTAAGATTTTTTAGAAAATGGAATATATTTGCTATGCAAAATATATTCTAAGTTAATATCATGATTTTAAAGCAAAACCAAACATTTATTGTAAAAAAATCATTGTCATTCCAAAACCAGCCGTTGTAAGGCGATATCTATGATCTCGCTATGCCATATACTGACATTGCATGATTTCATAAAGTTCCATAATGATCCCTCTACTATAAGCAATGTATTCGTACAACCCTTCTCAGTACCTCAACATGTTTGATATGACCAATACATCAACAATTGTAGTGCTGCCTATAATATAAAATGTAAAACAACTAAATATTTTCTGTAACAAGATATATTTATAGGAGATATGTCCATTACAAATTAAAATTAACTTTTACAGAAGAAAACGTCTACAATATAATAACAATTTTGCTTGTTGATCCCAACTTGTTTTAAAATGAACTTAATATGATACAATATTGTTCACAGAAAGGAGGCAAAATAAGTAAACTATTCTAGTAGAACACTTAGAAAGTTGCATTTTTAATAGAATATATTTTATCTATACTGCAAACCTATCCATTATTCAATGGTCAAAATAATAATAATTCTTGATCAAAATAAAAATGCCTAATTAGGGCAAACTAAAATTAGTCACAAAGTAAAATGATTGATTCATAATCCAAATGAAGCAAACCGATACAAGAAATACACAAGGGAGACAATTTCAAGTTTATTTATTGTGTTTGACTAGCCTCCCTTCCAACACACTGGTAGTAAATTGGATCTATAAAAATTGAAGAAGTACCGTTATGAAATTCATTGAGCATATTCCAGATAGCAATTTTAGGCTTCTTTTAGTTGCTGATGGACACCTGAAACATAATTTTAATAGGGTTATTGTTATCATATCATAACACCTATATTGAATGCATGTCTTTTAAAGTTTGTAACCTTTCATGGATAAGTACATGCATGAAATTAATGAAAATTTCAGTTAGCTGCATTATACATCATACGGGTGGCAATTTTACAGAACTGTACTTCATAAAAATGCATCAAGAACTGTTTGAAACTTTCAAGAGTCTTTCTATTCATACATATTCATGTAATATAAGATAATACGAGGGTCATCCGTAAAGTTCGTGGACAACCTAACTTTTTGGGGTTAGAATTATATGATAATTTTAAAAAATTGTCATATGGCAATAATTGACATCTTTTGTCCCAAGTTCTGTTTCTAAATTGTCATTTTTTAACGTAGTCACTGGACACGAGTTACCAAGGCAACCCTAGTCAGCGCCTACGGAGCACTTTGATTTTTTGCAATTAAGCAGATTTATTTTATTGCAATCTTTGTGCTGTAATTTGTATAAAAATGAACGGAAGTGAACAAAATAACCTTGGACGCCGCAGCAAATATTTGTGATGTTTGTCGCCAAATGTTTAAGTAATTGCCAGCGTAATAACAAAGTTATCAAGCATGGAAGAGCTGTGCTTATTTGAATTCATTACAGAAACTTAAGTTGACGTCAGAGCGTACGAAGCAGCGCGCTACTACCAAGTACTGTGTAAAGCTGAGTGTACACCCACGCAGACACTAAAGTTCATTTCAAGTACTGAGAATTCTAAAAAAGTATCAAGATCTCTGATATTAAGGTGATATTTTGATATTGGCTTTGAGAAATTAGCATGCTAGTCCCTATAGTCTAGATTTAGTACCAATGGGCAATCTGACTAAAGTATTCGATCTTCCTTACGGCAAGATCTGATGACGGCCTATACCAGTTTCTATTTTCAAAAGTCGGAATTTCCATTTTCACTATTTATATCTATTTGTAATTCAGCCAATCGTATAACTCGTTTCATCGGTACTTTGGCTGAATGAACTTTCTACCTGACGATGTTATTTAAACGTTAGTAAACGTTAAATTACGTTTAACATATTTGTCTGCAACCACTTTTTTATTTTTTTTAGTAATCCTGATCGATTCGGCCATAGTAGTATAGAAAATTTAATAAACACTCATGTCAAATGGGCGCTATCATTACATTTAGTTGCGTAAGAATATGTGTTTGTGATAACTACAAGTCAAATATTGTTTTTTAATGCGGTTAAAAATAGAATCAGATCACTTTCAGAATTATGAAATTAAGGCGCTGATTGGCTATTGGAAAAGGTCACCTGAGGTGACCCTCTATAGGTCGTCTTCAGATCCTCATAGCGTAGCGGGTTTGGGGATATGATTTTAATCAGATTGCACCAATGGGTTAAGCGATCTTCCCAAAATTGAAAAGAAAACAATTTTATTTAATCGAGAATATTAAAATGGCGGTGCGCAGTTTCGCAAGAACATGTGACGGTAGCTGGAATAATGATATATTCTCTACATGGGTGTAAAGACACATAAAATGCATAATATTTGAGGCCGAGTACTTCGAGAAAATGTGATTATACGTGAGTATAATGTCACGACGTCGATGTGAAGTTTGTTGAAGTGCTCCTTAGATCCATATGTGCGTTTGATCTGTATAGCGTAACATTTTTATCTGTCAATATTTCACTCTGATATTTGGCATGTATTTTGTCAATATATTACATAATATGCACATAAATTTTTGGCGTAAAACATCATTTACTTGTCTCATTAATAACACTGTCCATGAACTTTATGGATGACCCTCGTATATCATTCAGCTTATTATTACCAAATGGCATGTTTTCCTGTCTCCCTAATAACAACTCTAATGAGTAGATGAATTTCTGGTATAAATTTCGTTGATTTGTATTCTTGGTACATCCACATCCAGGCACTCGCTGATTCATCAACAATCAAACCTGGAAAGAAGTATTAACAAGTCTCATGCAGGTCTTTCTTTGTGTAAGTTTGAACAGCTCCTATCTTCATCAGTCTGACTCCATCAAAGCCTCTGTAATTAAGAAAATATGGAAGTCCTCAATGTCTGGAACAATATCAGAACAACATAGCATTTTTTTGCAAATTGCATAAAACATATCAAATGCAATACATCCACTTTAATTGTATCTAAATAATAGAAACAATATTGATAGGTCATACTGTTTCTATACATTGATTATAATTTTAGCAGAAAATGATTCTTTCACAAATGTTTAATTTGCTACATTAATTGGCCACGTAACATATGCAAATTATGAAAATAAGAATACAGTAAAACCTGTGAACAATGGTCATCTGTGGGAAAGACAAAATGTGGCCTTTACTGATTCAGAAGTCATTTTGTTCCAAATGGTCATGATGATTTTCAAAGATTGCCTTTATAAGTTTGACTGTATTTAGAAAAAACAAGAGGGCCAAGATGGCCCTATATCGCTCACATGACAATCACTGTTCACTCATTAAAACATTGTTTTGAACTGGTGACCTAGTTTTTTACCCCAGACGACCTATGTTCGAATCTGTCTTACATATCATTCAGACAAACAGCCTGACTAGGTTTGGTGAAGATACGATCAAAATTTGACATCTACAGTGTTAATAAGGTTTTCCTAAGATTTGACCTTGTGACCTGGTTTTTGACCCTAGGTGACCCATATTTGAACTTGTCCTTAATATCATTAAGACAAACAATCTGACAAGGTTTGGCCAAGATCCAATTAAAATCATGACATTTAGAGCTTTTACAAGATTTTTACCTAAGATTTGACCTTGTGACCCAGTTTTTTAACCCGGCTGACCCATGTTCATCCTTGACCCACATATCATTGAGGCAAACATTTTGACAAGGTTTGGTGAAGATCCAATTAAAACTGTGACATCTACAGTGTTAACAAAGTTTCCCTAAGATTTGACCTGGTGACCTAGTTATTGACCCCAGATGACCCATATTTATACTTGACCGTTATATCATTAAAACAAACGATTTGACAAAGTTTGGTGAAGATCCAATAATAACTGTGAAATTTACAGTGTTAATATGGTTTTTCATAAGATTTGACATAGCGACCTAGTTTTTGACCCAAGATGACCCATGTTCGAACTCGTCCAAGATATTATGAAGGCAAGCATTCTGACAAGGTTTCATGATCATCCAATCAAAACAGTGACTTCTAGAGTGTTCACAAGGTTTTCCAGCAATTTGCCCTAGTGACCTAGTTTTACTACAGAAATTACCCATTATCAAACTTGACCTACATATTATTAAAATAAACATTCTGACAAAGTTTCATGAAGATAAATACAAAACAGTGATTTCTAAAGTGTTCACAAGGTTTTCCCTTATTTGGCCCTGGTGACCTAGTTTTTGACCCCAAATGGCCCAATATCGAGCTCGTCCGAGATTTTGTTGATATTAACGTTTTGACCCAGTTTTGCTAAAATTGAGCCAAAAATGTGGCCCCTAGTGTGGTCACAACAATAAGTTTGACGACGCACGACGCACAACGCACGACGCCGGACGGAGAGTGATCCTAATAGCTCACTTTGTCACTTGTGACATGTGAGCTAAAAACAGGAATGGGTTAATATTTCTTTGCACAACCTGGCTCTATTTGAATGACAGACACATGAAGATCAGACTGGAAAAGATATCAATGAAAGTGCATAGACAAAATGAAAATGATAAATACTTTCAAAAGATTATAATTCAGTACCAACTATATAATACCAAGGATGGAGTCATCAGAGTAGTTAATATAAGTTGTAGCTGACGTAATATTGACTAAATACCTGGTTTGTAATGGTCCTTAACTCATGAGAATGTATGTAGCATGCAGGACTGTTTAAAATGATCAATTAATTTCATTATACTAGCTAAACAGCTGGTAACATAGTTTATTAGATGTCAACAATTTGACTATTTTATAAACTTTGATTATCATTATTGTCAAATGTAAATGTGAAAAAGAAATTACCAAACTGAAGTTGCTGCACAATGTCTTGCAGTTAGTTGCTTTTCTGGTAAATCAATGGCTGATTTAGCAGTAGGATGGTTACCATTCAACACTATATTACACACTTTGTGATGTTGGGAACCTAATGAAGAAAATCAAAATATTATTTTTGTTGTCTCATATCCTAAAAGAATCTGACTGTTAACTGATAGGATTTTAAAATAAAAAATCCTAGTCCATATTTGCCATTTTCATTCCCTAAAAGACAATATCAATAAAATAATAATTCCTTAATTCTAAATTATTAATCAGTAGCTATTTTGTTCATATATTTATAACAATATCTACATCAGTAAGTAGTCATTCTAATCCTCATACATCAATGTTTCATTATTCCCATTTCCAAATATTTTACTTTTTATTTAGTTGATTTTTTAATTTCCAAGTTATCTCCCTTTCTACAGTAAAGGTGGATTCCAATGTTCATGTGTAAAATGTAGGTACTTGGGTATGACTATTATCACATACAAACAATTATTCTGCAAATAATAGGACTGTCACTGTCACTTTTATAAACTTTAATGTCATGTAGATGGTTATTCAAGTCACAGAAAAACATACATCTATATGAAAAATAAATGATACACTGTATATAAATTTACAATGTACAAATTACTTGTTTATTGCCACAGATTGTATTTCAAATTACAAATGTAACTGCATGCGGTAAATTTAAATTGAAAGAAATGCAACCAAAGATAATTTTTTAAATAACAGGTATAACTGACATTATTGCAGTAATTCAAGAAAACTTGTTCAAGAAAATCAGCAACACATTACCTGGTATTTAAGTAACAGCAATGATGGAAGGTATGACAAAACAAACCTGTTGATCCTTTCAAATACCTCTTTCATTTTAGCATTGGCCATATTAACAATGAACTTCAAGTACTGAAAGAACATAAGATAATTCATATTAATTAATTATAGATAGATATACATTTTATTAGAAAGTATATAAGACAACATGTCCAACATCTTAAACATTATAGAAACACAAATTAACATTTCCAGTGAAATGGTTATATATATAGATACATGGTAAATGAACAGTTCTTTACAAATACATGTGTAGATTTTCAAATTTTAAACAAAAAGACATAAGTTCAGTGAAATTTAAAGTATCAGTTCTTTTCAAATAGTATTGTTTAATATGTAAATGTATAGCATATAAAGTTTTCACACATATATATTGATTATATTACAGTAAAGAGGGCCAAGATGGCCCTATATCGCTCACATGACAATCACTGTTCACTCATTAAAACATTGTTTTGAACCGGTGACCTAGTTTTTGACCCCAGACGACCTATGTTCGAATTTGTCTTACATATCATTAAGACAAACAGTCTGACTAGGTTTGGTGAAGATACGATCAAAATTTGACATCTACAGTGTTAATAAGGTTTTCCTAAGATTTGACCTTGTGACCTGGTTTTTGACCCTAGGTGACCCATATTTGAATTTGTCCTTAATATCATTAAGACAAACAATCTGACAAGGTTTGGCCAAGATCCAATCAAAACATGACATTTAGAGCTTTTACAAGATTTTTACCTAAGATTTGACCTTGTGACCCAGTTTTTGAACCCGGCTGACCCATGTTCATCCTTGACCCACATATCATTGAGGCAAACATTTTGACAAGGTTTGGTGAAGATCCAATTAAAACTGTGACATCTACAGTGTTAACAAAGTTTTCCTAAGATTTGACCTGGTGACCTAGTTATTAACCCCAGATGCCCCATATTTATACTTGACCGTCATATCATTAAAACAAACGATTTGAAGTTTGGTGAAGATCCAATAATAACTGTGGAATCTACAGTGTTAACATGGTTTTTCATAAGATTTGACCTAGCGACCTAGTTTTTGACCCAAGATGACCCATGTTCGAACTCGTCCAAGATATTATGAAGACAAACATTCTGACAAGGTTTCATGATCATCCAATCAAAACAGTGACTTCTAGAGTGTTCACAAGGTTTTCCAGCAATTTGCCCTAGTGACCTAATTTTACTACAGAAATTACCCATTATCAAACTTGACCTACATATTATTAAAATAAACATTCTGACAAAGTTTCATGAAGATCCAGTCAAAACAGTGATTTCTAAATTGTTCACAAGGTTTTCCCTTATTTGGCCCTGGTGACCTAGTTTTTGACCCCAAATGGCCCAATATCGAACTCGTCCGAGATTTTGTTGATAGTAACGTTCTGACTCAGTTTTGCTAAAATTGAGCCAAAAATGCGGCACCTAGTGTGGTCACAACATAAAGTTTGACGACGCACACAGCACGACGCTGGACTGCGGACGGAGAGTGATCCTAATAGCTCACTTTGTGACATGTGAGCTAAAAAAGCTATAGTAACAACATTAAGTGAAAGGCCGAAAATAAAAATATAGGATCTTGAATGAATGTTTATGTTGTATTGAATTTATTAAACGAGTCCTCTGAAAACGATAAAAACGAGGCTCTGCCGATATTTTATCATTTTTAGATGACGAGTTTAATAAATTCAAACAACATGAACACAAATTAAAGATTGTATTCATAACATGACCAGCAAATTGCGTACTTACAAACAAAGAAAATATATGGCAGTGCCTATTTTCCATATAAGAAGAATCAGGTCGAAGTGGTTATACGGTTTATGAAATACATGAGCTTAGACAGTAGTACCAGAATAATCTATTTCAAAGGAAACTAATTGTGTTTACTGACATATACTAATATATATATCAGCTTTATTCAACCAAATTTATAATATGTTGTAAAAGCTATAAATAAACTAAATATTAATTTGTTCATGCAAATAACACAATATCATCAACTAGCACATGACGTCACTGTGCATGGTGATGTCATGGAATGGTGTGACCAACAAAAACGTATCTAAAAGAAACTGCATGAAATACGCGACTTCTTCAATCTGAGAGTGCATTAAAGATTTTTCAATTGCAATATGTTTGATTTACATGTCATGGCTGTAACCAATAGGCCCATGAAATCCCTGCTATGACTGTTTTAGTGGCTGGGGTAATAAAAGTCGTTGCACTATTTGTGTTTTTATATACGATTAACTAATCTGACCATATAGCATGTTGTAAACATGCACAAAACTACTTCAGTAACATCCCAATTATGACCGTGACAGTTCAATGCCATGATGTGTTTATCTAAGAATGCTTTAAGTGTCCACTGTGACCTTGACCTTTGAGCAAGCGACACAGTTTTTGCGCATGACACATCGTGTTGTTATGCTGAACATTTGTGCCAAATTATTTCAAAATCAAATCATGCATGACAAAATTATGAGTGAAAATTCCGTAACACATAAACACACACACAAATGCACACACCAACGGACAGGGTAAACACTATTATGTCATCGCCATTTCATGTCGGGGGCATAAAAACAGGAATGCCTAAATGTCTTTATTAAATTTTGTTTGATAGTTACCCTTGAAACTTATATTTCTGAATATATAGCATGGTGACTTACATTTTTCTTTATCAAATAAGAATGACATCTAAATGTTTTCTGTACCAAGTTTGGGAAACTTCTAATCAATGAGTACTTCTTATTGCCTGTAAGAAGAAATATAGCATGAATAGCATGATAATGTACCAGATTTTAAACTAGTTAAATGACTCCTCACAGTCAAATAGGGCTTTATTTTGTCACACTGTGACAGGAGTGACAAATATCAGATTCCACAAACGCTGCTTTTGACTAACAATGTTTACAATCTGAGGTGTAAAGGTTTTTCAGAAAATTTATTGGCTATGACTTAAAGATGTGAACTTGATTTCCTTTGAGAGGCAGTTTTACATTTGTTTTATGCATAACACACCTATCACAAGTTCGTGAACATTTCTGCGAAGTATTTCTGGAATCTGTCAGGATAGACCTAATACTGTGGGTTGTTGTGTAACTGCAATACTTTTGTGGCAAAACAATTTTTTTACCATAATTATGTCGCAGGCTTTTTTCTAACTATGTCACAGGTCAGACTATCTGACCCATTCCCAATGCAAAATTGGGTATCTCTTCCTAATTTCAACAAGAGGGCCAAGATGGCCCTATATCGCTCACATGACAATCACTGTGTTTTGAACCGGTGACCTAGTTTTTGACCCCAGACGACCTATGTTCGAATTTGTCTTACATATCATTAAGACAAACAGCCTGACTAGGTTTGGTGAAGATACGATCAAAATTTGACATCTACAGTGTTAATAAGGTTTTCCTAAGATTTGACCTTGTGACCTGTTTTTTTACCCTAGGTGACCCATATTTGAACTTGTCCTTAATATTATTAAGACAAACAATCTGACAAGGTTTGGCCAAGATCCAATTATAACCATGACATTTAGAGCTTTTACAAGATTTTTACCTAAGATTTGACCTTGTGACCCAGTTTTTGAACCCGGCTGACCCATGTTCATCCTTGACCCACATATCATTAAGGCAAACTTTTTGACAAGGTTTGGTGAAGATCCAATTAAAACTGTGACATCTACAGTGTTAACAAAGTTTTCCTAAGATTTGACCTGGTGACCTAGTTATTGACCCCAGATGACCCATATTTATACTTGACCGTTATATCATTAAAACAAACAATTTGACAAAGTTAGGTGAAGATCCAATAATAACTGTGAAATCTACAGTGTTAACATGGTTTTTCATAAGATTTGACCTAGCGACCCTTTGTTCGAACTCGTCCAAGATATTATGAAGACAAACATTCTGACAAGCTTTCATGATCATCCAATCAAAACAGTGACTTCTAGAGTGTTCACAAGGTTTTCCAGCAATTTGCCCTAGTGACCTAATTTTACTACAGAAATTACCCATTATCAAACTTGACCTACATATTATTAAAATAAACATTCTGACAAAGTTTCATGAAGATCCAGTCAAAACAGTGATTTCTAAAGTGTTCACAAGGTTTTCCCTTATTTGGCCCTGGTGACCTAGTTTTTGACCCCAAATGGCCCAATATCGAACTCGTCCGAGATTTTGTTGTTATTAACGTTTTGACCCAGTTTTGCTAAAATTGAGCCAAAAATGTGGCCCCTAGTGTGGTCACAACAAAAAGTTTGACGACACACGACGCCGGACGCCGGACGGAGAGTGATCCTAATAGCTCACTTTGTGACATGTGAGCTAAAAATAAATTCCCAATCCAAAGCATAAATAATCTTCGCAATGTGATTCAAAGTGACTATGTTTGGCTGTGAATAACAAATAACTACATGCAACTACTAATTTAGTTAATTCTATCGAGAAAATTTGTTCCCAATCTGGCAAATTTTGGGACTCTTTTTCCCAAAATAGGCAAAAAAGGCCTGTGTGGTAATAGTTTTCACAAACTGTAAATTACAAGATTGTTTGCCATTTGGAATTTTCCCATGGGGTGCCTCATCACTAAAGTTTTATAGGAAATCCATTGTAACTATCGAGGAATGATTTTGTATGTCAGTATTTAAACTAATATACATAAAAATAATACCCATGTATGTGATAAATTCTACACCATGAAACTTAGTCAGCCATGTCTAAGAAAATGGTGACATGCAATTTTTAAATCAACGTTTTCTGTCATTAAAATCCAACAACCCTTCAGAAACTGTATGATTCTGGATTTTGTTACCTTATCTATATAGAAACATTACTTCAAACTTACACTGCTGTTAAAACTAAAACATGTAACAGAAACATCTGTCTGTGGATTATTTCTTGGTGAGGTCTAAGACTTCTTTTGTACAAATATCAGCAATTTTACAAAACCCACTTGGGCTGAAATGCATAGAAATCTTCCTCCACTGGCATTCAGAATTTCGTCATACATGCTAGGCTTACTTATTTGGCTTTCGATTGGCCAATTTCATAAACGGATTTGGAGGGGCCATCCTCTCAGCCTTAAAGAAGAACTGCATTATATTTTATGTTCGGAAACACAAATTGAGTCAAATCTGTAGTCATTGTGCCTAAGTGGAATTTAATTTGGGATTTTCCTCACACAAATACGCAGTTCTTTGTTGGATTGTGAGGGATGGGGCCAAATCAAGAAAGTGTATCCCCGTCACAAACAGTCTGATTGATTAGTTGGACTACGTACACACCTAGTCAAACTTATACATAGATGTCAATACTGCCAAGGGCTAATGCATCCCTGTCAAGCCATGACATCACAAGGGCTGAGAGGATAGCCCTCAGGAACTTGTTTTCCAAAATCGGCCAATCAAAAAGCCGAATAAGTAGGGCTATGTACTAGTGTTGTAAAATAGGACTTGAAAGAGAATCAATTATCAAATTTAATTGGAAAGAGTGTTTTGATTCACAATCGGAAAATAATTAAAAGCAAATTTATATCCTTATTTGACAGACTTATTTGGTTGATACTTGTTTGTCATTAAAATCTGAAACCAAAAATACTTCTAGACTAATGACCTGGACTTCCCTGGACAAGTGAAATTTCACTAAAATTTTCTCAAATAACTGTGACCACCCTTGTTTAAATACACACAATGCCCAAAAGTAGTGGAAAGAAGACAACTGCTCAAATAATGGCGGCGGCTTACCTACCTGTGACAACATCAATTTAACACCACTATCATCGATTGTCATAACATAAATACTATGTACACACCATCAATGGTAATTCTGGGTCCCATAACTTAATTTTTTTTTATTTGTCTTAGTTATGGAATTGTCCTCTTTCAAAGTCTACAGCTTAAGATGCTTGTTCATGCCTCTATTGAATCAGATCATTTCACAACCTTTCAGGAACACTACATACTTAATCCAAAGCATTTACCAGGAAACTAAGGGTAGTATGAAACATCGGCAAACTATTTGATAGCTTTCGTCTGTTGAAGGTATATTTTAGGTCATGTTGATTTATTATTATACCTCATGCGACATATTCACTATATGTAGTCTAATATGTGATGTCAGAGGGAGACAATCCGTAATGTTACCCTGCGACATTACATTTCGGCCCGCTTACCACACCGAAACTGCCCACACCAGGGCCTTTTTTCAAAAATTGGGAAGGGGCCTTAGCCTTTCATTTTGGGAAATTTAAGCATGATATTTGGCCAAATTTTGAGAAGGTTAGACAACCGAGTTAGAATAGCATTGTATTTTTGGAAATTTTTTGTCTCACATTGGGTAAAAACAACCTTTTTGCAACTGGAAAGTCACCGAAGTTCGGCTTCTGTTATAGAAGGAAAAAAGGCCCTGCACACCAGCTGACGCGATATTACCGGGTGCTAGGTTTAAGTAAATCTATTCCCTATCCTAGACGCTTTAGGCGATTATCAAAATCCACTTATAATTTGACATCCCGTTTAGCAGGAGACAATTTGACAACGAATGTAACTACACTTCATTTTAATCTCTGAAGATGACTCAACCAGTACGAAAACAACCATATAATTGTTGGCATTACTTGTCTCGGGTGAACATTAAGTTCTATCACCCTCTGTGAGATGTGATATTTATATACTACAATTCATCAAATTGTACACAAGTTTTATGGAAGTTTGTAGGAAAATAGGAAAACGAACGCGACTCAGATTGAGCTGTTAACCTGTTATCTTTTATAGAACAAGTGGCTTTGACAATGAACTGCAATGTAATGCATACGTATCATCAGCAAAGACCTTCGACTACATCAATGATGAAGCTATGCCTCTGGATACCAAGGACACACAGACTCAGCACTTTATTTATTTGTTTGATCATAAAATATTTGTATATTCCTTTCGACAAGTAATAGTAATATGACATTATATTTTAGAATAACCAGCAAAATACAAGGACAAAGATATCGCAAAGTCGCAAAAACATATGACATTCACATAAAACACAAACAAAAATAGGGACCCTAGTCAAAAATTACAATTGATGGTTAAATACATCACACTTATTTAACAAGAATCAACACTTACGAGGTATTTGTTCATAAACAGGAGAAAACCGTGCAAAAACATGCGAAGAACTTATCGTGCATCTGGACGCTTGTAAACTGGTTCTCGTTCCATGTGGTAGTGCACAAAATAATCAATTGCGCTTGATGACAATGATCTCTACAAGGGAGCCAAATCCGAATGACTAAAATCAAAGCACTGAAAGGACACCAATCATTTACAACGTATACTCACAGACACCACAAAGGCTAAAAACTTAAAAAATAAAAAATGTACTGTTTAGGGTTAGACTGTGTATTTCTGCAGACTATTTAGTTGTCTACAGAAGTGGCTATCACTACGACACTTGGTCAGGTGGTGATGTGTTTCACTCACGGATAGTCTGGGGGTGTCCATGTTGTGTTCAGTTTGGCAAACGCTGGATTGTGTGTTCTTGTGCCATGGCGCAATGGGAGGATGACAAAATCAGGGATGTTGACTGGTGATTCATTGTTGACTGCTTTGTAGACTGATGTTAGTCTTTTTTTCTGTCGACAATGTTCATAGTAGTGGCCATGGCAGTTGAGATCATTCAGCATTGATGTTACATTGTGTCTACTCTATATGATTGGCTTCTGGTAACAAAGCGGGCTCCAATACGTTGAACATTTTCAACTAATGTGATATCTTACTTTTAGTATAAGGTTCCCATTCTGAAGAAGGAAACTCAAGATGTGGTCGAACCAGATATGTAACAAAATGCCTTCTTTTTCACTTCTTGGTTGCAGCTGCAGGTTACGAATCTTATTTGCTTTACTAGTGATGTTGCGTTATGTGATGTTTCCACATTCAAGGTGGGGTGATAGTTCGACATTTAGCGGTGTTTAACCTCATTAATCATTTTTGGGACCATTTGAGCAGTGAATTTAGAATGGGAATTTATCCTTGCATTTGTCAAAATAAGAAAATGCAATTAGTCTCAAGTAGGTGCACATGTACTCATGTAGTTGGAATTTTTAATCAGCACTGTTCAGATTTCAAGCAATTACACTGCTCACTGTAAGCCCAAAACAAACTGCATGTTCAAGATAAATTCTCAATTTTTCAAACATTTAGTTATCCATGAAAGTCAGATTGGGATTCGAACCCAAATCTCCCCATAACCATTTACTGGCCTGGATTGCTCTATCCAATTAAGCTATCTGACCATGGAGGTATATAGGTAAACTGCAATTCAATAAATTAATTAGATTTATTAAAAATGATTATAAGTTGTGTTAAAAGTATACATATAAAATAAAAGATTGTTAATGGTCCCACATTTTACCTGAATACCCCCTTTACCAGAGTATACCAAAATATACTTCTACTTATGGGATATATCCCTGTATTATATTTGTTGTAATTGTACTTGGTTCAAATAACACCCATTGCAGAAGAGCAATATATAACAGTCCTTGTAACTTTATTAGAAGTATCTCATTCAATAAACCATTTTCATAATATCCAAAAAGAAAATACTGGTAGACATCAATGGTCATAATCATAAAAAGGAATGAACTTTTAAAAACAATTATCCCCTCCCAAAGAAGCTTAAAAATCCTTCTTTAAATTATCCTATTTGGTGTTCAAATCCTGGCAAAACAGATAGTGAATATAGATGTATGCAAAAAACTTTAGAAAGAATATATACTATCATGCATACTTAGTCTAATAAATGTCTTTACTTGCAAATAATAGGAAAGAAATCTGTATGAAATGCAGCAATTGAATACCTGAAATACCAAGATATAAAGCTATCCTGAGTATGAAAGCAGTTGACATGGAAGGATACAATAAATATATTTTAAATCAGTATTGGAAATAAAATGAGAAAAGAAATTATATACATGATGTGTATCAAGCAAAATATACAAACCTTGTTTCATGAAATAACTTATGTACCTTAGATTCAAAGCTTATAATTACATGTATATGTTTGTATTTCTTCACTTTGCTTTAAAAGGGGTAATGAAACCCAAACAGAAATGTGAGAATGTAACAGATGATATAAGAAACATTAAGAAAATTAGACCGATTCTGATCACAATTTACATGCATTCATGACTATGATAGGATTACCTTTATATAATGTCTTTACTGCTCTACTGGCATGAGCAAGAACTATTATATTTCATTTCTTAAATTTCTAGAGAAAAATTAATTATACTTTTATTTAAAGGATTTGCTAGCAGTACTAAGATCAGTTATTGAAAACTCTTTAATGTAAAGGATACATATTTAAACAACATAAAAGGAAATCACCAATGTGACCAATAAACATAAAATAAGAATATAATCTTAGAACTGAAATATTATCAGTAGTACTAGAATGTAACATAAATCTATAGCACTTGAATATAATTTTAGTACTGGAACATTATCTACAGTACTGGAATATATGCTATATATATAGTCCTGGAACATTATCTATTGCACTGGAATATAGTATATAACTGAAGTTACTTAATTACCGTCGATAGTACCAGCATATGTTCTATAGTACTGCAATATTATATTTAGTATAAGAACTTTACATTTACGGATACATCATGACAAATACTCCAAGTATATGGGCTATACCTGTTGAATAACTACCTATGTCACTTCAATATGATCTGCATAACCACCGAAATATGAATTGCACACAGTCAGTTGAAATATGACCTTCAATGCTACACAATAAACTTTACTTCAATAGCACAAACTGTACAGTTGAAGTTTGTGCTTATAAGCACTTGGAATAAGAACTATATTTATTATTTGACTCTTATTAATTGTACTGTGTGCATGCATGCAAGATACTCATATAAATTATTAGCAAATTTTTTATTAAATCACCTAATTAATGAGTTCAGTTATTTTTGCATTTAGTTATAGGCTATTAATAATTACCGGTATGTGAATATTTAATGCTGAATAAACATTAAGTTATATTATGTTATGTTATTTTACAAATAAACTTCACTCTGAGAAATTTATTTAGAAATTTCACTACCAAAGTTGGATTAATTAAACACTAATTAAAGAACTCGTATGGTCTGCATTAATAATCAAAGGATCAATGTTGATCAAACAGCATAATTAATGAGTTGATATAATGTGCAAGAATTATATGCATAATTTAAATGGGATTGTTATTGCAATTTTTTTTACATAGTTGACAGGTATATTTTCATTAAATATGCTAATAAATGATTTTATATGGTCTGAAATCCTGCATTAATAATGAACGGATAAATGCTGATTACATAGTCTAATTAATGAGTTTATATAATTTGCATGAATAGTAAACATATTTTAAACGGAATTGTTACAGCAATATTTATTTACATATTTAACTGTCATATTTTGAATTGATGACCATATATGATGTGCATCAATTGCAAACTTTACAACTTTTGACTGAATGACCTAATTAATGAGTTCATGTAATGTGCATGAATTGTAAACATACTTTATATTGAATTATAGCCGGCATATTTGTGTACAAATACTACAGTAAATAGTTTTGTTGAAAAACACATTATTATGAATATGGTATATCACAATGAAATGAGTACTGTACAGGTTGCAAATCCTGTTTGATTACTTCATTTACATAATTTGATTAATTATATAATTACCCTAATTATTAGGGTCAAAACACACAGAATTAAGTAATTAGTCTAATTGTTAAGTTCAAAATACACGGAATCTTTTTTGCAGGGTTTATTTATATCTTTCACGGCGGTACATTGATTAAATCAACTAATTCAAGAATGTATGCAATGTGCATGAACTATTAGCTGACAAGAAATGGCATTCTGTCTGCAATATATACTAACATATTTCTAATTCATATTTGGACTAATTATTCTAATTAATTACCTTATATGATGTACATTAATTGCTAACTTCACAATTTTGATTGAATAACCTAATTAATGAGTTTATGTAATGTGCATGAATTGTAAATATACTCTATATTATTGTTATAATTATAGCGGGATACTTGCATTCAAAATTAGTAATATACATGTTGCAAAGTCCGGTAGATTATTTCATAAACAATACTTAATTAATTAGCCTAATTCATCAGGTAAAATTAACATAATTTATTGATGTTGAATATTGAACAATGATTATGAAATGCAAATCTATGATTAAGTTCCCTATTTAATGAATTTATAGAAGGTGCATGACATGTAAATAAATTTTAAACATAATTATTCAATGAGTATTTATGTGTACATTCCAAAGCCAGATTTTGATTGCTGTCCTATTTATGGATGTTGTATATTGTACAATGATTATGAAATGCAAATCTATGATAAAGTTCCCTATTTAATGAATTAATATAAGGTGCATGATATGTTAACTCACTTTAGACAGAATTATTAAATGTAATATTTATGTATACATTTCAAAGCCATATTTCTATTGTAGCCCTATTTAATGAAGTTGTATATTCTACAATGATTATGAAATGCAAATCTATGATTAAATTCCATATTGCATGAATTTATAGAAGGTGCATGACATGTAAATAAACTTAAACCGGAATTTTTAAATGCAATCTTTATGTGCACATTCCAAAGCCAGATTTTGATTGCAGCCCTATTTATGGATGTTGTATATCGTACAATGATTACGAAATGCAAATCTATTATTAAGTTCCCTATTTAATGAATTTATAGTAGGTGCATGACATGTAAACAAACTTAAACCGGAATTTTTAAATGCAATCTTTATGTGCACATTCCAAAGCCAGATTTTGATTGCAGCCCTATTTATGGATGTTGTATATTGTACAATGATTATGAAATGCAAATCTATGATTAAATTCCATATTGCATGAACTAATAGATGGTGCATGACATGTAAATAAATTTTAAACAGAATTGTTCAATGAGTATTTATGTGTACATTCCAAAGCCAGATTTTGATTGCAGTCCTATTTATGGATGTTGTACATTGTACAATGATTATGAAATGCAAATCTATGATTAAAGTCCCTAATTTAATGAATTTATATATGGTGCATGACATGTAAACTCACTTTAGACAGAATTATTAAATGTAATATTTATGTACACATTTCAAAGCCAGATTTTTATTGCAGCCCTAATTAAGGACCAGATATATTGTATTATGGTTATGAAATGCAATTCTCTGATTAAGTTCCGTATTTAATGAATTCATAGAAGGTGCATGACATGTAAACAAATTTTAAACAGAATTATTCAATGAGTATTTATGTGCACATTCCAAAGCCAGATTTTGATTGCAGCCCTATTTATGGATGTTGTATATTGTACAATGATTATGAAATGCAAATCTATGTTTAAATTCCATATTGCATGAATTAATAGATGGTGCATGACATGTAAATAAATTTTAAACAGAATTGTTCAATGAGTATTTATGTGTACATTCCAAAGCCAGATTTTGATTGCAGTCCTATTTATGGATGTTGTACATTGTACAATAATTATGAAATGCAAATCTATGATTAAGTTCCCTATTTAATGAATTAATATAAGGTGCATGATATGTTAACTCACTTAAGACAGAATTATTAAATGTAATATTTATGTATACATTTCAAAGCCAGATTTTTATTGCAGCCCTAATTAAGGACCAGATATATTGTATTATGGTTATGAAATGCAATTCTCTGATTAAGTTCCCTATTTAATGAATTTATAGAAGGTGCATGACATGTAAACAAATTTTAAACAGAATTATTCAATGCATTATTTATGTGTACATTTCCAAGCCAGATTTTGATTGTAGTCATATTTATTGAACTTGCATATTGTATAATGATTATGAAATGCAAATCAATGATTAAATTCCATATTGCATGAATTTATAGAAGGTGCATGACATGTAAACAAACTTAAACCGGAATTTTTAAATGCAATCTTTATGTGCACATTCCAAAGCCAGATTTTGATTGCAGCCCTATTTATGGATGTTGTATATTGTACAATGATTATGAAATGCAAATCTATGATTAAATTCCATATTGCATGAACTAATAGATGGTGCATGACATGTAAACAAATTTTAAACAGAATTGTTCAATGAGTATTTATGTGTACATTCCAAAGCCAGATTATGATTGTAGCCCTATTTAATGAAGTTGTATATTGTACAATGATTTTGAAAGGCACATCTAGGATTAAGTTCCCTATTTAATGAATTTATATAAGGTGCATGACATGTTAACTCATTTTAGACAGAATTATTCAATGAGTATTTATGTGTACATTCCAAAGCCAGATTTTGATTGCAGTCCTATTTATGGATGTTGTACATTGTACAATGATTATGAAATGCAAATCTATGATTAAAGTCCCTAATTTAATGAATTTATATATGGTGCATGACATGTAAACTCACTTTAGACAGAATTATTAAATGTAATATTTATGTACACATTTCAAAGCCAGATTTTTATTGCAGCCCTAATTAAGGACCAGATATATTGTATTATGGTTATGAAATGCAATTCTCTGATTAAGTTCCGCATTTAATGAATTCATAGAAGGTGCATGACATGTAAACAAATTTTAAACAGAATTATTCAATGAGTATTTATGTGCACATTCCAAAGCCAGATTTTGATTGCAGCCCTATTTATGGATGTTGTATATTGTACAATGATTATGAAATGCAAATCTATGATTAAATTCCATATTGCATGAATTAATAGATGGTGCATGACATGTAAATAAATTTTAAACAGAATTGTTCAATGAGTATTTATGTGTACATTCCAAAGCCAGATTTTGATTGCAGTCCTATTTATGGATGTTGTACATTGTACAATAATTATGAAATGCAAATCTATGATTAAGTTCCCTATTTAATGAATTAATATAAGGTGCATGATATGTTAACTCACTTAAGACAGAATCATTAAATGTAATATTTATGTATACATTTCAAAGCCAGATTTTTATTGCAGCCCTAATTAAGGACCAGATATATTGTATTATGGTTATGAAATGCAATTCTCTGATTAAGTTCCCTATTTAATGAATTTATAGAAGGTGCATGACATGTAAACAAATTTTAAACAGAATTATTCAATGCATTATTTATGTGTACATTTCCAAGCCAGATTTTGATTGTAGTCATATTTATTGAACTTGCATATTGTATAATGATTATGAAATGCAAATCCATGATTAAATTCCATATTGCATGAATTTATAGAAGGTGCATGACATGTAAACAAACTTAAACCGGAATTTTTAAATGCAATCTTTATGTGCACATTCCAAAGCCAGATTTTGATTGCAGCCCTATTTATGGATGTTGTATATTGTACAATGATTATGAAATGCAAATCTATGATTAAATTCCATATTGCATGAATTAATAGATGGTGCATGACATGTAAATAAATTTTAAACAGAATTGTTCAATGAGTATTTATGTGTACATTCCAAAGCCAGATTTTGATTGCAGTCCTATTTATGGATGTTGTACATTGTACAATAATTATGAAATGCAAATCTATGATTAAGTTCCCTATTTAATGAATTAATATAAGGTGCATGATATGTTAACTCACTTAAGACAGAATTATTAAATGTAATATTTATGTATACATTTCAAAGCCAGATTTTTATTGCAGCCCTAATTAAGGACCAGATATATTGTATTATGGTTATGAAATGCAATTCTCTGATTAAGTTCCCTATTTAATGAATTTATAGAAGGTGCATGACATGTAAACAAATTTTAAACAGAATTATTCAATGCATTATTTATGTGTACATTTCCAAGCCAGATTTTGATTGTAGTCATATTTATTGAACTTGCATATTGTATAATGATTATGAAATGCAAATCCATGATTAAATTCCATATTGCATGAATTTATAGAAGGTGCATGACATGTAAACAAACTTAAAACGGAATTTTTAAATGCAATCTTTATGTGCACATTCCAAAGCCAGATTTTGATTGCAGCCCTATTTATGGATGTTGTATATTGTACAATGATTATGAAATGCAAATCTATGATTAAATTCCATATTGCATGAATTAATAGATGGTGCATGACATGTAAATAAATTTTAAACAGAATTGTTCAATGAGTATTTATGTGTACATTCCAAAGCCAGATTTTGATTGCAGTCCTATTTATGGATGTTGTACATTGTACAATAATTATGAAATGCAAATCTATGATTAAGTTCCCTATTTAATGAATTAATATAAGGTGCATGATATGTTAACTCACTTAAGACAGAATTATTAAATGTAATATTTATGTATACATTTCAAAGCCAGATTTTTATTGCAGCCCTAATTAAGGACCAGATATATTGTATTATGGTTATGAAATGCAATTCTCTGATTAAGTTCCCTATTTAATGAATTTATAGAAGGTGCATGACATGTAAACAAATTTTAAACAGAATTATTCAATGCATTATTTATGTGTACATTTCCAAGCCAGATTTTGATTGTAGTCATATTTATTGAACTTGCATATTGTATAATGATTATGAAATGCAAATCCATGATTAAATTCCATATTGCATGAATTTATAGAAGGTGCATGACATGTAAACAAACTTAAACCGGAATTTTTAAATGCAATCTTTATGTGCACATTCCAAAGCCAGATTTTGATTGCAGCCCTATTTATGGATGTTGTATATTGTACAATGATTATGAAATGCAAATCTATGATTAAATTCCATATTGCATGAATTAATAGATGGTGCATGACATGTAAATAAATTTTAAACAGAATTGTTCAATGAGTATTTATGTGTACATTCCAAAGCCAGATTTTGATTGCAGTCCTATTTATGGATGTTGTACATTGTACAATAATTATGAAATGCAAATCTATGATTTAGTTCCCTATTTAATGAATTAATATAAGGTGCATGATATGTTAACTCACTTAAGACAGAATTATTAAATGTAATATTTATGTATACATTTCAAAGCAAGATTTCTATTGTAGCCCTATTTAATGGATGTTGTATATTGTACAATGATTATGAAATGCAAATCTATAATTAAATTCCATATTGCATGAATTAATAGATGGTGCATGACATGTAAATAAATTTTAAACAGAATTGTTCAATGAGTATTTATGTGTACATTCCAAAGCCAGATTTTGATTGCAGTCCTATTTATGGATGTTGTACATTGTACAATAATTATGAAATGCAAATCTATGATTAAGTTCCCTATTTATTGAATTTATAGAAGGTGCATGACATGTAAACTCACTTTAGACAGAATTATTAAATGTAATATTTATGTACACATTTCAAAGCCAGATTTTTTTGCAGCCCTAATTAAGGACCAGATATATTGTATTATGGTTATGAAATGCAATTCTCTGATTAAGTTCCCTATTTAATGAATTTATAGAAGGTGCATGACATGTAAACAAACTTAAAACGGAATTTTTAAATGCAATCTTTATGTGCACATTCCAAAGCCAGATTTTGATTGCAGCCCTATTTATGGATGTTGTATATTGTACAATGATTATGAAATGCAAATCTATAATTAAGTTCCATATTGCATGAATTAATAGATGGTGCATGACATGTAAATAAATTTTAAACAGAATTGTTCAATGAGTTTTTATGTGTACATTTCCAAGCCAGATTTTGATTGTAGTCCTATTTATTGAACTTGCATATTGTATAATGATTATGAAATGCAAATACATGATTAAATTCTATATTGCATGAGTTTATAGAAGGTGCATGACATGTAAACAAACTTAAACCGGAATTTTTAAATGCAATCTTTATGTGCACATTCCAAAGCCAGATTTTGATTGCAGCCCTATTTATGGATGTTGTATATCGTACAATGATTACGAAATGCAAATCTATTATTAAGTTCCCTATTTAATGAATTTATAGTAGGTGCATGACATGTAAACAAACTTAAACCGGAATTTTTAAATGCAATCTTTATGTGCACATTCCAAAGCCAGATTTTGATTGCAGCCCTATTTATGGATGTTGTATATTGTACAATGATTATGAAATGCAAATCTATGATTAAATTCCATATTGCATGAACTAATAGATGGTGCATGACATGTAAACAAATTTTAAACAGAATTGTTCAATGAGTATTTATGTGTACATTCCAAAGCCAGATTATGATTGTAGCCCTATTTAATGAAGTTGTATATTGTACAATGATTTTGAAAGGCACATCTAGGATCAAGTTCCCTATTTATTGAATTTATATAAGGTGCATGACATGTTAACTCATTTTAGACAGAATTATTCAATGAGTATTTATGTGTACATTCCAAAGCCAGATTTTGATTGCAGTCCTATTTATGGATGTTGTACATTGTACAATGATTATGAAATGCAAATCTATAATTAAATTCCATATTGCATGAATTAATAGATGGTGCATGACATGTAAATAAATTTTAAACAGAATTGTTCAATGAGTATTTATGTGTACATTCCAAAGCCAGATTTTGATTGCAGTCCTATTTATGGATATTGTACATTGTACAATGATTATGAAATGCAAATCTATGATTAAAGTCCCTAATTTAATGAATTTATATATGGTGCATGACAGGTAAACTCACTTTAGACAGAATTATTAAATGTAATATTTATGTACACATTTCAAAGCCAGATTTTTATTGCAGCCCTAATTAAGGACCAGATATATTGTATTATGGTTATGAAATGCAATTCTCTGATTAAGTTCCCTATTTAATGAATTTATAGAAGGTGCATGACAAGTCATGTAAACAAATTTTAAACAGAATTATTCAATGAGTATTTATGTGCACATTCCAAAGCCAGATTTTGATTGCAGCCCTATTTATGGATGTTGTATATTGTACAATGATTATGAAATGCAAATCTATGATTAAATTCCATATTGCATGAACTAATAGATGGTGCATGACATGTAAACAAATTTTAAACAGAATTGGTCAATGAGTATTTATGTGTACATTCCAAAGCCAGATTATGATTGTAGCCCTATTTAATGAAGTTGTATATTGTACAATGATTTTGAAAGGCAAATCTAGGATTAAGTTCCCTATTTAATGAATTTATATAAGGTGCATGACATGTTAACTCATTTTAGACAGAATTATTCAATGAGTATTTATGTGTACATTCCAAAGCCAGATTTTGATTGCAGTCCTATTTATGGATGTTGTACATTGTACAATGATTATGAAATGCAAATCTATAATTAAATTCCATATTGCATGAATTAATAGATGGTGCATGACATGTAAATAAATTTTAAACAGAATTGTTCAATGAGTATTTATGTGTACATTCCAAAGCCAGATTTTGATTGCAGTCCTATTTATGGATGTTGTACATTGTACAATAATTATGAAATGCAAATCTATGATTAAGTTCCCTATTTAATGAATTAATATAAGGTGCATGATATGTTAACTCACTTAAGACAGAATTATTAAATGTAATATTTATGTATACATTTCAAAGCCAGATTTTTATTGCAGCCCTAATTAAGGACCAGATATATTGTATTATGGTTATGAAATGCAATTCTCTGATTAAGTTCCCTATTTAATGAATTTATAGAAGGTGCATGACATGTAAACAAATTTTAAACAGAATTATTCAATGCATTATTTATGTGTACATTTCCAAGCCAGATTTTGATTGTAGTCATATTTATTGAACTTGCATATTGTATAATGATTATGAAATGCAAATCCATGATTAAATTCCATATTGCATGAATTTATAGAAGGTGCATGACATGTAAACAAACTTAAACCGGAATTTTTAAATGCAATCTTTATGTGCACATTCCAAAGCCAGATTTTGATTGCAGCCCTATTTATGGATGTTGTATATTGTACAATGATTATGAAATGCAAATCTATGATTAAATTCCATATTGCATGAATTAATAGATGGTGCATGACATGTAAATAAATTTTAAACAGAATTGTTCAATGAGTATTTATGTGTACATTCCAAAGCCAGATTTTGATTGCAGTCCTATTTATGGATGTTGTACATTGTACAATAATTATGAAATGCAAATCTATGATTAAGTTCCCTATTTAATGAATTAATATAAGGTGCATGATATGTTAACTCACTTAAGACAGAATTATTAAATGTAATATTTATGTATACATTTCAAAGCAAGATTTCTATTGTAGCCCTATTTAATGAAGTTGTATATTTTACAATGATTATGAAATGCAAATCTATAATTAAATTCCATATTGCATGAATTAATAGATGGTGCATGACATGTAAATAGATTTTAAACAGAATTGTTCAATGAGTATTTATGTGTACATTCCAAAGCCAGATTTTGATTGCAGTCCTATTTATGGATGTTGTACATTGCACAATAATTATGAAATGCAAATCTATGATTAAGTTCCCTATTTATTGAATTTATAGAAGGTGCATGACATGTAAACTCACTTTAGACAGAATTATTAAATGTAATATTTATGTACACATTTCAAAGCCAGATTTTTTTTGCAGCCCTAATTAAGGACCAGATATATTGTATTATGGTTATGAAATGCAATTCTCTGATTAAGTTCCCTATTTAATGAATTTATAGAAGGTGCATGACATGTAAACAAACTTAAAACGGAATTTTTAAATGCAATCTTTATGTGCACATTCCAAAGCCAGATTTTGATTGCAGCCCTATTTATGGATGTTGTATATTGTACAATGATTATGAAATGCAAATCTATAATTAAGTTCCATATTGCATGAATTAATAGATGGTGCATGACATGTAAATAAATTTTAAACAGAATTGTTCAATGAGTTTTTATGTGTACATTTCCAAGCCAGATTTTGATTGTAGTCCTATTTATTGAACTTGCATATTGTATAATGATTATGAAATGCAAATACATGATTAAATTCTATATTGCATGAGTTTATAGAAGGTGCATGACATGTAAACAAACTTAAACCGGAATTTTTAAATGCAATCTTTATGTGCACATTCCAAAGCCAGATTTTGATTGCAGCCCTATTTATGGATGTTGTATATCGTACAATGATTACGAAATGCAAATCTATTATTAAGTTCCCTATTTAATGAATTTATAGTAGGTGCATGACATGTAAACAAACTTAAACCGGAATTTTTAAATGCAATCTTTATGTGCACATTCCAAAGCCAGATTTTGATTGCAGCCCTATTTATGGATGTTGTATATTGTACAATGATTATGAAATGCAAATCTATGATTAAATTCCATATTGCATGAACTAATAGATGGTGCATGACATGTAAATAAATTTTAAACAGAATTGTTCAATGAGTATTTATGTGTACATTCCAAAGCCAGATTTTGATTGCAGTCCTATTTATGGATGTTGTACATTGTACAATGATTATGAAATGCAAATCTATGATTAAAGTCCCTAATTTAATGAATTTATATATGGTGCATGACATGTAAACTCACTTTAGACAGAATTATTAAATGTAATATTTATGTACACATTTCAAAGCCAGATTTTTATTGCAGCCCTAATTAAGGACCAGATATATTGTATTATGGTTATGAAATGCAATTCTCTGATTAAGTTCCCTATTTAATGAATTTATAGAAGGTGCATGACATGTAAACAAATTTTAAACAGAATTATTCAATGAGTATTTATGTGCACATTCCAAAGCCAGATTTTGATTGCAGCCCTATTTATGGATGTTGTATATTGTACAATGATTATGAAATGCAAATCTATGATTAAATTCCATATTGCATGAACTAATAGATGGTGCATGACATGTAAACAAATTTTAAACAGAATTGTTCAATGAGTATTTATGTGTACATTCCAAAGCCAGATTATGATTGTAGCCCTATTTAATGAAGTTGTATATTGTACAATGATTTTGAAAGGCAAATCTAGGATTAAGTTCCCTATTTAATGAATTTATATAAGGTGCATGACATGTTAACTCATTTTAGACAGAATTATTCAATGAGTATTTATGTGTACATTCCAAAGCCAGATTTTGATTGCAGTCCTATTTATGGATGTTGTACATTGTACAATGATTATGAAATGCAAATCTATAATTAAATTCCATATTGCATGAATTAATAGATGGTGCATGACATGTAAATAAATTTTAAACAGAATTGTTCAATGAGTATTTATGTGTACATTCCAAAGCCAGATTTTGATTGCAGTCCTATTTATGGATGTTGTACATTGTACAATGATTATGAAATGCAAATCTATGATTAAAGTCCCTAATTTAATGAATTTATATATGGTGCATGACATGTAAACTCACTTTAGACAGAATTATTAAATGTAATATTTATGTACACATTTCAAAGCCAGATTTTTATTGCAGCCCTAATTAAGGACCAGATATATTGTATTATGGTTATGAAATGCAATTCTCTGATTAAGTTCCCTATATAATGAATTTATAGAAGGTGCATGACATGTAAACAAATTTTAAACAGAATTATTCAATGCATTATTTATGTGTACATTTCCAAGCCAGATTTTGATTGTAGTCATATTTATTGAACTTGCATATTGTATAATGATTATGAAATGCAAATCCATGATTAAATTCCATATTGCATGAATTTATAGAAGGTGCATGACATGTAAACAAACTTAAACCGGAATTTTTAAATGCAATCTTTATGTGCACATTCCAAAGCCAGATTTTGATTGCAGCCCTATTTATGGATGTTGTATATTGTACAATGATTATGAAATGCAAATCTATGATTAAATTCCATATTGCATGAATTAATAGATGGTGCATGACATGTAAATAAATTTTAAACAGAATTGTTCAATGAGTATTTATGTGTACATTCCAAAGCCAGATTTTGATTGCAGTCCTATTTATGGATGTTGTACATTGTACAATAATTATGAAATGCAAATCTATGATTAAGTTCCCTATTTAATGAATTAATATAAGGTGCATGATATGTTAACTCACTTAAGACAGAATTATTAAATGTAATATTTATGTATACATTTCAAAGCCAGATTTTTATTGCAGCCCTAATTAAGGACCAGATATATTGTATTATGGTTATGAAATGCAATTCTCTGATTAAGTTCCCTATTTAATGAATTTATAGAAGGTGCATGACATGTAAACAAATTTTAAACAGAATTATTCAATGCATTATTTATGTGTACATTTCCAAGCCAGATTTTGATTGTAGTCATATTTATTGAACTTGCATATTGTATAATGATTATGAAATGCAAATCCATGATTAAATTCCATATTGCATGAATTTATAGAAGGTGCATGACATGTAAACAAACTTAAACCGGAATTTTTAAATGCAATCTTTATGTGCACATTCCAAAGCCAGATTTTGATTGCAGCCCTATTTATGGATGTTGTATATTGTACAATGATTATGAAATGCAAATCTATGATTAAATTCCATATTGCATGAATTAATAGATGGTGCATGACATGTAAATAAATTTTAAACAGAATTGTTCAATGAGTATTTATGTGTACATTCCAAAGCCAGATTTTGATTGCAGTCCTATTTATGGATGTTGTACATTGTACAATAATTATGAAATGCAAATCTATGATTAAGTTCCCTATTTAATGAATTAATATAAGGTGCATGATATGTTAACTCACTTAAGACAGAATTATTAAATGTAATATTTATGTATACATTTCAAAGCAAGATTTCTATTGTAGCCCTATTTAATGAAGTTGTATATTTTACAATGATTATGAAATGCAAATCTATAATTAAATTCCATATTGCATGAATTAATAGATGGTGCATGACATGTAAATAGATTTTAAACAGAATTGTTCAATGAGTATTTATGTGTACATTCCAAAGCCAGATTTTGATTGCAGTCCTATTTATGGATGTTGTACATTGTACAATAATTATGAAATGCAAATCTATGATTAAGTTCCCTATTTATTGAATTTATAGAAGGTGCATGACATGTAAACTCACTTTAGACAGAATTATTAAATGTAATATTTATGTACACATTTCAAAGCCAGATTTTTTTTGCAGCCCTAATTAAGGACCAGATATATTGTATTATGGTTATGAAATGCAATTCTCTGATTAAGTTCCCTATTTAATGAATTTATAGAAGGTGCATGACATGTAAACAAACTTAAAACGGAATTTTTAAATGCAATCTTTATGTGCACATTCCAAAGCCAGATTTTGATTGCAGCCCTATTTATGGATGTTGTATATTGTACAATGATTATGAAATGCAAATCTATAATTAAGTTCCATATTGCATGAATTAATAGATGGTGCATGACATGTAAATAAATTTTAAACAGAATTGTTCAATGAGTTTTTATGTGTACATTTCCAAGCCAGATTTTGATTGTAGTCCTATTTATTGAACTTGCATATTGTATAATGATTATGAAATGCAAATACATGATTAAATTCTATATTGCATGAGTTTATAGAAGGTGCATGACATGTAAACAAACTTAAACCGGAATTTTTAAATGCAATCTTTATGTGCACATTCCAAAGCCAGATTTTGATTGCAGCCCTATTTATGGATGTTGTATATCGTACAATGATTACGAAATGCAAATCTATTATTAAGTTCCCTATTTAATGAATTTATAGTAGGTGCATGACATGTAAACAAACTTAAACCGGAATTTTTAAATGCAATCTTTATGTGCACATTCCAAAGCCAGATTTTGATTGCAGCCCTATTTATGGATGTTGTATATTGTACAATGATTATGAAATGCAATTCTATGATTAAATTCCATATTGCATGAACTAATAGATGGTGCATGACATGTAAATAAATTTTAAACAGAATTGTTCAATGAGTATTTATGTGTACATTCCAAAGCCAGATTTTGATTGCAGTCCTATTTATGGATGTTGTACATTGTACAATGATTATGAAATGCAAATCTATGATTAAAGTCCCTAATTTAATGAATTTATATATGGTGCATGACATGTAAACTCACTTTAGACAGAATTATTAAATGTAATATTTATGTACACATTTCAAAGCCAGATTTTTATTGCAGCCCTAATTAAGGACCAGATATATTGTATTATGGTTATGAAATGCAATTCTCTGATTAAGTTCCCTATTTAATGAATTTATAGAAGGTGCATGACATGTAAACAAATTTTAAACAGAATTATTCAATGAGTATTTATGTGCACATTCCAAAGCCAGATTTTGATTGCAGCCCTATTTATGGATGTTGTATATTGTACAATGATTATGAAATGCAAATCTATGATTAAATTCCATATTGCATGAACTAATAGATGGTGCATGACATGTAAACAAATTTTAAACAGAATTGTTCAATGAGTATTTATGTGTACATTCCAAAGCCAGATTATGATTGTAGCCCTATTTAATGAAGTTGTATATTGTACAATGATTTTGAAAGGCAAATCTAGGATTAAGTTCCCTATTTAATGAATTTATATAAGGTGCATGACATGTTAACTCATTTTAGACAGAATTATTCAATGAGTATTTATGTGTACATTCCAAAGCCAGATTTTGATTGCAGTCCTATTTATGGATGTTGTACATTGTACAATGATTATGAAATGCAAATCTATAATTAAATTCCATATTGCATGAATTAATAGATGGTGCATGACATGTAAATAAATTTTAAACAGAATTGTTCAATGAGTATTTATGTGTACATTCCAAAGCCAGATTTTGATTGCAGTCCTATTTATGGATGTTGTACATTGTACAATGATTATGAAATGCAAATCTATGATTAAAGTCCCTAATTTAATGAATTTATATATGGTGCATGACATGTAAACTCACTTTAGACAGAATTATTAAATGTAATATTTATGTACACATTTCAAAGCCAGATTTTTATTGCAGCCCTAATTAAGGACCAGATATATTGTATTATGGTTATGAAATGCAATTCTCTGATTAAGTTCCCTATATAATGAATTTATAGAAGGTGCATGACATGTAAACAAATTTTAAACAGAATTATTCAATGCATTATTTATGTGTACATTTCCAAGCCAGATTTTGATTGTAGTCATATTTATTGAACTTGCATATTGTATAATGATTATGAAATGCAAATCCATGATTAAATTCCATATTGCATGAATTTATAGAAGGTGCATGACATGTAAACAAACTTAAACCGGAATTTTTAAATGCAATCTTTATGTGCACATTCCAAAGCCAGATTTTGATTGCAGCCCTATTTATGGATGTTGTATATTGTACAATGATTATGAAATGCAAATCTATGATTAAATTCCATATTGCATGAATTAATAGATGGTGCATGACATGTAAATAAATTTTAAACAGAATTGTTCAATGAGTATTTATGTGTACATTCCAAAGCCAGATTTTGATTGCAGTCCTATTTATGGATGTTGTACATTGTACAATAATTATGAAATGCAAATCTATGATTAAGTTCCCTATTTAATGAATTAATATAAGGTGCATGATATGTTAACTCACTTAAGACAGAATTATTAAATGTAATATTTATGTATACATTTCAAAGCCAGATTTTTATTGCAGCCCTAATTAAGGACCAGATATATTGTATTATGGTTATGAAATGCAATTCTCTGATTAAGTTCCCTATTTAATGAATTTATAGAAGGTGCATGACATGTAAACAAATTTTAAACAGAATTATTCAATGCATTATTTATGTGTACATTTCCAAGCCAGATTTTGATTGTAGTCATATTTATTGAACTTGCATATTGTATAATGATTATGAAATGCAAATCCATGATTAAATTCCATATTGCATGAATTTATAGAAGGTGCATGACATGTAAACAAACTTAAACCGGAATTTCTAAATGCAATCTTTATGTGCACATTCCAAAGCCAGATTTTGATTGCAGCCCTATTTATGGATGTTGTATATTGTACAATGATTATGAAATGCAAATCTATGATTAAATTCCATATTGCATGAATTAATAGATGGTGCATGACATGTAAATAAATTTTAAACAGAATTGTTCAATGAGTATTTATGTGTACATTCCAAAGCCAGATTTTGATTGCAGTCCTATTTATGGATGTTGTACATTGTACAATAATTATGAAATGCAAATCTATGATTAAGTTCCCTATTTAATGAATTAATATAAGGTGCATGATATGTTAACTCACTTAAGACAGAATTATTAAATGTAATATTTATGTATACATTTCAAAGCCAGATTTCTATTGTAGCCCTATTTAATGAAGTTGTATATTTTACAATGATTATGAAATGCAAATCTATAATTAAATTCCATATTGCATGAATTAATAGATGGTGCATGACATGTAAATAAATTTTAAACAGAATTGTTCAATGAGTATTTATGTGTACATTCCAAAGCCAGATTTTGATTGCAGTCCTATTTATGGATGTTGTACATTGTACAATAATTATGAAATGCAAATCTATGATTAAGTTCCCTATTTAATGAATTAATATAAGGTGCATGATATGTTAACTCACTTAAGACAGAATTATTAAATGTAATATTTATGTATACATTTCAAAGCCAGATTTTTATTGCAGCCCTAATTAAGGACCAGATATATTGTATTATGGTTATGAAATGCAATTCTCTGATTAAGTTCCCTATTTAATGAATTTATAGAAGGTGCATGACATGTAAACAAATTTTAAACAGAATTATTCAATGAGTATTTATGTGTACATTTCCAAGCCAGATTTTGATTGTAGTTATATTTATTGAACTTGCATATTGTATAATGATTATGAAATGCAAATCTATGATTAAATTCCATATTGCATGAATTAATAGATGGTGCATGACATGTAAATAAATTTTAAACAGAATTGTTCAATGAGTATTTATGTGTACATTCCAAAGCCAGATTTTGATTGCAGTCCTATTTATGGATGTTGTACATTGTACAATGATTATGAAATGCAAATCTATGATTAAAGTCCCTAATTTAATGAATTTATATATGGTGCATGACATGTAAACTCACTTTAGACAGAATTATTAATGTAATATTTATGTACACATTTCAAAGCCAGATTTTTATTGCAGCCTTAATTAAGGACCAGATATATTGTATTATGGTTATGAAATGCAATTCTCTGATTAAGTTCCCTAATTTAATGAATTTATAGAAGGTGCATGACATGTAAACAAACTTAAAACGGAATTTTTAAATGCAATCTTTATGTGCACATTCCAAAGCCAGATTTTGATTGCAGCCCTATTTATGGATGTTGTATATTGTACAATGATTATGAAATGCAAATCTATGATTAAATTCCATATTGCATGAATTAATAGATGGTGCATGACATGTAAATAAATTTTAAACAGAATTGTTCAATGAGTTTTTATGTGTACATTTCCAAGCCAGATTTTGATTGTAGTCTTATTTATTGAACTTGCATATTGTATAATGATTATGAAATGCAAATACATGATTAAATTCTATATTGCATGAGATTATAGAAGGTGCATGACATGCAAACAAACTTAAACCGGAATTTTTAAATGCAATCTTTATGTGCACATTCCAAAGCCAGATTTTGATTGCAGTCCTATTTATGGATGTTGTATATCGTACAATGATTACGAAATGCAAATCTATTATTAAATTCCCTATTTAATGAATTTATAGTAGGTGCATGACATGTAAACAAACTTAAACCGGAATTTTTAAATGCAATCTTTATGTGCACATTCCAAAGCCAGATTTTGATTGCAGCCCTATTTATGGATGTTGTATATCGTACAATGATTACGAAATGCAAATCTATTATTAAATTCCCTATTTAATGAATTTATAGAAGGTGCATGACATGTAAACAAATTTTAAACAGAATTATTCAATGAGTATTTATGTGCACATTCCAAAGCCAGATTTTGATTGCAGCCCTATTTATGGATGTTGTATATTGTACAATGATTATGAAATGCAAATCTATGATTAAATTCCATATTGCATGAATTAATAGATGGTGCATGACATGTAAATAAATTTTAAACAGAATTGTTCAATGAGTATTTATGTGTACATTCCAAAGCCAGATTTTGATTGCAGTCCTATTTATGGATGTTGTACATTGTACAATAATTATGAAATGCAAATCTATGATTAAGTTCCCTATTTAATGAATTAATATTAGGTGCATGATATGTTAACTCACTTAAGACAGAATTATTAATTGTAATATTTATGTATACATTTCAAAGCCAGATTTTTATTGCAGCCCTAATTAAGGACCAGATATATTGTATTATGGTTATGAAATGCAATTCTCTGATTAAGTTCCCTATTTAATGAATTTATAGAAGGTGCATGACATGTAAACAAATTTTAAACAGAATTATTCAAGGCATTATTTATGTGTACATTTCCAAGCCAGATTTTGATTGTAGTCATATTTATTGAACTTGCATATTGTATAATGATTATGAAATGCAAATCCATGATTAAATTCCCTATTTATTGAATTTATAGAAGGTGCATGACATGTAAACAAACTTAAACCGGAATTTTTAAATGCAATCTTTATGTGCACATTCCAAAGCCAGATTATGATTGCAGTCCTATTTATGGATGTTGTATATTGTACAATGATCATGAAATGCAAATCTATGATTAAATTCCATATTGCATGAATTAATAGATGGTGCATGACATGTAAATAAATTATAAACAGAATTGTTCAATGAGTATTTATGTGTACATTCCAAAGCCAGATTTTGATTGCAGTCCTATTTATGGATGTTGTACATTGTACAATAATTATGAAATGCAAATCTATGATTAAGTTCCCTATTTAATGAATTAATATAAGGTGCATGATATGTTAACTCACTTAAGACAGAATTATTAAATGTAATATTTATGTATACATTTCAAAGCCAGATTTCTATTGTAGCCCTATTTAATGAAGTTGTATATTTTACAATGATTATGAAATGCAAATCTATAATTAAATTCCATATTGCATGAATTAATAGATGGTGCATGACATGTAAATAAATTTTAAACAGAATTGTTCAATGAGTATTTATGTGTACATTCCAAAGCCAGATTATGATTGCAGTCCTATTTATGGATGTTGTACATTGTACAATAATTATGAAATGCAAATCTATGATTAAGTTCCATATTGCATGAATTAATAGATGGTGCATGACATGTAAATAAATTTTAAACAGAATTGTTCAATGAGTATTTATGTGTACATTCCAAAGCCAGATTTTGATTGCAGTCCTATTTATGGATGTTGTACATTGTACAATAATTATGAAATGCAAATCTATGATTAAGTTCCCTATTTAATGAATTAATATAAGGTGCATGATATGTTAACTCACTTAAGACAGAATTATTAAATGTAATATTTATGTATACATTTCAAAGCCAGATTTCTATTGTAGCCCTATTTAATGAAGTTGTATATTTTACAATGATTATGAAATGCAAATCTATAATTAAATTCCATATTGCATGAATTAATAGATGGTGCATGACATGTAAATAAATTTTAAACAGAATTGTTCAATGAGTATTTATGTGTACATTCCAAAGCCAGATTATGATTGCAGTCCTATTTATGGATGTTGTACATTGTACAATAATTATGAAATGCAAATCTATGATTAAGTTCCATATTGCATGAATTAATAGATGGTGCATGACATGTAAATAAATTTTAAACAGAATTGTTCAATGAGTATTTATGTGTACATTCCAAAGCCAGATTTTGATTGCAGTCCTATTTATGGATGTTGTACATTGTACAATGATTATGAAATGCAAATCTATGATTAAAGTCCCTAATTTAATGAATTTATATATGGTGCATGACATGTAAACTCACTTTAGACAGAATTATTAATGTAATATTTATGTACACATTTCAAAGCCAGATTTTTATTGCAGCCCTAATTAAGGACCAGATATATTGTATTATGGTTATGAAATGCAATTCTCTGATTAAGTTCCCTATTTAATGAATTTATAGAAGGTGCATGACATGTAAACAAATTTTAAACAGAATTATTCAATGAGTATTTATGTGTACATTCCAAAGCCAGATTTTGATTGCAGTCCTATTTATGGATGTTGTACATTGTACAATGATTATGAAATGCAAACCTATGATTAAAGTCCCTAATTTAATGAATTTATAGAAGGTGCATGACATGTAAACAAACTTAAAACGGAATTTTTAAATGCAATCTTTATGTGCACATTCTAAAGCCAGATTTTGATTGCAGCCCTATTTATGGATGTTGTATATTGTACAATGATTATGAAATGCAAATCTATAATTAAGTTCCATATTGCATGAATTAATAGATGGTGCATGACATGTAAATAAATTTTAAACAGAATTGTTCAATGAGTTTTTATGTGTACATTTCCAAGCCAGATTTTGATTGTAGTCCTATTTATTGAACTTGCATATTGTATAATGATTATGAAATGCAAATACATGATTAAATTCTATATTGCATGAGTTTATAGAAGGTGCATGACATGTAAACAAACTTAAACCGGAATTTTTAAATGCAATCTTTATGTGCACATTCCAAAGCCAGATTTTGATTGCAGCCCTATTTATGGATGTTGTATATCGTACAATGATTACGAAATGCAAATCTATTATTAAATTCCCTATTTAATGAATTTATAGTAGGTGCATGACATGTAAACAAACTTAAACCGGAATTTTTAAATGCAATCTTTATGTGCACATTCCAAAGCCAGATTTTGATTGCAGCCCTATTTATGGATGTTGTATATTGTACAATGATTATGAAATGCAAATCTATGATTAAATTCCATATTGCATGAACTAATAGATGGTGCATGACATGTAAACAAATTTTAAACAGAATTGTTCAATGAGTATTTATGTGTACATTCCAAAGCCAGATTATGATTGTAGCCCTATTTAATGAAGTTGTATATTGTACAATGATTTTGAAAGGCACATCTAGGATTAAGTTCCCTATTTAATGAATTTATATAAGGTGCATGACATGTTAACTCATTTTAGACAGAATTATTCAATGAGTATTTATGTGTACATTCCAAAGCCAGATTTTGATTGCAGTCCTATTTATGGATGTTGTACATTGTACAATGATTATGAAATGCAAATCTATAATTAAATTCCATATTGCATGAATTAGTAGATGGTGCATGACATGTAAATAAATTTTAAACAGAATTGTTCAATGAGTATTTATGTGTACATTTCAAAGCCAGATTTTGATTGCAGTCCTATTTATGGATGTTGTACATTGTACAATGATTATGAAATGCAAATATATGATTAAAGTCCCTAATTTAATGAATTTATATATGGTGCATGACATGTAAACTCACTTTAGACAGAATTATTAAATGTAATATTTATGTACACATTTCAAAGCCAGATTTTTATTGCAGCCCTAATTAAGGACCAGATATATTGTATTATGGTTATGAAATGCAATTCTCTGATTAAGTTCCCTATTTAATGAATTTATAGAAGGTGCATGACATGTAAACAAATTTTAAACAGAATTATTCAATGAGTATTTATGTGCACATTCCAAAGCCAGATTTTGATTGCAGCCCTATTTATGGATGTTGTATATTGTACAATGATTATGAAATGCAAATCTATGATTAAATTCCATATTGCATGAATTAATAGATGGTGCATGACATGTAAATAAATTTTAAACAGAATTGTTCAATGAGTATTTATGTGTACATTCCAAAGCCAGATTTTGATTGCAGTCCTATTTATGGATGTTGTACATTGTACAATAATTATGAAATGCAAATCTATGATTAAGTTCCCTATTTAATGAATTAATATAAGGTGCATGATATGTTAACTCACTTAAGACAGAATTATTAAATGTAATATTTATGTATACATTTCAAAGCCAGATTTTTATTGCAGCCCTAATTAAGGACCAGATATATTGTATTATGGTTATGAAATGCAATTCTCTGATTAAGTTCCCTATTTAATGAATTTATAGAAGGTCCATGACATGTAAACAAATTTTAAACAGAATTATTCAATGCATTATTTATGTGTACATTTCCAAGCCAGATTTTGATTGTAGTCATATTTATTGAACTTGCATATTGTATAATGATTATGAAATGCAAATCCATGATTAAATTCCATATTGCATGAATTTATAGAAGGTGCATGACATGTAAACAAACTTAAACCGGAATTTTTAAATGCAATCTTTATGTGCACATTCCAAAGCCAGATTATGATTGCAGTCCTATTTATGGATGTTGTATATTGTACAATGATCATGAAATGCAAATCTATGATTAAATTCCATATTGCATGAATTAATAGATGGTGCATGACATGTAAATAAATTTTAAACAGAATTGTTCAATGAGTATTTATGTGTACATTCCAAAGCCAGATTTTGATTGCAGTCCTATTTATGGATGTTGTACATTGTACAATAATTATGAAATGCAAATCTATGATTAAGTTCCCTATTTAATGAATTAATATAAGGTGCATGATATGTTAACTCACTTAAGACAGAATTATTAAATGTAATATTTATGTATACATTTCAAAGCCAGATTTCTATTGTAGCCCTATTTAATGAAGTTGTATATTTTACAATGATTATGAAATGCAAATCTATAATTAAATTCCATATTGCATGAATTAATAGATGGTGCATGACATGTAAATAAATTTTAAACAGAATTGTTCAATGAGTATTTATGTGTACATTCCAAAGCCAGATTATGATTGCAGTCCTATTTATGGATGTTGTACATTGTACAATAATTATGAAATGCAAATCTATGATTAAGTTCCATATTGCATGAATTAATAGATGGTGCATGACATGTAAATAAATTTTAAACAGAATTGTTCAATGAGTATTTATGTGTACATTCCAAAGCCAGATTTTGATTGCAGTCCTATTTATGGATGTTGTACATTGTACAATAATTATGAAATGCAAATCTATGATTAAGTTCCCTATTTAATGAATTAATATAAGGTGCATGATATGTTAACTCACTTAAGACAGAATTATTAAATGTAATATTTATGTATACATTTCAAAGCCAGATTTCTATTGTAGCCCTATTTAATGAAGTTGTATATTTTACAATGATTATGAAATGCAAATCTATAATTAAATTCCATATTGCATGAATTAATAGATGGTGCATGACATGTAAATAAATTTTAAACAGAATTGTTCAATGAGTATTTATGTGTACATTCCAAAGCCAGATTATGATTGCAGTCCTATTTATGGATGTTGTACATTGTACAATAATTATGAAATGCAAATCTATGATTAAGTTCCATATTGCATGAATTAATAGATGGTGCATGACATGTAAATAAATTTTAAACAGAATTGTTCAATGAGTATTTATGTGTACATTCCAAAGCCAGATTTTGATTGCAGTCCTATTTATGGATGTTGTACATTGTACAATGATTATGAAATGCAAATCTATGATTAAAGTCCCTAATTTAATGAATTTATATATGGTGCATGACATGTAAACTCACTTTAGACAGAATTATTAATGTAATATTTATGTACACATTTCAAAGCCAGATTTTTATTGCAGCCCTAATTAAGGACCAGATATATTGTATTATGGTTATGAAATGCAATTCTCTGATTAAGTTCCCTATTTAATGAATTTATAGAAGGTGCATGACATGTAAACAAATTTTAAACAGAATTATTCAATGAGTATTTATGTGTACATTCCAAAGCCAGATTTTGATTGCAGTCCTATTTATGGATGTTGTACATTGTACAATGATTATGAAATGCAAACCTATGATTAAAGTCCCTAATTTAATGAATTTATAGAAGGTGCATGACATGTAAACAAACTTAAAACGGAATTTTTAAATGCAATCTTTATGTGCACATTCCAAAGCCAGATTTTGATTGCAGCCCTATTTATGGATGTTGTATATTGTACAATGATTATGAAATGCAAATCTATAATTAAGTTCCATATTGCATGAATTAATAGATGGTGCATGACATGTAAATAAATTTTAAACAGAATTGTTCAATGAGTTTTTATGTGTACATTTCCAAGCCAGATTTTGATTGTAGTCCTATTTATTGAACTTGCATATTGTATAATGATTATGAAATGCAAATACATGATTAAATTCTATATTGCATGAGTTTATAGAAGGTGCATGACATGTAAACAAACTTAAACCGGAATTTTTAAATGCAATCTTTATGTGCACATTCCAAAGCCAGATTTTGATTGCAGCCCTATTTATGGATGTTGTATATCGTACAATGATTACGAAATGCAAATCTATTATTAAATTCCCTATTTAATGAATTTATAGTAGGTGCATGACATGTAAACAAATTTTAAACAGAATTGTTCAATGAGTATTTATGTGTACATTCCAAAGCCAGATTATGATTGTAGCCCTATTTAATGAAGTTGTATATTGTACAATGATTTTGAAAGGCACATCTAGGATTAAGTTCCCTATTTAATGAATTTATATAAGGTGCATGACATGTTAACTCATTTTGAACAGAATTATTCAATGAGTATTTATGTGTACATTCCAAAGCCAGATTTTGATTGCAGTCCTATTTATGGATGTTGTACATTGTACAATGATTATGAAATGCAAATCTATAATTAAATTCCATATTGCATGAATTAGTAGATGGTGCATGACATGTAAATAAATTTTAAACAGAATTGTTCAATGAGTATTTATGTGTACATTTCAAAGCCAGATTTTGATTGCAGTCCTATTTATGGATGTTGTACATTGTACAATGATTATGAAATGCAAATCTATGATTAAAGTCCCTAATTTAATGAATTTATATATGGTGCATGACATGTAAACTCACTTTAGACAGAATTATTAAATGTAATATTTATGTACACATTTCAAAGCCAGATTTTTATTGATGCCCTAATTAAGGACCAGATATATTGTATTATGGTTATGAAATGCAATTCTCTGATTAAGTTCCCTATTTAATGAATTTATAGAAGGTGCATGACATGTAAACAAATTTTAAACAGAATTATTCAATGAGTATTTATGTGCACATTCCAAAGCCAGATTTTGATTGCAGCCCTATTTATGGATGTTGTATATTGTACAATGATTAGGAAATGCAAATCTATGATTAAATTCCATATTGCATGAATTAATAGATGGTGCATGACATGTAAATAAATTTTAAACAGAATTGTTCAATGAGTATTTATGTGTACATTCCAAAGCCAGATTTTGATTGCAGTCCTATTTATGGATGTTGTACATTGTACAATAATTATGAAATGCAAATCTATGATTAAGTTCCCTATTTAATGAATTAATATAAGGTGCATGATATGTTAACTCACTTAAGACAGAATTATTAAATGTAATATTTATGTATACATTTCAAAGCCAGATTTTTATTGCAGCCCTAATTAAGGACCAGATATATTGTATTATGGTTATGAAATGCAATTCTCTGATTAAGTTCCCTATTTAATGAATTTATAGAAGGTCCATGACATGTAAACAAATTTTAAACAGAATTATTCAATGCATTATTTATGTGTACATTTCCAAGCCAGATTTTGATTGTAGTCATATTTATTGAACTTGCATATTGTATAATGATTATGAAATGCAAATCCATGATTAAATTCCATATTGCATGAATTTATAGAAGGTGCATGACATGTAAACAAACTTAAACCGGAATTTTTAAATGCAATCTTTATGTGCACATTCCAAAGCCAGATTATGATTGCAGTCCTATTTATGGATGTTGTATATTGTACAATGATTATGAAATGCAAATCTATGATTAAATTCTATATTGCATGAATTAATAGATGGTGCATGACATGTAAATAAATTTTAAACAGAATTGTTCAATGAGTATTTATGTGTACATTCCAAAGCCAGATTTTGATTGCAGTCCTATTTATGGATGTTGTACATTGTACAATAATTATGAAATGCAAATCTATGATTAAGTTCCCTATTTAATGAATTAATATAAGGTGCATGATATGTTAACTCACTTAAGACAGAATTATTAAATGTAATATTTATGTATACATTTCAAAGCCAGATTTCTATTGTAGCCCTATTTAATGAAGTTGTATATTTTACAATGATTATGAAATGCAAATCTATAATTAAATTCCATATTGCATGAATTAATAGATGGTGCATGACATGTAAATAAATTTTAAACAGAATTGTTCAATGAGTATTTATGTGTACATTCCAAAGCCAGATTATGATTGCAGTCCTATTTATGGATGTTGTACATTGTACAATAATTATGAAATGCAAATCTATGATTAAGTTCCATATTGCATGAATTAATAGATGGTGCATGACATGTAAATAAATTTTAAACAGAATTGTTCAATGAGTATTTATGTGTACATTCCAAAGCCAGATTTTGATTGCAGTCCTATTTATGGATGTTGTACATTGTACAATGATTATGAAATGCAAATCTATGATTAAAGTCCCTAATTTAATGAATTTATATATGGTGCATGACATGTAAACTCACTTTAGACAGAATTATTAATGTAATATTTATGTACACATTTCAAAGCCAGATTTTTATTGCAGCCCTAATTAAGGACCAGATATATTGTATTATGGTTATGAAATGCAATTCTCTGATTAAGTTCCCTATTTAATGAATTTATAGAAGGTGCATGACATGTAAACAAATTTTAAACAGAATTATTCAATGAGTATTTATGTGTACATTCCAAAGCCAGATTTTGATTGCAGTCCTATTTATGGATGTTGTACATTGTACAATGATTATGAAATGCAAACCTATGATTAAAGTCCCTAATTTAATGAATTTATAGAAGGTGCATGACATGTAAACAAACTTAAAACGGAATTTTTAAATGCAATCTTTATGTGCACATTCCAAAGCCAGATTTTGATTGCAGCCCTATTTATGGATGTTGTATATTGTACAATGATTATGAAATGCAAATCTATAATTAAGTTCCATATTGCATGAATTAATAGATGGTGCATGACATGTAAATAAATTTTAAACAGAATTGTTCAATGAGTTTTTATGTGTACATTTCCAAGCCAGATTTTGATTGTAGTCCTATTTATTGAACTTGCATATTGTATAATGATTATGAAATGCAAATACATGATTAAATTCTATATTGCATGAGTTTATAGAAGGTGCATGACATGTAAACAAACTTAAACCGGAATTTTTAAATGCAATCTTTATGTGCACATTCCAAAGCCAGATTTTGATTGCAGCCCTATTTATGGATGTTGTATATCGTACAATGATTACGAAATGCAAATCTATTATTAAATTCCCTATTCAATGAATTTATAGTAGGTGCATGACATGTAAACAAACTTAAACCGGAATTTTTAAATGCAATCTTTATGTGCACATTCCAAAGCCAGATTTTGATTGCAGCCCTATTTATGGATGTTGTATATTGTACAATGATTATGAAATGCAAATCTATGATTAAATTCCATATTGCATGAACTAATAGATGGTGCATGACATGTAAACAAATTTTAAACAGAATTGTTCAATGAGTATTTATGTGAACATTCCAAAGCCAGATTATGATTGTAGCCCTATTTAATGAAGTTGTATATTGTACAATGATTTTGAAAGGCACATCTAGGATTAAGTTCCCTATTTAATGAATTTATATAAGGTGCATGACATGTTAACTCATTTTAGACAGAATTATTCAATGAGTATTTATGTGTACATTCCAAAGCCAGATTTTGATTGCAGTCCTATTTATGGATGTTGTACATTGTACAATGATTATGAAATGCAAATCTATAATTAAATTCCATATTGCATGAATTAGTAGATGGTGCATGACATGTAAATAAATTTTAAACAGAATTGTTCAATGAGTATTTATGTGTACATTTCAAAGCCAGATTTTGATTGCAGTCCTATTTATGGATGTTGTACATTGTACAATGATTATGAAATGCAAATCTATGATTAAAGTCCCTAATTTAATGAATTTATATATGGTGCATGACATGTAAACTCACTTTAGACAGAATTATTAAATGTAATATTTATGTACACATTTCAAAGCCAGATTTTTATTGCAGCCCTAATTAAGGACCAGATATATTGTATTATGGTTATGAAATGCAATTCTCTGATTAAGTTCCCTATTTAATGAATTTATAGAAGGTGCATGACATGTAAACAAATTTTAAACAGAATTATTCAATGAGTATTTATGTGCACATTCCAAAGCCAGATTTTGATTGCAGCCCTATTTATGGATGTTGTATATTGTACAATGATTATGAAATGCAAATCTATGATTAAATTCCATATTGCATGAATTAATAGATGGTGCATGACATGTAAATAAATTTTAAACAGAATTGTTCAATGAGTATTTATGTGTACATTCCAAAGCCAGATTTTGATTGCAGTCCTATTTATGGATGTTGTACATTGTACAATAATTATGAAATGCAAATCTATGATTAAGTTCCCTATTTAATGAATTAATATAAGGTGCATGATATGTTAACTCACTTAAGACAGAATTATTAAATGTAATATTTATGTATACATTTCAAAGCCAGATTTTTATTGCAGCCCTAATTAAGGACCAGATATATTGTATTATGGTTATGAAATGCAATTCTCTGATTAAGTTCCCTATTTAATGAATTTATAGAAGGTCCATGACATGTAAACAAATTTTAAACAGAATTATTCAATGCATTATTTATGTGTACATTTCCAAGCCAGATTTTGATTGTAGTCATATTTATTGAACTTGCATATTGTATAATGATTATGAAATGCAAATCCATGATTAAATTCCATATTGCATGAATTTATAGAAGGTGCATGACATGTAAACAAACTTAAACCGGAATTTTTAAATGCAATCTTTATGTGCACATTCCAAAGCCAGATTATGATTGCAGTCCTATTTATGGATGTTGTATATTGTACAATGATTATGAAATGCAAATCTATGATTAAATTCCATATTGCATGAATTAATAGATGGTGCATGACATGTAAATAAATTTTAAACAGAATTGTTCAATGAGTATTTATGTGTACATTCCAAAGCCAGATTTTGATTGCAGTCCTATTTATGGATGTTGTACATTGTACAATAATTATGAAATGCAAATCTATGATTAAGTTCCCTATTTAATGAATTAATATAAGGTGCATGATATGTTAACTCACTTAAGACAGAATTATTAAATGTAATATTTATGTATACATTTCAAAGCCAGATTTCTATTGTAGCCCTATTTAATGAAGTTGTATATTTTACAATGATTATGAAATGCAAATCTATAATTAAATTCCATATTGCATGAATTAATAGATGGTGCATGACATGTAAATAAATTTTAAACAGAATTGTTCAATGAGTATTTATGTGTACATTCCAAAGCCAGATTATGATTGCAGTCCTATTTATGGATGTTGTACATTGTACAATAATTATGAAATGCAAATCTATGATTAAGTTCCATATTGCATGAATTAATAGATGGTGCATGACATGTAAATAAATTTTAAACAGAATTGTTCAATGAGTATTTATGTGTACATTCCAAAGCCAGATTTTGATTGCAGTCCTATTTATGGATGTTGTACATTGTACAATGATTATGAAATGCAAATCTATGATTAAAGTCCCTAATTTAATGAATTTATATATGGTGCATGACATGTAAACTCACTTTAGACAGAATTATTAATGTAATATTTATGTACACATTTCAAAGCCAGATTTTTATTGCAGCCCTAATTAAGGACCAGATATATTGTATTATGGTTATGAAATGCAATTCTCTGATTAAGTTCCCTATTTAATGAATTTATAGAAGGTGCATGACATGTAAACAAATTTTAAACAGAATTATTCAATGAGTATTTATGTGTACATTCCAAAGCCAGATTTTGATTGCAGTCCTATTTATGGATGTTGTACATTGTACAATGATTATGAAATGCAAACCTATGATTAAAGTCCCTAATTTAATGAATTTATAGAAGGTGCATGACATGTAAACAAACTTAAAACGGAATTTTTAAATGCAATCTTTATGTGCACATTCCAAAGCCAGATTTTGATTGCAGCCCTATTTATGGATGTTGTATATTGTACAATGATTATGAAATGCAAATCTATAATTAAGTTCCATATTGCATGAATTAATAGATGGTGCATGACATGTAAATAAATTTTAAACAGAATTGTTCAATGAGTTTTTATGTGTACATTTCCAAGCCAGATTTTGATTGTAGTCCTATTTATTGAACTTGCATATTGTATAATGATTATGAAATGCAAATACATGATTAAATTCTATATTGCATGAGTTTATAGAAGGTGCATGACATGTAAACAAACTTAAACCGGAATTTTTAAATGCAATCTTTATGTGCACATTCCAAAGCCAGATTTTGATTGCAGCCCTATTTATGGATGTTGTATATCGTACAATGATTACGAAATGCAAATCTATTATTAAATTCCCTATTTAATGAATTTATAGTAGGTGCATGACATGTAAACAAACTTAAACCGGAATTTTTAAATGCAATCTTTATGTGCACATTCCAAAGCCAGATTTTGATTGCAGCCCTATTTATGGATGTTGTATATTGTACAATGATTATGAAATGCAAATCTATGATTAAATTCCATATTGCATGAACTAATAGATGGTGCATGACATGTAAACAAATTTTAAACAGAATTGTTCAATGAGTATTTATGTGTACATTCCAAAGCCAGATTATGATTGTAGCCCTATTTAATGAAGTTGTATATTGTACAATGATTTTGAAAGGCACATCTAGGATTAAGTTCCCTATTTAATGAATTTATATAAGGTGCATGACATGTTAACTCATTTTAGACAGAATTATTCAATGAGTATTTATGTGTACATTCCAAAGCCAGATTTTGATTGCAGTCCTATTTATGGATGTTGTACATTGTACAATGATTATGAAATGCAAATCTATAATTAAATTCCATATTGCATGAATTAGTAGATGGTGCATGACATGTAAATAAATTTTAAACAGAATTGTTCAATGAGTATTTATGTGTACATTTCAAAGCCAGATTTTGATTGCAGTCCTATTTATGGATGTTGTACATTGTACAATGATTATGAAATGCAAATCTATGATTAAAGTCCCTAATTTAATGAATTTATATATGGTGCATGACATGTAAACTCACTTTAGACAGAATTATTAAATGTAATATTTATGTACACATTTCAAAGCCAGATTTTTATTGATGCCCTAATTAAGGACCAGATATATTGTATTATGGTTATGAAATGCAATTCTCTGATTAAGTTCCCTATTTAATGAATTTATAGAAGGTGCATGACATGTAAACAAATTTTAAACAGAATTATTCAATGAGTATTTATGTGCACATTCCAAAGCCAGATTTTGATTGCAGCCCTATTTATGGATGTTGTATATTGTACAATGATTAGGAAATGCAAATCTATGATTAAATTCCATATTGCATGAATTAATAGATGGTGCATGACATGTAAATAAATTTTAAACAGAATTGTTCAATGAGTATTTATGTGTACATTCCAAAGCCAGATTTTGATTGCAGTCCTATTTATGGATGTTGTACATTGTACAATAATTATGAAATGCAAATCTATGATTAAGTTCCCTATTTAATGAATTAATATAAGGTGCATGATATGTTAACTCACTTAAGACAGAATTATTAAATGTAATATTTATGTATACATTTCAAAGCCAGATTTTTATTGCAGCCCTAATTAAGGACCAGATATATTGTATTATGGTTATGAAATGCAATTCTCTGATTAAGTTCCCTATTTAATGAATTTATAGAAGGTCCATGACATGTAAACAAATTTTAAACAGAATTATTCAATGCATTATTTATGTGTACATTTCCAAGCCAGATTTTGATTGTAGTCATATTTATTGAACTTGCATATTGTATAATGATTATGAAATGCAAATCCATGATTAAATTCCATATTGCATGAATTTATAGAAGGTGCATGACATGTAAACAAACTTAAACCGGAATTTTTAAATGCAATCTTTATGTGCACATTCCAAAGCCAGATTATGATTGCAGTCCTATTTATGGATGTTGTATATTGTACAATGATTATGAAATGCAAATCTATGATTAAATTCTATATTGCATGAATTAATAGATGGTGCATGACATGTAAATAAATTTTAAACAGAATTGTTCAATGAGTATTTATGTGTACATTCCAAAGCCAGATTTTGATTGCAGTCCTATTTATGGATGTTGTACATTGTACAATAATTATGAAATGCAAATCTATGATTAAGTTCCCTATTTAATGAATTAATATAAGGTGCATGATATGTTAACTCACTTAAGACAGAATTATTAAATGTAATATTTATGTATACATTTCAAAGCCAGATTTCTATTGTAGCCCTATTTAATGAAGTTGTATATTTTACAATGATTATGAAATGCAAATCTATAATTAAATTCCATATTGCATGAATTAATAGATGGTGCATGACATGTAAATAAATTTTAAACAGAATTGTTCAATGAGTATTTATGTGTACATTCCAAAGCCAGATTATGATTGCAGTCCTATTTATGGATGTTGTACATTGTACAATAATTATGAAATGCAAATCTATGATTAAGTTCCATATTGCATGAATTAATAGATGGTGCATGACATGTAAATAAATTTTAAACAGAATTGTTCAATGAGTATTTATGTGTACATTCCAAAGCCAGATTTTGATTGCAGTCCTATTTATGGATGTTGTACATTGTACAATGATTATGAAATGCAAATCTATGATTAAAGTCCCTAATTTAATGAATTTATATATGGTGCATGACATGTAAACTCACTTTAGACAGAATTATTAATGTAATATTTATGTACACATTTCAAAGCCAGATTTTTATTGCAGCCCTAATTAAGGACCAGATATATTGTATTATGGTTATGAAATGCAATTCTCTGATTAAGTTCCCTATTTAATGAATTTATAGAAGGTGCATGACATGTAAACAAATTTTAAACAGAATTATTCAATGAGTATTTATGTGTACATTCCAAAGCCAGATTTTGATTGCAGTCCTATTTATGGATGTTGTACATTGTACAATGATTATGAAATGCAAACCTATGATTAAAGTCCCTAATTTAATGAATTTATAGAAGGTGCATGACATGTAAACAAACTTAAAACGGAATTTTTAAATGCAATCTTTATGTGCACATTCCAAAGCCAGATTTTGATTGCAGCCCTATTTATGGATGTTGTATATTGTACAATGATTATGAAATGCAAATCTATAATTAAGTTCCATATTGCATGAATTAATAGATGGTGCATGACATGTAAATAAATTTTAAACAGAATTGTTCAATGAGTTTTTATGTGTACATTTCCAAGCCAGATTTTGATTGTAGTCCTATTTATTGAACTTGCATATTGTATAATGATTATGAAATGCAAATACATGATTAAATTCTATATTGCATGAGTTTATAGAAGGTGCATGACATGTAAACAAACTTAAACCGGAATTTTTAAATGCAATCTTTATGTGCACATTCCAAAGCCAGATTTTGATTGCAGCCCTATTTATGGATGTTGTATATTGTACAATGATTATGAAATGCAAATCTATGATTAAATTCCATATTGCATGAACTAATAGATGGTGCATGACATGTAAACAAATTTTAAACAGAATTGTTCAATGAGTATTTATGTGTACATTCCAAAGCCAGATTATGATTGTAGCCCTATTTAATGAAGTTGTATATTGTACAATGATTTTGAAAGGCACATCTAGGATTAAGTTCCCTATTTAATGAATTTATATAAGGTGCATGACATGTTAACTCATTTTAGACAGAATTATTCAATGAGTATTTATGTGTACATTCCAAAGCCAGATTTTGATTGCAGTCCTATTTATGGATGTTGTACATTGTACAATGATTATGAAATGCAAATCTATAATTAAATTCCATATTGCATGAATTAGTAGATGGTGCATGACATGTAAATAAATTTTAAACAGAATTGTTCAATGAGTATTTATGTGTACATTTCAAAGCCAGATTTTGATTGCAGTCCTATTTATGGATGTTGTACATTGTACAATGATTATGAAATGCAAATCTATGATTAAAGTCCCTAATTTAATGAATTTATATATGGTGCATGACATGTAAACTCACTTTAGACAGAATTATTAAATGTAATATTTATGTACACATTTCAAAGCCAGATTTTTATTGCAGCCCTAATTAAGGACCAGATATATTGTATTATGGTTATGAAATGCAATTCTCTGATTAAGTTCCCTATTTAATGAATTTATAGAAGGTGCATGACATGTAAACAAATTTTAAACAGAATTATTCAATGAGTATTTATGTGCACATTCCAAAGCCAGATTTTGATTGCAGCCCTATTTATGGATGTTGTATATTGTACAATGATTATGAAATGCAAATCTATGATTAAATTCCATATTGCATGAATTAATAGATAGTGCATGACATGTAAATAAATTTTAAACAGAATTGTTCAATGAGTATTTATGTGTACATTCCAAAGCCAGATTTTGATTGCAGTCCTATTTATGGATGTTGTACATTGTACAATAATTATGAAATGCAAATCTATGATTAAGTTCCCTATTTAATGAATTAATATAAGGTGCATGATATGTTAACTCACTTAAGACAGAATTATTAAATGTAATATTTATGTATACATTTCAAAGCCAGATTTTTATTGCAGCCCTAATTAAGGACCAGATATATTGTATTATGGTTATGAAATGCAATTCTCTGATTAAGTTCCCTATTTAATGAATTTATAGAAGGTCCATGACATGTAAACAAATTTTAAACAGAATTATTCAATGCATTATTTATGTGTACATTTCCAAGCCAGATTTTGATTGTAGTCATATTTATTGAACTTGCATATTGTATAATGATTATGAAATGCAAATCCATGATTAAATTCCATATTGCATGAATTTATAGAAGGTGCATGACATGTAAACAAACTTAAACCGGAATTTTTAAATGCAATCTTTATGTGCACATTCCAAAGCCAGATTATGATTGCAGTCCTATTTATGGATGTTGTATATTGTACAATGATTATGAAATGCAAATCTATGATTAAATTCCATATTGCATGAATTAATAGATGGTGCATGACATGTAAATAAATTTTAAACAGAATTGTTCAATGAGTATTTATGTGTACATTCCAAAGCCAGATTTTGATTGCAGTCCTATTTATGGATGTTGTACATTGTACAATAATTATGAAATGCAAATCTATGATTAAGTTCCCTATTTAATGAATTAATATAAGGTGCATGATATGTTAACTCACTTAAGACAGAATTATTAAATGTAATATTTATGTATACATTTCAAAGCCAGATTTCTATTGTAGCCCTATTTAATGAAGTTGTATATTTTACAATGATTATGAAATGCAAATCTATAATTAAATTCCATATTGCATGAATTAATAGATGGTGCATGACATGTAAATAAATTTTAAACAGAATTGTTCAATGAGTATTTATGTGTACATTCCAAAGCCAGATTATGATTGCAGTCCTATTTATGGATGTTGTACATTGTACAATAATTATGAAATGCAAATCTATGATTAAGTTCCATATTGCATGAATTAATAGATGGTGCATGACATGTAAATAAATTTTAAACAGAATTGTTCAATGAGTATTTATGTGTACATTCCAAAGCCAGATTTTGATTGCAGTCCTATTTATGGATGTTGTACATTGTACAATGATTATGAAATGCAAATCTATGATTAAAGTCCCTAATTTAATGAATTTATATATGGTGCATGACATGTAAACTCACTTTAGACAGAATTATTAATGTAATATTTATGTACACATTTCAAAGCCAGATTTTTATTGCAGCCCTAATTAAGGACCAGATATATTGTATTATGGTTATGAAATGCAATTCTCTGATTAAGTTCCCTATTTAATGAATTTATAGAAGGTGCATGACATGTAAACAAATTTTAAACAGAATTATTCAATGAGTATTTATGTGTACATTCCAAAGCCAGATTTTGATTGCAGTCCTATTTATGGATGTTGTACATTGTACAATGATTATGAAATGCAAATCTATAATTAAGTTCCATATTGCATGAATTAATAGATGGTGCATGACATGTAAATAAATTTTAAACAGAATTGTTCAATGAGTTTTTATGTGTACATTTCCAAGCCAGATTTTGATTGTAGTCCTATTTATTGAACTTGCATATTGTATAATGATTATGAAATGCAAATACATGATTAAATTCTATATTGCATGAGTTTATAGAAGGTGCATGACATGTAAACAAACTTAAACCGGAATTTTTAAATGCAATCTTTATGTGCACATTCCAAAGCCAGATTTTGATTGCAGCCCTATTTATGGATGTTGTATATCGTACAATGATTACGAAATGCAAATCTATTATTAAATTCCCTATTTAATGAATTTATAGTAGGTGCATGACATGTAAACAAACTTAAACCGGAATTTTTAAATGCAATCTTTATGTGCACATTCCAAAGCCAGATTTTGATTGCAGCCCTATTTATGGATGTTGTATTTTGTACAATGATTATGAAATGCAAATCTATGATTAAATTCCATATTGCATGAACTAATAGATGGTGCATGACATGTAAACAAATTTTAAACAGAATTGTTCAATGAGTATTTATGTGTACATTCCAAAGCCAGATTTTGATTGCAGTCCTATTTATGGATGTTGTACATTGTACAATGATTATGAAATGCAAATCTATGATTAAAGTCCCTAATTTAATGAATTTATATATGGTGCATGACATGTAAACTCACTTTAGACAGAATTATTAATGTAATATTTATGTACACATTTCAAAGCCAGATTTTTATTGCAGCCCTAATTAAGGACCAGATATATTGTATTATGGTTATGAAATGCAATTCTCTGATTAAGTTCCCTATTTAATGAATTTATAGAAGGTGCATGACATGTAAACAAATTTTAAACAGAATTATTCAATGAGTATTTATGTGTACATTCCAAAGCCAGATTTTGATTGCAGTCCTATTTATGGATGTTGTACATTGTACAATGATTATGAAATGCAAATCTATAATTAAGTTCCATATTGCATGAATTAATAGATGGTGCATGACATGTAAATAAATTTTAAACAGAATTGTTCAATGAGTTTTTATGTGTACATTTCCAAGCCAGATTTTGATTGTAGTCCTATTTATTGAACTTGCATATTGTATAATGATTATGAAATGCAAATACATGATTAAATTCTATATTGCATGAGTTTATAGAAGGTGCATGACATGTAAACAAACTTAAACCGGAATTTTTAAATGCAATCTTTATGTGCACATTCCAAAGCCAGATTTTGATTGCAGCCCTATTTATGGATGTTGTATATCGTACAATGATTACGAAATGCAAATCTATTATTAAATTCCCTATTTAATGAATTTATAGTAGGTGCATGACATGTAAACAAACTTAAACCGGAATTTTTAAATGCAATCTTTATGTGCACATTCCAAAGCCAGATTTTGATTGCAGCCCTATTTATGGATGTTGTATTTTGTACAATGATTATGAAATGCAAATCTATGATTAAATTCCATATTGCATGAACTAATAGATGGTGCATGACATGTAAACAAATTTTAAACAGAATTGTTCAATGAGTATTTATGTGTACATTCCAAAGCCAGATTATGATTGTAGCCCTATTTAATGAAGTTGTATATTGTACAATGATTTTGAAAGGCACATCTAGGATTAAGTTCCCTATTTAATGAATTTATATAAGGTGCATGACATGTAAACTCACTTTAGACAGAATTATTAAATGTAATATTTATGTACACATTTCAAAGCCAGATTTTTATTGCAGCCCTAATTAAGGACCAGATATATTGTATTATGGTTATGAAATGCAATTCTCTGATTAAGTTCCCTATTTAATGAATTTATAGAAGGTGCATGACATGTAAACAAATTTTAAACAGAATTATTCAATGAGTATTTATGTGCACATTCCAAAGCCAGATTTTGATTGCAGCCCTATTTATGGATGTTGTATATTGTACAATGATTATGAAATGCAAATCTATGATTAAATTCCATATTGCATGAATTAATAGATGGTGCATGACATGTAAATAAATTTTAAACAGAATTGTTCAATGAGTATTTATGTGTACATTCCAAAGCCAGATTTTGATTGCAGTCCTATTTATGGATGTCGTACATTGTACAATAATTATGAAATGCAAATCTATGATTAAGTTCCATATTGCATGAATTAGTAGATGGTGCATGACATGTAAATAAATTTTAAACGGAATTGTTCAATGAGTATTTATGTGTACATTCCAAAGCCAGATTTTGATTGCAGTACTATTTATGGATGTTGTATATTGTACAATGATTTTGAAAGGCACATCTAGGATTAAGTTCCCTATTTAATGAATTTATATCAGGTGCATGACATGTTAACTCATTTTAGACAGAATTATTCAATGAGTATTTATGTGTACATTCCAAAGCCAGATTTTGATTGCAGTCCTATTTATGGATGTTGTACATTGTACAATGATTATGAAATGCAAATCTATAATTAAATTCCATATTGCATGAATTAATAGATGGTGCATGACATGTAAATAAATTTTAAACAGAATTGTTCAATGAGTATTTATGTGTACATTCCAAAGCCAGATTTTGATTGCAGTCCTATTTATGGATGTTGTACATTGTACAATGATTATGAAATGCAAATCTATGATTAAAGTCCCTAATTTAATGAATTTATATATGGTGCATGACATGTAAACTCACTTTAGACAGAATTATTAAATGTAATATTTATGTACACATTTCAAAGCCAGATTTTTATTGCAGCCCTAATTAAGGACCAGATATATTGTATTATGGTTATGAAATGCAATTCTCTGATTAAGTTCCCTATTTAATGAATTTATAGAAGGTGCATGACATGTAAACAAATTTTAAACAGAATTATTCAATGAGTATTTATGTGCACATTCCAAAGCCAGATTTTGATTGCAGCCCTATTTATGGATGTTGTATATTGTACAATGATTATGAAATGCAAATCTATGATTAAATTCCATATTGCATGAATTAATAGATGGTGCATGACATGTAAATAAATTTTAAACAGAATTGTTCAATGAGTATTTATGTGTACATTCCAAAGCCAGATTTTGATTGCAGTCCTATTTATGGATGGTGTACATTGTACAATAATTATGAAATGCAAATCTATGATTAAGTTCCCTATTTAATGAATTAATATAAGGTGCATGATATGTTAACTCACTTAAGACAGAATTATTAAATGTAATATTTATGTATACATTTCAAAGCCAGATTTTTATTGCAGCCCTAATTAAGGACCAGATATATTGTATTATGGTTATGAAATGCAATTCTCTGATTAAGTTCCCTATTTAATGAATTTATAGAAGGTGCATGAGATGTAAACAAATTTTAAACAGAATTATTCAATGCATTATTTATGTGTACATTTCCAAGCCAGATTTTGATTGTAGTCATATTTATTGAACTTGCATATTGTATAATGATTATGAAATGCAAATCCATGATTAAATTCCATATTGCATGAATTTATAGAAGGTGCATGACATGTAAACAAACTTAAACCGGAATTTTTAAATGCAATCTTTATGTGCACATTCCAAAGCCAGATTTTGATTGCAGCCCTATTTATGGATGTTGTATATTGTACAATGATTATGAAATGCAAATCTATAATTCAATTCCATATTGCATGAATTAATAGATGGTGCATGACATGTAAATAAATTTTAAACAGAATTGTTCAATGAGTATTTATGTGTACATTCCAAAGCCAGATTTTGATTGCAGTCCTATTTATGGATGTTGTACATTGTACAATAATTATGAAATGCAAATCTATGATTAAGTTCCCTATTTAATGAATTAATATAAGGTGCATGATATGTTAACTCACTTAAGACAGAATTATTAAATGTAATATTTATGTATACATTTCAAAGCCAGATTTCTATTGTAGCCCTATTTAATGAAGTTGTATATTTTACAATGATTATGAAATGCAAATCTATAATTAAATTCCATATTGCATGAATTAATAGATGGTGCATGACATGTAAATAAATTTTAAACAGAATTGTTCAATGAGTATTTATGTGTACATTCCAAAGCCAGATTTTGATTGCAGTCCTATTTATGGATGTTGTACATTGTACAATAATTATGAAATGCAAATCTATGATTAAGTTCCATATTGCATGAATTAATAGATGGTGCATGACATGTAAATAAATTTTAAACAGAATTGTTCAATGAGTATTTATGTGTACATTCCAAAGCCAGATTTTGATTGCAGTCCTATTTATGGATCTTGTACATTGTACAATGATTATGAAATGCAAATCTATGATTAAGTTCCCTATTTAATGAATTTATAGAAGGTGCATGACATGTAAACACACTTAAGACAAAATTATTAAATGTAATATTTATGTACACATTTCAAAGCCAGATTTTTATTTCAGCCCTAATTAAGGACCAGATATATTGTATTATGGTTATGAAATGCAATTCTCTGATTAAGTTCCCTATTTAATGAATTTATAGAAGGTGCATGACATGTAAACAAATTTTAAACAGAATTATTCAATGAGTATTTATGTGTACATTCCAAAGCCAGATTTTGATTGCAGTCCTATTTATGGATGTTGTACATTGTACAATGATTATGAAATGCAAACCTATGATTAAAGTCCCTAATTTAATGAATTTATAGAACGTGCATGACATGTAAACAAACTTAAACCGGAATTTTTAAATGCAATCTTTATGTGCACATTCCAAAGCCAGATTTTGATTGCAGCCCTATTTATGGATGTTGTATATTGTACAATGATTATGAAATGCAAATCTATGATTAAAGTCCCTAATTTAATGAATTTATATATGGTGCATGGCATGTAAACTCACTTTAGACAGAATTATTAAATGTAATATTTATGTACACATTTCAAAGCCAGATTTTTATTGCAGCCCTAATTTAGGACCAGATATATTGTATTATGGTTATGAAATGCAATTCTCTGATTAAGTTCCCTATTTAATGAATTTATAGAAGGTGCATGACATGTAAACAAACTTAAATCGGAATTTTTAAATGCAATCTTTATGTGCACATTCCAAAGCCAGATTTTGATTGCAGCCCTATTTATGGATGTTGTATATTGTACAATGATTACGAAATGCAAATCTATTATTAAATTCCATATTGCATGAACTAATAGATGGTGCATGACATGTAAACAAATTTTAAACAGAATTGTTCAATGAGTATTTATGTGTACATTCCAAAGCCAGATTTTGATTGCAGCCCTATTTATGGATGTTGTATATTGTACAATGATTATGAAATGCAAATCTATTATCAAGTTCCCTATTTAATGAATTTATAGTAGGTGCATGACATGTAAACAAACTTAAACCGGAATTTTTAAATGCAATCTTTATGTGCACATTCCAAAGCCAGATTTTGATTGCAGCCCTATTTATGGATGTTGTATATTGTACAATGATTATGAAATGCAAATCTATGATTAAATTCCATATTGCATGAACTAATAGATGGTGCATGACATGTAAATAAATTTTAAACAGAATTGTTCAATGAGTAGTTATGTGTACATTCCAAAGCCAGATTTTGATTGCAGTCCTATTTATGGATGTTGTACATTGTACAATAATTATGAAATGCAAATCTATGATTAAGTTCCCTATTTAATGAATTAATATAAGGTGCATGATATGTTAACTCACTTAAGACAGAATTATTAAATGTAATATTTATGTATACATTTCAAAGCCAGATTTTTATTGCAGCCCTAATTAAGGACCAGATATATTGTATTATGGTTATGAAATGCAATTCTCTGATTAAGTTCCCTATTTAATGAATTTATAGAAGGTGCATGACATGTAAACAAATTTTAAACAGAATTATTCAATGCATTATTTATGTGTACATTTCCAAGCCAGATTTTGATTGTAGTCATATTTATTGAACTTGCATATTGTATAATGATTATGAAATGCAAATCAATGATTAAATTCCATATTGCATGAATTTATAGAAGGTGCATGACATGTAAACAAACTTAAACCGGAATTTTTAAATGCAATCTTTATGTGCACATTCCAAAGCCAGATTTTGATTGCAGCCCTATTTATGGATGTTGTATATTGTACAATGATTATGAAATGCAAATCTATGATTAAATTCCATATTGCATGAACTAATAGATGGTGCATGACATGTAAACAAATTTTAAACAGAATTGTTCAATGAGTATTTATGTGTACATTCCAAAGCCAGATTATGATTGTAGCCCTATTTAATGAAGTTGTATATTGTACAATGATTTTGAAAGGCACATCTAGGATTAAGTTCCCTATTTAATGAATTTATATAAGGTGCATGACATGTTAACTCATTTTAGACAGAATTATTCAATGAGTATTTATGTGTACATTCCAAAGCCAGATTTTGATTGCAGTCCTATTTATGGATGTTGTACATTGTACAATGATTATGAAATGCAAATCTATGATTAAGTTCCCTATTTAATGAATTAATATAAGGTGCATGATATGTTAACTCACTTAAGACAGAATTATTAAATGTAATATTTATGTATACATTTCAAAGCCAGATTTTTATTGCAGCCCTAATTAAGGACCAGATATATTGTATTATGGTTATGAAATGCAATTCTCTGATTAAATTCCCTATTTAATGAATTTATAGAAGGTGCATGACATGTAAACAAATTTTAAACAGAATTATTCAATGCATTATTTATGTGTACATTTCCAAGCCAGATTTTGATTGTAGTCATATTTATTGAACTTGCATATTGTATAATGATTATGAAATGCAAATCCATGATTAAATTCCATATTGCATGAATTTATAGAAGGTGCATGACATGTAAACAAACTTAAACCGGAATTTTTAAATGCAATCTTTATGTGCACATTCCAAAGCCAGATTTTGATTGCAGTCCTATTTATGGATGTTGTACATTGTACAATAATTATGAAATGCAAATCTATGATTAAGTTCCCTATTTAATGAATTAATATAAGGTGCATGATATGTTAACTCACTTAAGACAGAATTATTAAATGTAATATTTATGTATACATTTCAAAGCCAGATTTCTATTGTAGCCCTATTTAATGAAGTTGTATATTTTACAATGATTATGAAATGCAAATCTATAATTAAATTCCATATTGCATGAATTAATAGATGGTGCATGACATGTAAATAAATTTTAAACAGAATTGTTGAATGAGTATTTATGTGTACATTCCAAAGCCAGATTTTGATTGCAGTCCTATTTATGGATGTTGTACATTGTACAATAATTATGAAATGCAAATCTATGATTAAGTTCCCTATTTATTGAATTTATAGAAGGTGCATGACATGTAAACTCACTTTAGACAGAATTATTAAATGTAATATTTATGTACACATTTCAAAGCCAGATTTTTATTGCAGCCCTAATTAAGGACCAGATATATTGTATTATGGTTATGAAATGCAATTCTCTGATTAAGTTCCCTATTTAATGAATTTATAGAAGGTGCATGACATGTAAACAAATTTTAAACAGAATTATTCAATGAGTATTTATGTGTACATTCCAAAGCCAGATTTTGATTGCAGTCCTATTTATGGATGTTGTACATTGTACAATGATTATGAAATGCAAACCTATGATTAAAGTCCCTAATTTAATGAATTTATAGAAGGTGCATGACATGTAAACAAACTTAAAACGGAATTTTTAAATGCAATCTTTATGTGCACATTTCAAAGCCAGATTTTGATTGCAGCCCTATTTATAGATGTTGTATATTGTACAATGATTATGAAATGCAAATCTATAATTAAGTTCCATATTGCATGAATTAATAGATGGTGCATGACATGTAAATAAATTTTAAACAGAATTGTTCAATGAGTTTTTATGTGTACATTTCCAAGCCAGATTTTGATTGTAGTCCTATTTATTGAACTTGCATATTGTATAATGATTATGAAATGCAAATACATGATTAAATTCTATATTGCATGAGTTTATAGAAGGTGCATGACATGTAAACAAATGTAAACCGGAATTTTTAAATGCAATCTTTATGTGCACATTCCAAAGCCAGATTTTGATTGCAGCCCTATTTATGGATGTTGTATATCGTACAATGATTACGAAATGCAAATCTATTATTAAGTTCCCTATTTAATGAATTTATAGTAGGTGCATGACATGTAAACAAACTTAAACCGGAATTTTTAAATGCAATCTTTATGTGCACATTCCAAAGCCAGATTTTGATTGCAGCCCTATTTATGGATGTTGTATATTGTACAATGATTATGAAATGCAAATCTATGATTAAATTCCATATTGCATGAACTAATAGATGGTGCATGACATGTAAATAAATTTTAAACAGAATTGTTCAATGAGTATTTATGTGTACATTCCAAAGCCAGATTTTGATTGCAGCCCTATTTATGGATGTTGTATATTGTACAATGATTATGAAATGCAAATCTATGATTAAATTCCATATTGCATGAACTAATAGATGGTGCATGACATGTAAATAAATTTTAAACAGAATTGTTCAATGAGTATTTATGTGTACATTCCAAAGCCAGATTTTGATTGCAGTCCTATTTATGGATGTTGTACATTGTACAATGATTATGAAATGCAAATCTATGATTAAAGTCCCTAATTTAATGAATTTATATATGGTGCATGACATGTAAACTCACTTTAGACAGAATTATTAAATGTAATATTTATGTACACATTTCAAAGCCAGATTTTTATTGCAGCCCTAATTAAGGACCAGATATATTGTATTATGGTTATGAAATGCAATTCTCTGATTAAGTTCCGTATTTAATGAATTCATAGAAGGTGCATGACATGTAAACAAATTTTAAACAGAATTATTCAATGAGTATTTATGTGCACTTTCCAAAGCCAGATTTTGATTGCAGCCCTATTTATGGATGTTGTACATTGTACAATGATTATGAAATGCAAATCTATGTTTAAATTCCATATTGCATGAATTAATAGATGGTGCATGACATGTAAATAAATTTTAAACAGAATTGTTCAATGAGTATTTATGTGTACATTCCAAAGCCAGATTTTGATTGCAGTCCTATTTATGGATGTTGTACATTGTACAATAATTATGAAATGCAAATCTATGATTAAGTTCCCTATTTAATGAATTAATATAAGGTGCATGATATGTTAACTCACTTAAGACAGAATTATTAAATGTAATATTTATGTATACATTTCAAAGCCAGATTTTTATTGCAGCCCTAATTAAGGACCAGATATATTGTATTATGGTTATGAAATGCAATTCTCTGATTAAGTTCCCTATTTAATGAATTTATAGAAGGTGCATGACATGTAAACAAATTTTAAACAGAATTATTCAATGAGTATTTATGTGTACATTCCAAAGCCAGATTTTGATTGCAGTCCTATTTATGGATGTTGTACATTGTACAATGATTATGAAATGCAAACCTATGATTAAAGTCCCTAATTTAATGAATTTATAGAAGGTGCATGACATGTAAACAAACTTAAACCGGAATTTTTAAATGCAATCTTTATGTGCACATTCCAAAGCCAGATTTTGATTGCAGCCCTATTTATGGATGTTGTATATTGTACAATGATTATGAAATGCAAATCTATGATTAAAGTCCCTAATTTAATGAATTTATATATGGTGCATGGCATGTAAACTCACTTTAGACAGAATTATTAAATGTAATATTTATGTACACATTTCAAAGCCAGATTTTTATTGCAGCCCTAATTTAGGACCAGATATATTGTATTATGGTTATGAAATGCAATTCTCTGATTAAGTTCCCTATTTAATGAATTTATAGAAGGTGCATGACATGTAAACAAACTTAAATCGGAATTTTTAAATGCAATCTTTATGTGCACATTCCAAAGCCAGATTTTGATTGCAGCCCTATTTATGGATGTTGTATATTGTACAATGATTACGAAATGCAAATCTATTATTAAATTCCATATTGCATGAACTAATAGATGGTGCATGACATGTAAACAAATTTTAAACAGAATTGTTCAATGAGTATTTATGTGTACATTCCAAAGCCAGATTTTGATTGCAGCCCTATTTATGGATGTTATATATTGTACAATGATTATGAAATGCAAATCTATTATCAAGTTCCCTATTTAATGAATTTATAGTAGGTGCATGACATGTAAACAAACTTAAACCGGAATTTTTAAATGCAATCTTTATGTGCACATTCCAAAGCCAGATTTTGATTGCAGCCCTATTTATGGATGTTGTATATTGTACAATGATTATGAAATGCAAATCTATGATTAAATTCCATATTGCATGAACTAATAGATGGTGCATGACATGTAAATAAATTTTAAACAGAATTGTTCAATGAGTATTTATGTGTACATTCCAAAGCCAGATTTTGATTGCAGTCCTATTTATGGATGTTGTACATTGTACAATAATTATGAAATGCAAATCTATGATTAAGTTCCCTATTTAATGAATTAATATAAGGTGCATGATATGTTAACTCACTTAAGACAGAATTATTAAATGTAATATTTATGTATACATTTCAAAGCCAGATTTTTATTGCAGCCCTAATTAAGGACCAGATATATTGTATTATGGTTATGAAATGCAATTCTCTGATTAAGTTCCCTATTTAATGAATTTATAGAAGGTGCATGACATGTAAACAAATTTTAAACAGAATTATTCAATGCATTATTTATGTGTACATTTCCAAGCCAGATTTTGATTGTAGTCATATTTATTGAACTTGCATATTGTATAATGATTATGAAATGCAAATCAATGATTAAATTCCATATTGCATGAATTTATAGAAGGTGCATGACATGTAAACAAACTTAAACCGGAATTTTTAAATGCAATCTTTATGTGCACATTCCAAAGCCAGATTTTGATTGCAGCCCTATTTATGGATGTTGTATATTGTACAATGATTATGAAATGCAAATCTATGATTAAATTCCATATTGCATGAACTAATAGATGGTGCATGACATGTAAACAAATTTTAAACAGAATTGTTCAATGAGTATTTATGTGTACATTCCAAAGCCAGATTATGATTGTAGCCCTATTTAATGAAGTTGTATATTGTACAATGATTTTGAAAGGCACATCTAGGATTAAGTTCCCTATTTAATGAATTTATATAAGGTGCATGACATGTTAACTCATTTTAGACAGAATTATTCAATGAGTATTTATGTGTACATTCCAAAGCCAGATTTTGATTGCAGTCCTATTTATGGATGTTGTACATTGTACAATGATTATGAAATGCAAATCTATGATTAAGTTCCCTATTTAATGAATTAATATAAGGTGCATGATATGTTAACTCACTTAAGACAGAATTATTAAATGTAATATTTATGTATACATTTCAAAGCCAGATTTTTATTGCAGCCCTAATTAAGGACCAGATATATTGTATTATGGTTATGAAATGCAATTCTCTGATTAAATTCCCTATTTAATGAATTTATAGAAGGTGCATGACATGTAAACAAATTTTAAACAGAATTATTCAATGCATTATTTATGTGTACATTTCCAAGCCAGATTTTGATTGTAGTCATATTTATTGAACTTGCATATTGTATAATGATTATGAAATGCAAATCCATGATTAAATTCCATATTGCATGAATTTATAGAAGGTGCATGACATGTAAACAAACTTAAACCGGAATTTTTAAATGCAATCTTTATGTGCACATTCCAAAGCCAGATTTTGATTGCAGTCCTATTTATGGATGTTGTACATTGTACAATAATTATGAAATGCAAATCTATGATTAAGTTCCCTATTTAATGAATTAATATAAGGTGCATGATATGTTAACTCACTTAAGACAGAATTATTAAATGTAATATTTATGTATACATTTCAAAGCCAGATTTCTATTGTAGCCCTATTTAATGAAGTTGTATATTTTACAATGATTATGAAATGCAAATCTATAATTAAATTCCATATTGCATGAATTAATAGATGGTGCATGACATGTAAATAAATTTTAAACAGAATTGTTGAATGAGTATTTATGTGTACATTCCAAAGCCAGATTTTGATTGCAGTCCTATTTATGGATGTTGTACATTGTACAATAATTATGAAATGCAAATCTATGATTAAGTTCCCTATTTATTGAATTTATAGAAGGTGCATGACATGTAAACTCACTTTAGACAGAATTATTAAATGTAATATTTATGTACACATTTCAAAGCCAGATTTTTATTGCAGCCCTAATTAAGGACCAGATATATTGTATTATGGTTATGAAATGCAATTCTCTGATTAAGTTCCCTATTTAATGAATTTATAGAAGGTGCATGACATGTAAACAAATTTTAAACAGAATTATTCAATGAGTATTTATGTGTACATTCCAAAGCCAGATTTTGATTGCAGTCCTATTTATGGATGTTGTACATTGTACAATGATTATGAAATGCAAACCTATGATTAAAGTCCCTAATTTAATGAATTTATAGAAGGTGCATGACATGTAAACAAACTTAAAACGGAATTTTTAAATGCAATCTTTATGTGCACATTTCAAAGCCAGATTTTGATTGCAGCCCTATTTATAGATGTTGTATATTGTACAATGATTATGAAATGCAAATCTATAATTAAGTTCCATATTGCATGAATTAATAGATGGTGCATGACATGTAAATAAATTTTAAACAGAATTGTTCAATGAGTTTTTATGTGTACATTTCCAAGCCAGATTTTGATTGTAGTCCTATTTATTGAACTTGCATATTGTATAATGATTATGAAATGCAAATACATGATTAAATTCTATATTGCATGAGTTTATAGAAGGTGCATGACATGTAAACAAACGTAAACCGGAATTTTTAAATGCAATCTTTATGTGCACATTCCAAAGCCAGATTTTGATTGCAGCCCTATTTATGGATGTTGTATATCGTACAATGATTACGAAATGCAAATCTATTATTAAGTTCCCTATTTAATGAATTTATAGTAGGTGCATGACATGTAAACAAACTTAAACCGGAATTTTTAAATGCAATCTTTATGTGCACATTCCAAAGCCAGATTTTGATTGCAGCCCTATTTATGGATGTTGTATATTGTACAATGATTATGAAATGCAAATCTATGATTAAATTCCATATTGCATGAACTAATAGATGGTGCATGACATGTAAATAAATTTTAAACAGAATTGTTCAATGAGTATTTATGTGTACATTCCAAAGCCAGATTTTGATTGCAGCCCTATTTATGGATGTTGTATATTGTACAATGATTATGAAATGCAAATCTATGATTAAATTCCATATTGCATGAACTAATAGATGGTGCATGACATGTAAATAAATTTTAAACAGAATTGTTCAATGAGTATTTATGTGTACATTCCAAAGCCAGATTTTGATTGCAGTCCTATTTATGGATGTTGTACATTGTACAATAATTATGAAATGCAAATCTATGATTAAGTTCCCTATTTATTGAATTTATAGAAGGTGCATGACATGTAAACTCACTTTAGACAGAATTATTAAATGTAATATTTATGTACACATTTCAAAGCCAGATTTTTATTGCAGCCCTAATTAAGGACCAGATATATTGTATTATGGTTATGAAATGCAATTCTCTGATTAAGTTCCCTATTTAATGAATTTATAGAAGGTGCATGACATGTAAACAAATTTTAAACAGAATTATTCAATGAGTATTTATGTGTACATTCCAAAGCCAGATTTTGATTGCAGTCCTATTTATGGATGTTGTACATTGTACAATGATTATGAAATGCAAACCTATGATTAAAGTCCCTAATTTAATGAATTTATAGAAGGTGCATGACATGTAAACAAACTTAAAACGGAATTTTTAAATGCAATCTTTATGTGCACATTTCAAAGCCAGATTTTGATTGCAGCCCTATTTATAGATGTTGTATATTGTACAATGATTATGAAATGCAAATCTATAATTAAGTTCCATATTGCATGAATTAATAGATGGTGCATGACATGTAAATAAATTTTAAACAGAATTGTTCAATGAGTTTTTATGTGTACATTTCCAAGCCAGATTTTGATTGTAGTCCTATTTATTGAACTTGCATATTGTATAATGATTATGAAATGCAAATACATGATTAAATTCTATATTGCATGAGTTTATAGAAGGTGCATGACATGTAAACAAACGTAAACCGGAATTTTTAAATGCAATCTTTATGTGCACATTCCAAAGCCAGATTTTGATTGCAGCCCTATTTATGGATGTTGTATATCGTACAATGATTACGAAATGCAAATCTATTATTAAGTTCCCTATTTAATGAATTTATAGTAGGTGCATGACATGTAAACAAACTTAAACCGGAATTTTTAAATGCAATCTTTATGTGCACATTCCAAAGCCAGATTTTGATTGCAGCCCTATTTATGGATGTTGTATATTGTACAATGATTATGAAATGCAAATCTATGATTAAATTCCATATTGCATGAACTAATAGATGGTGCATGACATGTAAATAAATTTTAAACAGAATTGTTCAATGAGTATTTATGTGTACATTCCAAAGCCAGATTTTGATTGCAGCCCTATTTATGGATGTTGTATATTGTACAATGATTATGAAATGCAAATCTATGATTAAATTCCATATTGCATGAACTAATAGATGGTGCATGACATGTAAATAAATTTTAAACAGAATTGTTCAATGAGTATTTATGTGTACATTCCAAAGCCAGATTTTGATTGCAGTCCTATTTATGGATGTTGTACATTGTACAATGATTATGAAATGCAAATCTATGATTAAAGTCCCTAATTTAATGAATTTATATATGGTGCATGACATGTAAACTCACTTTAGACAGAATTATTAAATGTAATATTTATGTACACATTTCAAAGCCAGATTTTTATTGCAGCCCTAATTAAGGACCAGATATATTGTATTATGGTTATGAAATGCAATTCTCTGATTAAGTTCCGTATTTAATGAATTCATAGAAGGTGCATGACATGTAAACAAATTTTAAACAGAATTATTCAATGAGTATTTATGTGCACTTTCCAAAGCCAGATTTTGATTGCAGCCCTATTTATGGATGTTGTACATTGTACAATGATTATGAAATGCAAATCTATGTTTAAATTCCATATTGCATGAATTAATAGATGGTGCATGACATGTAAATAAATTTTAAACAGAATTGTTCAATGAGTATTTATGTGTACATTCCAAAGCCAGATTTTGATTGCAGTCCTATTTATGGATGTTGTACATTGTACAATAATTATGAAATGCAAATCTATGATTAAGTTCCCTATTTAATGAATTAATATAAGGTGCATGATATGTTAACTCACTTAAGACAGAATTATTAAATGTAATATTTATGTATACATTTCAAAGCCAGATTTTTATTGCAGCCCTAATTAAGGACCAGATATATTGTATTATGGTTATGAAATGCAATTCTCTGATTAAGTTCCCTATTTAATGAATTTATAGAAGGTCCATGACATGTAAACAAATTTTAAACAGAATTATTCAATGCATTATTTATGTGTACATTTCCAAGCCAGATTTTGATTGTAGCCCTATTTAATGAAGTTGTATATTGTACAATGATTTTGAAAGGCACATCTAGGATTAAGTTCCCTATTTAATGAATTTATATAAGGTGCATGACATGTTAACTCATTTTAGACAGAATTATTCAATGAGTATTTATGTGTACATTCCAAAGCCAGATTTTGATTGCAGTCCTATTTATGGATGTTGTACATTGTACAATGATTATGAAATGCGAATCTATGATTAAATTCCATTATGCATGAATTAATAGATGGTGCATGACATGTAAACAATTTTAAACAGAATTGTTCAATGAGTATTTATGTGTACATTCCAAAGCCAGATTTTGATTGCAGTCCTATTTTGTTGATGTTGTATGTTGTACAATGATTTTGAAATGCTAATCTAGGATTAAGTTCCCTATTTGATGAATTTATAGAAGGTGCATGACATGTTAACTCACTTTAGACAGAATTATTAAATGTAATATTTATGTGTACATTTCAAAGCCAGATTATGATTGTAGCCCTATTTAATGAAGTTGTATATTGTACAATGATTATGAAATGCTAATCTATGATTAAGTTCCCTATTTGATGAATTTATAGAAGGTGCATGACATGTTAACAAATTCTAAACAGAATTATTCAATGAGTATTTATGTGTACATTCCAATGCCAGATTTTGATTGCAGTCCTATTTATGGATGTTGTACATTGTACAATGATTATGAAATGCAAATCTATGATTAAAGTCCCTAATTTAATGAATTTATATATGGTGCATGATATGTAAACTCACTTTAGACAGAATTATTAAATGTAATATTTATGTACACATTTCAAAGCCAGATTTTTATTGCAGCCCTAATTAAGGACCAGATATATTGTATTATGGTTATGAAATGCAATTGTCTGATTAAAATCCCTATTTAATGAATTTATATAAGGTGCATGACAAGTAAACTCACTTTAGACAGAATTATTAAATGCATTATTAATGTGTACATTCCAAAGCCAGATTTTGATTGCAGTCCTATTTATGGATGTTGTTCATTGTACAATGATTATGAAATGCAAATCTATGATTAAGTTCCCTATTTAATGAATTAATATAAGGTGCATGATATGTTAACTCACTTTAGACAGAATTATTAAATGTAATATTTATGTATACATTTCAAAGCCAGATTTCTATTGTAGCCCTATTTAATGAAGTTGTATATTGTACAATGATTATGAAATGCAAATCTATAATTAAATTCCATATTGCATGAATTAATAGATGGTGCATGACATGTAAATAAATTTTAAACAGAATTGTTCAATGAGTATTTATGTGTACATTTCCAAGCCAGATTTGATTGTAGTCCTATGTATTGAACTTGCATATTGTATAATGATTATGAAATGCAAATCCATTATTAAATTCCATATTGCATGAATTTATAGAAGGTGCATGACATGTAAACAAACTTACACCGGAATTTTTAAATGCAATCTTTTTGTGCACATTCCAAAGCCAGATTTTGATTGCAGCCCTATTTATGGATGTTGTATATTGTACAATGATTATGAAATGCAAATCTATGATTAAATTCCAAATTGCATGAATTAATAGATGGTGCATGACATGTAAACAAATTTTAAACAGAATTATTCAATGAGTATTTATGTGTACATTCCAAAGCCAGATTTTGATTGCAGTCCTATTTATGGATGTTGTACATTGTACAATGATTATGAAATGCAAATCTATGATTAAAGTCCCTAATTTAATGAATTTATATATGGTGCATGACATGTAAACTCACTTTAGACAGAATTATCAAATTAATATTTATGTACACATTTCAAAGCCAGATTTTTATTGCAGCCCTAATTAAGAACCAGAAGTATATTGTATTATGGTTATGAAATGCAATTCTCTGATTAAAATCCCTATTTAATGAATTTATATAAGGTGCATGACATGTAAACTCATTTTAGACAGAATTATTAAATGCATTATTTATGTGTACATTTCCAAGCCAGATTTTGATTGTAGTCCTATTTATTGAACTTGCATATTGTATAATGATTATGAAATGCAAATCCATGATTAAATTCCATATTGCATGAATTTATAGAAGGTGCATGACATGTAAACAAACTTACACCGGAATTTTCAAATGCAATCTTTTTGTGCACATTCCAAAGCCAGATTTTGATTGCAGCCCTATTTATGGATGTTGTATATTGTACAATGATTATGAAATGCAAATCTATTTTTAAAGTCCCTATTTAATGAATTTATAGAAGGTGCATGACATGTAAACAAATTTTAAACAGAATTGTTCAATGAGTATTTATGTGTACATTCCAAAGCCAGATTTTGATTGCAGTCCTATTTTGTTGATGTTGTATATTGTACAATGATTATGAAATGCTAATCTATGATTAAAGTCCTTAATTTAATGAATTTATATATGGTGCATGACATGTAAACTCACTTTAGACAGAATTTTTAAATGTAATATTTATGTACACATTTCAAAGCCAGATTTTTTTTGCAGCCCTAATTAAGGACCAGATATATTGTATTATGGTTATGGAATGCAATTCTCTGATTAAAATCCCTATTTAATGAATTTATAGAAGGTGCATGACATGTAAACAAACTTAAACCGGAATTTTTAAATGCAATCTTTATGTGCACATTCCAAAGCCAGATTTTGATTGCAGCCCTATTTATGGATGTTGTATATTGTACAATGATTATGAAATGCAAATCTATGATTAAGTTCCCTATTTAATGAATTTATAGAAGGTGCATGACATGTAAACAAATTTTAAACAGAATTATTCAATGAGTATTTATGTGTACATTCCAAAGCCAGATTTTGATTGCAGTCCAATTTATGGATGTTGTACATTGTACAATGATTATGAAATGCAAATCTATGATTAAAGTCCCTAATTTAATGAATTTATATATGGTGCATGACATGTAAACTCACTTTAGACAGAATTATTAAATGTAATATTTATGTGTACATTTCAAAGCCAGATTTCTATTGTAGCTCTATTTAATGAAGTTGTATATTGTACAATGATTATGAAATGCAATTCTCTGATTAAAATCCCTATTTAATGAATTTATATAAGGTGCATGATATGTTAACTCACTTTAGACAGAATTATTAAATGTAATATTTATGTGTACATTTCAAAGCCAGATTTCTATTGTAGCTCTATTTAATGAAGTTGTATATTGTACAATGATTATGAAATGCAAATCTATAATTAAATTCCATATTGCATGAATTAATAGATGGTGCATGACATGTAAAAAAGATTTAAACAGAATTATTCAATGAGTATTTATGTGTACATTCCAAAGCCAGATTTTGATTGCAGTCCAATTTATGGATGTTGTACATTGTACAATGGTTATGAAATGCAATTCTCTGATTAAAATCCCTATTTAATGAATATATATAAGGTGCATGACATGTAAACTCACTTTAGACAGAATTATTAAATGTAATATTTATGTACACATTTCAAAGCCAGATTTTTATTGCAGCCCTAATTAAGGACAAGATATATTGTATTATGGTTATGAAATGCAATTCTCTGATTAAAATCCCTATTTAAAGAATTTATATAAGGTGCATGACATGTAAACTCACTTTAGACAGAATTATTAAATGCATTATTTATGTGTACATTTCCAAGCCAGATTTTGATTGTAGTCCTATTTATTGAACTTGCATATTGTATAATGATTATGAAATGCTAATCTATGATTAAATTCCATATTTCCTGAATTTATATAAGGTGCATGACATGTAAACAAACTTAAACCGAAATCTTTAAATGCAATCTTTATGTGCACATTCCAAAGCCAGTTTTTGATTGCAGCCCTAATTATTGATGTTGTATATTGTCCAATGATTATGAAATGCAAATCTATGATAAAATTCCCTATTTAATGAATTTATAGAAGGTGCATGACATGTAAACAAGTTTTAAACAGAATTATTCAATGAGTATTTATGTGTACATTCCAAAGCCAGATTTTGATTGCTGTCCTATTTATGGATGTTGTATATTGTACAATGATTATGAAATGCAAATTTATTATTAAATTCCCTATTTAATGATTTTTATATCAGGTGCATGACATGTAAACAAACTTTAACCGGAATTTTTAAATGCAATATTTATGTGCACATTCCAAAGCAAGATTTTGTTTGCAGCCTTATTTATTGATGTTGTATATTGTACAATGATTATGAAATGCAATTCTCTGATTAAAATCCCTATTTAATGAATTTATATAAGGTGCATGACATGTAAACAAATTTTTTTTTAAATTATTCAATGAGTATTTATGTGTACATTCCAAAGCCAGATTTTGATTGCTGTCCTATTTATTGATGTTGTATATTGTACAATGATTATGAAATGCAAATCTATGATTAAATTCCCTAATTTAATGAATTTATATATGGTGCATGACATGTAAACTCACTTTAGACAGAATTATTAATTTAAAATGTAATATTTATTTACACATTTCAGTGCCAGATTTTGATTGTAGTCCTATTTATGGATGTTGTATATTTGATAATGATTATAAAATGCAAATCTATGATTAAAGTCCCTAATTTAATGAATTTATATAAGGTGCATGACATGTAAACTCACTTTAGACAGAATTATTAAATGCATTATTTATGTGTACATTTCCAAGCCAGATTTTGATTGTAGTCCTATTTATTGATGTTGTATATTGTACAATGATTATGAAATGCAAATCTATGATTAAAGTCCCTAATTTAATGAATTTATATATGGTGCATGACATGTAAACTCACTTAAGACAGAATTATTAATTTAAAATGTAATATTTATTTACACATTTCAATGCCAGATTTTGATTGTAGTCCTATTTATGGATGTTGCATATTGTATAATGATTATAAAATGCAAATCTATGATTAAATTCCATATTTCCTGAATTTATATAAGGTGCATGACATGTAAACAAACTTAAACCGGAATTTTTAAATGCAATCTTTATGTGCACATTCCAAAGCCAGATTTTGATTGCAGTCCTATTTATTGATGTTGTATATTGTCCAATGATTATGAAATGGAAATCTATGATTAAATTCCCTATTCCATTTCTCACTGCGGAACATTGATAAAATGACCTAATTCAAGAATTAATGCAGTGTGTAGCTTACATGAAACGGAATTGTTACCGCAATATTTTTTTTTATATACTTCACAGTCATATTTTGAATAAATACCCTAATTAATGGCCTTATATGAAGTGCATTAATTGTAAATTAGTTCATACAATGTGCATAAATTGAACGCATAAATTGAAAGTAATTATTACCGCAATATTTTTTTTTTCTTATACAATATTTTTTATTGAATATCCCTTTTAATCAAAATTAAAATACACATAATTATTTTCAAGTCACTGTTCACCTATTTCAGTGCAAAAATTGGATCACATGGCCTAATTAATATGTCGATGTTATGTGGATAAAACATAGGCATACCATGAAAGGAATTATTCCTTTCCTATGGTCAGAGGCATTATATGCCTATAATACCAATAAACTTAAACTTAAACTGGTGCCTGATTTTCATAGATTCTCATCAGAACACCAAACAAACGCATTGACAGAAGCATATATTATGGGCAATGTCGTTTATTTTAAATCAACCTTTATCTTGATTATAAACTGATTATGAGCATTTATTCTTCCATCATTTTATAATGACACTCAAATGTAAAATTGATTCGTAGAACTTAATATATCATAAATGAAATTCAATATTTTACGTGTGCTTTGTATCATACCATATTGATATCAAACTTTAATTAATTTTAGATATTACATTCTTACTAACACTTCAAACATCTGAAGTTTTGTTTTGAATTTAGTTATGGATATCTTTTAAGAGTTAAAGCGATTATTACATACGTTTATAAGGTATTTTCTTAATGTATTAGTTATTTTTATTATTTTTGCTTCTTTATCCTCTAATATCATTTTAAGTATCACACTTGTTTAAAGAATAATTGAAAATAAATGAAAACCTAATTTCCCTTGTACGTACAAAAATAGTTTACGTAACTTAAGAATCGTGAAATAAGTTTCAAAAATTTAAAAACAAAAATATTTTCTTCCTAGACATAGAAAAATGCCCTAAGTGTATGTGAAGTTAAATTATGTGAGAGGGCCCTACCATAGTGACAGTTAAGTGCAGTGAATCGAGAATAGCCACTTACTTGTGAAATATAATCCTATATATAATCCTATATTCCATTTACTTAAATACTAAAACACTATTTCCAACACTTAACATAAACACTTTACACAAACACTAAACACAACACAGAACACTAACACAACACATTGAACACTTAATATGTTCATACTTGCACAAAACAACATACATGTATGTACTGCTTGTGGTTGCTCCCTTCTGTAGATATTTCTACAGGTTATTTTATATAAAAATATGTAGAGGTATACATTACATATACATACAGCTATGCCTTGATTAGACATTTATGTGCATTTTGATACTTCAAGACCATCAACTTCAACATCATCCATAGATGCACTCTGAAATACAGTGGTAAGCAAAATCCCAAATAATTATATGATGCAAACAATTGGTTGGAACCAGGTGTCTGTTGTACAGTAATATTTTATTTACTTATTTAATAATGAGCGCAATGAATAATACCATTCAAAATTGCAATATAAATTAATTACATTGATACAAGAATTCAACCAATAACCATTTCAGTGATTGCATTTAACCTGTGACATATGGACCAATAGCTCAACGCTCAAAGAATAAACCAACACTCCATAAAACCAACGACATTTTGGTCAATTGTCTAGCATTCTATTTACAGTCCAACACTATAAAATGTCAAGCAGTCTATCCCAATAGTCTAGCCCTCCAACAAAAGTGCGCTTCTCTATCAATAGTTCATCACTCTATCAGTGGTCCAGCTCTCTATCAATACACAAACTCTTTATCAACAGTCCATTACTCAATCAATAGTCCAATACTTCATCAATAGTCCACCACGCTATTAATAGTACACTACTAATGGTACATAACTTTATCAATGGTCCAGTACTCTATCAGTAGTCCCCTACTCTATCCTAAATCCACTTCTCTGTCAATAATCAGTACTCTATCAGTAATCCACTACTATATCAATAATCAGCAGTCTATCAGTAGTCCAGTACTCTTTCAATAGTCAAAACTCTATCACTTGTCCCCTACTCTGTCAAGAATCTAAAATTCTATTAGTAGTACACTATATACTCCATCAATATTACACTAATTTATTAGTAGTTCACTACTTTATCAATGGTCTAGCACACTTTCAATAGCCCATTAATCAATCAATAGTGCACTACTCTATCAATAGTCTACTACACAATCAATAGTCCAATACTCTATCAAAAGTCTTACTATTAATATTCCAATACTTTATAAATAGTCCAGTTCTCTCAATAGTTTGCTCTCTATCAACAGTCCACTACTGTATCAATAGTCCACCTATCTACCAATAGTCCATTACTCTGTCAATAACCCATCTCTCAATCAATAGTCCAGTACATTTTTTTGATAGAGTACTGGACTATTGTTATTTACTACATAACCCTATCAAGAATGAATCTTCACAATTAGTCAAGTTACTCCAATCAATAATCCAGCAATAGTTTACTGTCATAACATCAAACCAAGTACAATTTCAAATATGCAAATAGTTATGAGTTCATCAAAGAGACCCAAATAAAACAAAACCATATATATATATTAAAAAGGTTACCTGTCTTTCATCAAGGTGAACAAATAATGATCACAATAGAAATGACAAACCTCCTGATATTTCTATTGAATGTGCTTTTATCCAGGCTGTAAGATACATCAAACATAAATGTTAAACACAGATATTAACTTGTTGAAATACATTATAATATTTAAAGCTGAACAAATCTAATATAACGTTTAATATTTATATTCACTATTTACTTCATAGCCTTACAAATTTAGCTAATCAAATAATTGATGCTACCAGTTTGATAATGTATATTGCATATTCATTTATTTTAATACAAACATTGTAGTGTTATAATGTATTTGTATTGGTAATTGATTACATCATCCCATAAATTTAACAAATATCCATGTACAAAACTGTAGACTCCAAGGCTCCCAGAACTTCCTGAAAAACAAATTATGTAAAAGTTGTCACAATATCTAGAACTGAAACAAGTTGTATGGATATTTATAATCAAGGTGAACAATAATTAAAATGAATAATCAACAACTCTAACCTAACCTAAAATCTAGTTTAATTTACATAAAGGCCATGATTCAGAAGAAAACATATAATAATTCATTCCATAAATTTAGAACCCTGGCCAAAATAAAACTATCCCTTAAATTTTAAAAGAGGTTGCAAAGTTCTGACAAGGGTAAAACTTACCTTGTAAATGACAATGAAATGAGCACCCAGTACTGCATGTGGTGCCTAGCATCATGATACAGTCTTTTTGAATGACTCATGGGTATACATTAAATAAAACATGTCCAGTAAAACACATAATCTGAGGGTTATAAACAATATGACTTTTAAGTACAACAACTGAGTAAAAATACCTTGGACACTCCAATGACTAGATAATGTTAACAAAGTTATTAACTAATTGCTTGAATAAACATGTGTGAAGTGAAAAGTACCTTTAGTTTAAATATATTTGTGTATAATGAAAATGGACATTCTGTAATAATGATTAATAATAGCTGTAGAAAAATAAAATAAAAGTAAATTGTTGCACAATACTGACTTACATGTCACATGGCATATCAACTATAAACACTTCACATATATGAAAAACATTCCACAATTCAGTAGCTTTCCTTGCCATTACACTGTAAGTTCATGCAAAACAACAGCAAATATATGAACCAATCTTCAACTAGAAATAATGACATTACATATCATAACATTCAACCATATACATGTATAATTGTGTACAGGGGCGCAACGTAATGTAGCGAAAGTTGATATTTAAGCGACGCTTTTGAGAATGTTAGTAAGATGGCGGACTAAATTTGATATTTTTGTGCAAAAATGGATACGTTTTCGGTAAGTTTGAACATTTTATTACCTTACTGGATATAAAGTATACGCACATCAGGTGGCCGCCGGTTTTAAGAAAGCTCATAACTTTAGTTCATGAACGTATATATATATATAGCTTTTGTGGTTTGTCGTTTTTAAAAGTCGTTATATGGACGTTTTAGACTAGTTTGACCTTATTGAAACACTCATAGTGGAAATTTGAATCCTCTGAAGGGTAAATTTGATGTCTGCCTTTTTGTAGCAATTTGTCGGGTCCCGCACTCCCAATTTTCTCTTTTTTAGGTACTTTTTCGAGAATGTTGATTATGTATTATTAGGCCAGTGAAAGAAAAATAATCTCCAAAGTATCATACTTGAGCTAACAATACCGATAAAATCACATATATCTTTACTGGTAATAAAACGGGCACAAATTGCTCTAAATGTCCGCCTTTATAACGAAATACTTATCAGCACACTGTAACCCCCCCCCCCCCCACCGTACCACCCAGACACACCAGGTACTGGATGCTTGTAATGATATGGTGATTTTCATCACAGAACAACCACTCAATTTTTAACCGAAAAAGTTTACAATATTGAAAGGACATGACAACTTATCAAACAAATTACTTTAAAGTATAAAACATCTCATACTTGACTTAATTCAGATTTTCCTTTGTTTCTTTCTTGCCACGTCTAGCATAACGGATGTTAATTCGCCGGTGTCCAGGATTAACGATTCGTGATGGGTTTAACCTTCAATGGACAAGGACGTCCGCAGGTGCTCGAGCGAATCTTTCGACACTTACATAATTATATAACAACAAATATCAAAATGCGAGTTTGCTTCGTGGAGTGAAGCCTGTCAATGTTAAAAAAACTTGCATGCAAACATATTATACATGTATCTCATTTCAAACTGACAATCCTGTCCCGAGTTACATTGTGATAAAGGTTACCTGTGTGAAAGTTGCTAGTCTCATTACAAATACTATTTTTCATGCACGAGAAAAAAACGTGCGCGAAACCAACCAAATTCTTTATCATAGTATTGTATATGTTACGCGAAAGGCAAATATTTCACGTTATACTATTGTAACGCGTGAAATGAGCAATCATTTCTTCACTTACAAATAACACCAAATATCAAAATGTATCATTCGACAAGTGGTTTAGAAAATACGGAATGAGCGAACTGGAAAGTGCAGAAACATCTGATCACAAAGCTAAGTACTGATTTTGATTTTGAAACTTCTAGTGTCCTTTCCAACGCAACGGCAACAAATCCTTTTCTATGTTCTCCTTTACAACGCCCATGCCTCTTCCAGCACCTGCACAAGTATTTGCTGCCGGCGTGACACGCAAGCCCTCAAACAATGCAAACCTAATGTAATAGGAGGGGGGAAATAATGCGACCGATGCGAGTATACTCTATACCATACTGCCGTATTCCTCCTTTCTTTTTATTCAAAGTAATTAATTGCGATAACCACATGCAGGCTCTTTAGACTACCCCAGCCTTTGCTTTATCATAGGCTTGTCACTCACTCATGGCACTAAATGTAATAGGAGGAGGAAAATAATATACCGGAAGCGAGATTCTAACCCGCGACCTAGTGCTTGCAAGTCAGATGCTGTACCAACTGAGCTAATCGGGCTGTTAATATTACAGCTTATAATTCATAAACACAAATACCTCTTGTCTTTTCCTCAAAGTAAATTTAATATCGCATCAAAAACATACTTTTTTCTAACTAAGCCTTTTCTTCACCCAAGCTCTAGGATTCCATGTAGCTACGTGCTCAAAATGTATTATACATGTATAATCATTCAGTTCAGTCAAACTGATCAGGTTTTATGTTAACCTCTGATAACCATACTGGGTGATGTGGTTTAATTCAGACGCCAGTGGAAATGTACCACCACTATAGAAATACACGTTATGGTATGGTCTATGGTATGCAGTCCAGGCTGTAATTAAATGAAGATTATCAGAAGATCTATATTCATAAGAATAAATATTTGAGTCCGGATCATAATTACGGTTAATTGGCCTATCATCAGCAGACGGTATTTCTATCTATCAATACTGTCACACTCCTCTTTCGAGTGTTATGGACACAAAGTTATTTTGTAAAGATCATCCCCACAATGTGAAGGTCATTTCTAACATGTTTCCTCTGTGCAAAGTCAGTATTATGAATTTGTGCATCACAAGAGTTAACAGGCACATTATAATACGGAAAGCCTTGGCTGCCTTGTACGTCAAAAATTAACGTTGTTGTCTCCAAATCACAATATATTTGGCCACTTTGCCAATATATTCAGTCAATCTATCATTATACGATGTGTATTTATCAACATATCAAGTGACAAAGTCATTATATTTATTAAACGGGACAATATATATCATGCCAATGTTATCCCAAAAAACGATGTTAAGGTGAACTGTCCGTCTCATTTGACTCTATTGACTATTGAAAAGGTATGAAAACTCGATATGAATAAACATGTCGATTTGACCATCTATTAACTCGATGTGCATTTATCAATACAATGTATTATTTTAAACTATACATTCATGGAGTCAACAAGACATTATATCATGCCGATGTGACCTTATACTATGTCGACCTCTCAATATATTGATTGGTAATGTACTGATACTAAACCAACCAATCATTACATGAAGTCTGAAACTTGTTCATATCAAGACTTTGTGACTACATATAATAACAAATTGTGACTACATATAATAACAAATTGACTTAAATAAGACTTACATTACTTTATATAACGTTCTATAACTACTTCATACGATAGCTTCCCCATACTTCAGTACATATCTGCTGAATACATTGATATTTTGACACAATATTATGTTAAGATGAGCCTATTCATCGATCTGATGGCGTAATGTTATGAAAATTCACTCAATACATTATCATGTTGACTTTCCGTAAGAAAATATCCACCTCGTATATTGGCAAAATGATTACATAATTATAAGGGTCAGTTTCATTAAACATCTTGCGCCAAGTAAGAAGTGTCTTATTTTCCTTCTCAGCGTTAAAATACGTTTCATAAATATCTTTTAGCTACGAATTCTTAAGTTTAGGAACGAATCCGTCTTAATTTTACGATATCTCATGTGCTGTCTTAAAGATAAGAACACGTGGACTCTGCCTTTATCACTACGAGACAATAGGCCGGTTCGATTGGACTATCGTAAGAAGAGAATACGCCGGCTAGAAGAGCTATAATGATAAAATACTGTTAAAGTTCTATTTTATTTAAATCCAAACATTTTCACAGGATATATGGTCCCGTACTCAGGGAGGCATTCGTGTCCTCTGGACACATTTCTAGTTGAAATAAAAAATATAATGGTGAACTTTCAGTTGTATTTGCATGGATTAGAGGCACTGTCAAATATTCTTTATTTGAATCATGCATTTTATTTTAAACACCGTGATTAACGATTATTAGACATACTATTAAATTTATTTCGACTTAGATTGCATTTTTATGTTGTTCACTTTCCAAATTAAAGTTACACTCATGCGTATGTGAGTATCGCTGATGTTATAACTTGTTAACAATGTGGTTATTTTAAAACTTAAGACCGTGAACATATTTTTCTCTTCAAAAGGAACCTTTTTGTCTTTTTAACAGATCGTATGTGCGTTTATTAGCCATAAAACATATTTTTCGTGATAAAAATTGAAAAATAAAGCTAATAGATATAAAAATATATTTGTAGTTTTCGTATTTATACAACTGTTCTTCTCCGATTCTTACAGTGAAATCTTATTGCTCAAACGATGATAATTTGAACTGACCAGCATTCATTACAAAAAGTACGGTTGTGTTGTCCAACATATATACGCGTGCGAATGAAGTAATTTTATGTGCAAGTTTGAGCGACTCAAAAACGCATTGAAATCTCCACATACATAGACCAAACCTTCATTTTGAAAAGCATATGTCAGCTAAAAGACTTTCATAAAAACATCAAACTGCCTCGAAGAGTTTTCAGGAGGCAAATAACACACACATGGTAATAAAGTGTCATCATCATACTTGTGGACCATTTTAAGCCACAAAATACTTTCACAAGACTTTTGTGTTACTTGAAATAGAAATATCAAAATTGACGCACAAAGAAATTGCGTATCAAAACCCTTCTTCTCCCGAACCAGTTCTGGCATTACGATGAATAAGATTTCGGTTATGACCAAACCATTGGTAACTCGCAATGTTTATAACATTGTTCTCAGTCAAATGTGTTCCAGCTAAGGCTAAAGTGTCAAATTCATTATTAATAATGCACAACTCACGTAAAATAAAACTATCAGAGTCACAGTTCATATTAAAACCACGCACGTTCCAAAACCCGGCTTTATACTAATGACGTCGGTAGCCGCCCCTGTAACGACCAGTACTACCTCCGACGTTTCCGCGCCTGACGTTCTCGTCATGTCCATGTTCTTTTATGAAATGTATGTAACTTATTTAATAATTCATCACCGCAATTGTCCCAGATGGTGCAGCAATAATCAAGATGTGTCAAGACAGAAGCATTGAAGAATAAAGCTAAGATACTGCTTTATTCTCAAAAGTAGATACAGCAGAACATTACATTTCTTAAGGATGTGTTCAACTTGGATGGTCAAGCTTACGTAACTTGTGCTCAATATGGACACATAACAACTTTTCGACTTCAGTAAAATTAATCTTCTGATTTCGTAAAAGCAGGTTATGATGATTGCTTAAGTATGAATGTAGTTTTATTCACATATATAGTCATATTCATTTTTTATTGGTAAATATTTCCACAGTATTTCAGATTAAAATGCATGTGTGTTAATATTATCTGCTGGGCTGGTCAGATTTATGAGTAAGTTGTCTTGTTTATCCAACGGAGACGTGTCGGTCACGCCCATAAGAACGGTGTTCCCCGTTGCCATAGCAGCGTGTATTAAAAATGGTTGTGTAGAAAATATTTGAATACCTTAATGTTTTACGTGGATAGTAATACATATACAAATTACATGTTTGAGATGTGAATAGCCTAAAACTTTAAGCCTTGGTAAACTAGACAATGTATATACGAGTATATACATATATATATATATATAATACAGCCTTGTATGTTAAATGCATGGATACAATTTTAATTGGGGGTTTGTATTCAATTATATCTTATGGTTCCCTCTTTGAATAATTCTGACTATCTTAATAATATATTCAATTATATCTTATGGTTCCCTCTTTGAATAATTCTGACTATCTTAATAATATTACGTTGGATGAATTTACATGTCCTACGAGCGTCACAACAATTCTAACATAATTAGTTTATTTTAAAATTACTTAATATGATAGTTACATAACTAAGTTTAGTTTTTAAACCTGTGTTATGGTCTTAGAAGTAGACTGAATATTTATGTCTTATGGTTACGTTAAGTGACCGTTTAACTGGATATACGTACAAGCTCCATGGTTGCTCTTTGAAATGGCAATTTTATAAGCATGGCAATACATTGGCCAGTTTTTCCCGTAATGTATTAAACAGAAATATAATTGTCATAAAAATGAATAAAATATCATGTCATTGTAATTCATTAGATACATCAAACGTAAGTAAGTGATATGCTTGATAAATCTAAAATATATAAAACATCAGAGGAGAGTTTTATTTCACAAAGACATAGTAAATTGTACGTAATTATTGTTGCTTTTTCTCTCGGGCTTTGAAAGAATTGGAAATTTCTGTAATTAATGAGTCAGCTTGATACTACAGTGCAATCTCTCGAAAGCAACACCTTTTGTGAGTTGCAAAAGTATGTAGTTGTTGAAAGGTTGTTAAATTAATAGTTGAATCTTGTAGTGAAAAAGAAATCATTGCATACACTGTATTTGAAATCATTGAGTGAGGCAAATCCACTAAATACTATGTACAAAACAATACGAATCGACGATGACGGAATAGCTGATCAGCACTTCAATGAAATGAAGTGGTCCAGCTTGCTTGAACAAGAGTAATACTTAAAGTGACCGTACTGTCACTTTACGACAATATCAAGAAGTTCGCCATACACAAGTACGCAGCTGAGTCCGTATCATACTTCCGAAATAGATGTAGAAAATGAAAATAAAAGATAATAATGTAGGAATTTTGGAAAGCTCCTGAATCTTTGCCTTGTCTGAGTAATAAGAACGGTGGTCTAGTGTGAACGCGCTGGACCACTAAATTCGTCGTGGGTTCGCATCTCTACTCTGTCTTCCAATGAATAACTCAGGTACGCTTTTTCAGGGTCCCCATACCAACTACCGAGCCAAGCCAAGTATTTTGTTAAGAAATCACAGCAAACGGATGACACGTGTATTGGTTTAGACTGGGCACGATAAAGAACTAAGAACAACTATTCGAATTAAGGGCAGGGATACATAACCCCGGTTCTCTAGTTGTTGATGTTATCTGTTGTTGAATGTAGTTAATGTTATCTGATGTTGTCTGTTGTTGATGTTATCTGATGTTGACTGTATATGATGTCATCTGATGTAGACCGTAGATGCTTTTATCTGATGTTGACTGTAGTTGATGAAATCTGTTGTTGACTATAGTTGATGTTATCTGATGTTGACTGTATATGATGTCATCTGATGTAGACCGTAGATGCTTTTATCTGATGTTGACTGTAGTTGATGAAATCTGTTGTTGACTGTATTTGATGTTATATGTTGTTGTCTGTAGATGATGTCATCTGATGTTGACTGTAGTTGATGTTATCTGATATTTACTGTAGTTGATGTTATCTGATGTTGACTGTAGACGATGTCATCTGATGTTGACTGTATGCAAGCTAATTTCATCTGGTGTCGAATGTAGATGATGTAATCTAATGTTATCTGTAGTTAATATTATCTGATGTTGTCTGTATATAATGTTATCTTATGTTGACTGTAGTAACTGTTATCTTATGTTGACTGTAGAAAATGTTATCTGATGACTCTAGATGATGTTATCTTATGTCGTCTGTAGTTAATGTAATCTGATGTTGACTGTAGATAATGTTATATTATGTCGTCTGTAGTTAATGTTATCTGATGTTGTCTGTTGTTGATGTTATCTGTCGTTGACTGTAGTTAATGTTATCTGATTTTGTCTGTTGTTGATGTTATCTGTTGTTGAATGTAGTTAATGTCATATGGTGTTGTCTGTTGTTGATGTTATCTGTTGTTGATTGTAGTTAATGTTGTCTGTGGTTGACTGAAGATGATTTTATCTGGTGTAGAATGTATATGATGTTATCTGATGTAGACCGTAGATGTTTAAATTATCTGATGTTGACTGTAGTTGATGAAATCTGTTGTTGACTGTATATGATGTTATATGTTGTTGTCTATATATGATGTTATCTGATGTTGACTGTAGATGTTTTTATCTGATGTTGATTGTAGTTGAAGAAATCTGTTGTTGACTATAGTTGATTTTAACTGATGTTGACCGTAACTTACGTTATCTGATGTTGACTGTAGTTGATGTTATCTGATGTTGACTGTAGACGATGTCATCTGATGTTGACTGTATGCAAGCTTATTTCATTTGGTGTCGAATGTAGATGATGTTATGTAATGTTGTCTGTAGTTGATATTATCTGATGTTGTCTGTATATAATGTTATCTTATGTTGACTGTAGTAACTGTTATCTTATGTTGACTGTAGATAATGTTATCTGCTGTCGTCTGTAGTTAATGTAATCTGATGTTGACTGTAGATGATGTTATCTTATGTCGTCTGTAGTTAATGTTATCTGACGTTGTCTGTAGATAATGATATCTTATGTTGACCGTAGATGATGTTATCTTATGTCGTCTGTAGTTAATGTTATCTGACGTTGTCTGTAGATAATGATATCTTATGTTGACCGTAGATGATGTTATCTTATGTCGTCTGTAGTTAATGTAATATGATGTTTACTGTAGTTGATTTTATCTTATGTCATCTGTAGTTAACTGTAGCTGATTTTATCTGGTGTAGATTGCAGTTGTTATTATCTCGGGTTGACTGTATACGATGTTATCTAATGCAGACTGAAGTTGGTGTTATATTGTGTTGACTGTAGTGTTGATGTTACTTGATGTTGTCTGTAAGTGATGTTATCAATCTGACTAAAGTAATCGATCTTCCTTACCGCAAGATACCAGTTTCTATTTTCAAAAGTCGGAATTTCCATGATCACTATTTATATTTAGTGTGCAGCTTTATTTGTCATCCAATGAAATCGCCGTATTTCTGCCTTTTTCCTAGCTCTTAATTTCATAGAACGCCAAAAATCGCTACTATATCCATAGTACGTTACTACGCCTCATAGTGCCGAATCTTAATTTCGTAGAACGCCAAAAATCTTTACTACGCTCATAGTATCGACGGTTCTATAAATATATTCAAAATGGGAGGAGACATTTTATTGCGCATGCGTATTCACCGCTTACGACACGGCCATCTAATTAATATTTATACCAGGAATTGAGCATGCGCTCTTCTCGTGTTAAAATCCGTTTAAATCACGTAGACATTATTGAAATGGACCAAGTCACTTCATACGTGCAAACTACGAATAACTGGCCAGAACAGCTGACTTTTTTTAAAGAGGCGCAGTAATAAAGATATAACCCCAAACTATGGAAGTATCCAGAATGAATAAATTTGTTCCCATTCCATGTTGCAGTGCATCAAAAGGCTTTATACAGACAAGTCAACCGAATGAAGAGCTAAAAGGCGAGACAAATCGTGTTTACCAGTTTACTCATCCCTAATGTCTTCTCTCCATCCGTAATCAAAGTAGCTAAAATTTTGTCAACAGAAAACCAGTGGTAGATGTTATTTACGATAATTAAAATATCCTATCGTCAGAAAAGATGTTTAATTTAGTTTAAAAAAAAAACACGCAGACTAAATATACTCAAAGCAACTTATTAACCGCCAATTCGAAACTGAAATTTCTCAGAAATTATGCGGCAGAAATGTATGAAAATTTGCATACAATAATTTCATTCAAATACCCGTAACTTTACACTATTTGATTGCATATTCTCTTGCACATTTATCCAGTCGAAACGTGTTCTTCACTATTGATTATATTGCTCGTGAATCCCGTGCAATCAATGAAAATTAAGTCAGCATATATTTCAATTGGTTCGATTTTCTATACGCTATCATAAAAAACATAAAACATGGATAACATGTCTGTAGTTTATGTGTGTCTTCACATCGCTGCGCTCACAGACTAAATGAACTGACGAAGGTGTAATCAATATTTTCCCGCGCGCTTAGAATGACCTTTAACATTGCATAGTAAAAAGGTCAAATAAACCCGCCCACTAAGTATATTAGTATTCATCCTGAACTGTTCTATGAAAATTAGAAATGTCTCCGGTCGCTACGCTCCCGTCGACATTTCTAATTTCCATAGAACAGTCAGGATGAACACTAATATATACCTATTTATAATTCAGCCAATCGTATAACTAGTTTCATCGGTACTTTGGCCGAATGAACTTTCTACCTGACGATGTTATTTAAACGTTAGTAAACGTTAAATTACGTATAACATATTTGTCTGCAACCACTTTTTGATTTTTTTAGTAATCCTGATCGATTCGGCCTTAGTTGTACAGAAAATTTAATAAACACGCATGTCACATGGGCGCTATCATAACATTGAGTTGCGTAAGAATAGGTGTTCGTGATATCTACAAGTCAAATATTGTTTTAACTGCGGTTAAAAATAGAATCAGATCACTTTCAGAATTATGAAAGTAAGGCGCTGATTGGCTAGTGGAAAAGGTCACCTGAGGTGACCTTCTATAGGTCGTCTTCAGATCCTCATAGCGTAGCGGGTTTGAGGATAAGATTTTAATCAGATTGGTGATGTTATCTGATGTTGACTGTATAGTTGATATTATCTGATATTGACTGTTAATGTGATGTTATATGATGTAGACAAAGTCCTTCAATGATACTGACTGGTGGTTGACGTTTAACTCCCCGTGAAAAGAATGACTGTCAGTTGAGTACAGTCAAACCCGTGTTTGCAACCATCTCCAAATAAAGGTCATCTTTAAATATACCATTCTTAAGACAGTTATTGATCATTTAAGCCAAAATTACCTCCGTATAAAGTCTATCAATAAAGGTCACATTATGCCTTTCTCAAGGAAGGTCTTTGTTCACATGTTTGATAGTATTTCCGATTCTAAATGTATTTTATTAATAAGATGTCAAAGGCTTGTCATCATTGAATTACCTATACCAGTCAACACATGTTGTGATATCGTAAGTAAAATTTGTTAATTCCGGAGAAGGTTTAATGTCAAAATGCAATTATTAGCTATCACTGACAGTATATAATTTTATATATATCACCAACATTATATGTATCGCCGACATTATGTTTATACATTGTACATACATATATCACCGACATCATATCTAAACTATCGCTTTTGGATAAGTACCAAAATAGGTTACCCCTTAAAAAAGCTGTTCAAGTCAGCAAAACTCATATATTTCTCAAACTCATGATATGAAGATTAAGGTGAATATGTCCACATTTAGTTTGTATGGCTCTGTAAAATAATTTGGAAATATTGGCAACAACTGATTTCATTTCAGTTTGAGTATCTATATATTATAACAGATATATACAGATATCTGTAGATCATCATCTTTGATAATGGCAAACAGTCCATCCGGACTATAATGGCCATGCGTGGGGTGTTAGTAAAGTGATAGATTGTCAAGCCTCCCAAGATACTCAATCCACCAAGGAGGACATTGACAATGTGATAAAAAAAAATAGTGCAAAACCTATTTTAGCCTTTATAGCCTATAAAGTGCAAAACCTACTATGTACATGGTGAAGAAACAAGAATGTTAGTGCTGTTAAAAGATAAAAGCATCTGTATTGTCTATGGGTTGTGAGGCAACAAAGCCATTCCTGACTTAAACGCAGGGTTTGAATCAGAATTGACTAAGTATACTGGCAGTGAGTTCCATAAGACTATTGTCCTGGGAAAGAAAGAGTATTTTATGTAGTCAGTTGGTGAGTGTGGGATCTTATATGCCAGATGGTGGTGATGTCGGGATGGTCTTGCTAATGTTTCCATATATTGTGATGGTATAATATCAACAAGCCCATAGTGTATTTTGTGGAATAGACTAAGACGAATGTTTTGTCTTCTATGTTCTAAGGAATCCCATTGTAATTGATCTATTATTTTTGTTACTGCACCTGGTGTCTTTGAATAATTATTGGTAACAAATCGGGCAGCCCTTTTTTGGACATTTTCTAACTTTTGGATATCATTTTGTTGATAGGGGTCCCAGACGGATGCACAGTATTCTAAAGAAGGTCTTACTAGAGACTTGTAGGCTGCTGATTTAGTTTCAGGTTTAGCAGAATGTAAGTTCCGTTTTAAGAAACCAAGATTTTGGCTGGCTTTATTTGTTATTTTATTTATGTGTGGTGTCCAAGAAAGATTAGATGAAAGTTCCACACCAAGGTAAGTTGCCTGTTGTACTACTGACAAGGGCTGGTTGTGTAGAGTGTATACATAGTTATAAGAGACAGGTTTTTTAGATTTTGGTTTAGAGATGTGTATGATATGACATTTGTCCACGTTGAAGGACATCTTCCATTTCTTCTCCCACTCCTCCAGTCTGTTCAGATCCTCCTGTAAGGTCTGTGAGTCCATAGCTGAGTGTATTTCCCGATATATGATACAATCATCAGCAAAGAGCCTCACCTTTGAAACAACACTGGCAGGTAGATCATTAATGTAGAGAAGAAAATAGAAGAGGTCCTAAAACTGAACCCTGTGGAACACCAGAATCAACAGTGGCTTCTGATGAGATTGCACCATCAACAACTACCTTCTGGGTTCTATTACTGAGGAAGGCCTGTATCCAGTGATGAGTGTTACCTCTGATGCCATAATGTTTTAATTTATGAAGGAGTCTTCTATGATCTACAACATCAAAAGCCTTGCTAAAATCCATAATAGCGACATCAACCTGGCTTTCCCTTACAGACTTGACTAGATCATGAATGAAACCCACAAGTTGGGTCTCACATGATCTACGAGCACGAAAGCCATGCTGATTGTCGACTAGAATGTCATTTGCATCTAGATAATCAATGGTGTTACTGACCACAATGTGTTCAAGTAATTTGCATGCAATACAGGTCAAAGACACGGGTCGATAATTGCTTGGCTTGAATTTCTCCCCCTTTTTAAAGACTGGGGTGACATTTGCATGATTTCAATCAGATGGTACAAGACCGGATAGCAGGGATTTATTATATATAAGAGTGAGAACGGGTGCTATTTCTGCAGCACATTCTTTAAGTATTATTGGTTTTATAGCATCAGGGCCAGCTGCTTTATGAGGATTTAAGTTCCTAAGTAACTTAACAACGCCCTCTTCTGACACAGTAATATCTTTCATCTCGGGATGAGGACTTTTGCCAAGGTTAGGAAGGTCAGTATCATCTTGTTTGGTGAATACGGAGCAAAACTGGCGATTTAAAATATTTGCTTTTTCACAAGAATTTGATTTTAACACACCATTTTCTCTAAGTGGTGCGACACCACATGAGTCATTTTTGAGACTTTTTATAAAACTCCAGAATTTATTTGTAGTACCATGTTTGTGTTCCGATGGATCACAAACAATGTTGTTAATATAATTCCAGTATGCTTTTCTAGTTTTGTTTTGTATCACTGCTTTTAATTTCTTAAGTTTATCATAATACTTTCCATTGTTTTTTTTTTAATTTAGCATACATGTATACAGCCTATCTCTTTTTTAAATAACTTTTTTATTTCAGCGTTTATCCAAGACAAGTGGTGTTTTCCATTTACAATTTTTCATGGTACATGTACGTTTGTCAGTCTTTCAAGTTCTGATGTGAATCTATCCCAAAGTTCTTGGATTTTTAATTTATCAGAATTTTTATTTAGTTCTATACCAAATTTTACTAACTCGGATTTGAAACCATTCCAATCGGCTTTTTCAAACAAAAAGATCTTTCTCCTTTCCTTATAGTTTATTCTAGGAGTTGAATTTATGTCAATAAAAGGAATACAATGGTCACTAAAACCAGGAATGACTTTTATGTTGTCTACTAAGGTAGGGTTATTTATGAATATGAGATCAAGGGTGTTCTGTGTAGTGTCAGTGATTCTTGTTGGTTCATGAATCAATTGTTGAAAGCCGAACTAGATATAGTTGTTTCACGAAGTTCTATTTGGAATGTGTTCTGTTTTTCTTTTCATTAATGTAAGATATTGAAATGACATAAAAAACGAGTCCCAGTAACGGACCAAAATGTAATTTTCAGTGTGATACGATTCTTTAACACATTTTTGTGCCTTGACAAAATATCGCACATACCGACATGTATATAGCGTGTTCACTTTCGCCCCTTTTTTAGTTACACAGATAATTACGATTTATGAAAACAAGGTATGTTTGACGTCATAGAAAGCAGTTGGAATGTAACACATCAAACACTTTCATAGAGAAGACTTTGTATAAATCTATTTTCTATCAACACATTTCGTGAACTCAGAATAAAAACGTGTTTCACTAATTCCTTTTATTCGTTAAAGCAAACATCTTTTATTATTCTAATTATCGCACATTCTTTCTTTTGTTATGTATTTATTACATAATCCAATCATCAATACATGCCAAACATGAACCATATAAAACGATGTCCGAATGAAGGGAAGCAAATCGAATAATTTGCAAAAGTGCTGGACAGGACTGTCGCCCTTTACAGATCTACAGATGACATCCGTTATGGCGAACTCGCTTAAGACGATATGTCGCTATAGGAGGAAAAAATGAAGAAAGTATTTTTATCTGCGTTTGTATACATATACAAAAAAGATTTCATTGTGTTGAGGTTATTTCCATCTCCCGAACAACAAATTGGCATCTTTAAATAAAAAAATAGTTCGCGACCCATGTGTATTCATTTGGTATGATATGGTATTTCAACTTCAAATATTTATTACATTAAACCATACATGTTTTACAATAAATATATGCATACAAACTATGATGACATAAAACATGGTTTAGTTAACAGAAGAGCACATGATGTTGGTATTTGGGATTTTATGATGATACAATACTACAAAGGCAATAACAATTGTTTGTTTGTTCATATAGTATTTTACACCCCTTTTCAACAGTCAGAGTCATATGAGGCGGACAGTTCACCTAACCATCGTTCATGTGAAGAACAAGTATCAGCCACCTATCCTCTGTAAACAACTGCCTACTTTCTCTACCTGCTAGAGACGTGGTCGGTAACGATGCTCGAGCCCACGTCGACCCTCTATCAGAGAGAGGTTACAGTGATTTGAAGTCAGCGACCTTAACCACTTGACCACGGTGGCGGTTTTTGCAATAACTAATACATTGTATAAGTAAATAATGTATATAATTATATCACATTGACTAATTTCTACTAAATTTATTGGTGAGAGGCCTATTTTTCTGCGGTTCTTGTGTAATTATTTAATGGACATTTACATGTACTTGGTTTCGTTTGGATATGTTACATGTCATAATATAGAATTCATAGCTTACGGTCATTGTTACACATAGTAATTCTTTCATGATGGTCATTAACTCGTGTATAATTAAAACGTAAATATATAAAGTCAATGCATGTGTCTTACATTCTAAAGTAGGCTTACTGGTAAATGCACAAAAGCGCTTCTATTTCACAATTATTGACCGCGTACTCACAAAGTAAAACAAAAAGATCACGTTAGTGAAGCAGGAAAGGATAGCAGCTAGCTGCTACTAGTTGCAGGCAAACTAATTTGCATTAGAAAACCACAAGTAGCTGCTAGCTCTAGCAGCTTATATTTAGCTGCTACACAGATGATATTGCTAGCAAGAGGTGTATTATTTCTGTAAGGGCGTTCTCACAAAGTAAAACAAAAATGATAATCACGTCAGTGAAGTTAGCAGCATGGCAGTCAAGCAGCGTGTAGTTGGCAGCCTAGCACCCTAACAATTTATATTTCTACGAGTATAATGCACCAGAAATATGACTAAACACCCAAGAATTGATAAAAAAATACGATTCTATTGGTTAATGGCCATTAGAAGAAAACGATTTTTTTTAAATTTAAAAATTATGAAGTAGGCCGGTGCATATCTTTGCATATCTTTATTGTCCTCCATTTTTGGAGAGTATAACATATTTACAATAGTGAATGCATATCAAGACAACGAATAAACAATTACATGAATATACAATATTTAGCAAAGAAAATGTAGCTATGTATCTAACATCTGTTATATACTGACCTTATCGAAAATGAAATACAAGATACAGAGAACAGATTTAGAATAACGACATTATACGTAGTGTGACTATTTACATATACTTTACCATGTCTGATAAAATAAATATATAATTAGTAGTAGCATGAATGTGTAACTAAGCAAACATACAAACATATACAGTTAATAATACCTACATAGCATACAGTTTAATACATGCACATATGTCAGATAATAAACATATTCACACACATGAAACAACATTTTACCTCAAAGTGACCTGAGTGAAAAGTCTTACTTGCTTAAGAGCTTAACGACCTGCGTTGTGAAATGCATGTACACAAATGAACAATTATCTGTTAATGTAGCAATACTGAATATAGTTTTACACTGATCGATGGGTGGTTGTCGTATAAATGTTATGAAATTATTCGCACCATTTAAATTAAGCATAGTATCCCAAAGCCGTTTCTGAATGTTTACATTTGAACTACAGTATAATAACAAGTGGGCCGGTTCGTTATCAGTTCTTAATGAGCACTTTTGACATGAGCGCACGTATCTGCGGGAAACAAAAAGTCCTATATATCGCATAAGTGTCTTGCATATATTTGCATTATGTGTTGATGCCTGAGCTATAGACCACAGGGGTGATATCCACTTATTGTCCACTATAGTGTTTCTCAACCACGAATGTCCATTCACTTCCATCACATTAACATTGTTGTTGTGTTCAGAGATGACAATGTTATGCAAAGTCCTTTTCCATGAATGTACGGACGGAAATTCCCCTGTTTCAATGAACCGCTTCAAATATTCTAACAAAGAGTATCTTACCAGTAGTCGATACATATCTGGTATGTAACCCGAAGATTGTCTGTCTCCATTATAGTAGCGTATGAGACGGTTCACAAATACAGCCTTGGACAGATAGTGAGGCTGCAATCGACAGAGTTGGCCAAAGAGAGTCAGTTTCTTATAGTTAATCATTGTCTCTATAGGTATTGTACACAGACATGTTAATGCAAACAATGTGCTCGTTGACGTAAAGAGTCCTTGCATTCGTTTAACACAGTGTCTATGAGCACGTTCTAAGATAAGCATATCTCGAGATGAATAATTGTTCCACAACTCGCATGAATATAATGCATTCGGGATTATCACACTGTAGTAGATACGTCTCAAGGTCGCGGGGCTAATCATTGACGGATGTATACCACTTGTACATATTTTCGCGAATGCTCCTCTCAGCTTAGTGGCAGCATCCCGGATGTTGCCTCCTGACAGGAGATGTTTATCACAAACCAGTCCAAGATGACAGTACTTATCAGTTTCTTTTAGTAATTTTTCACCAAGCATAAAGTGTGTTTGTTGTATATTTTTATCATTAAACACTACCACCTCGCATTTGTCATTGTTATAGAGATATCTCCATCGTTGAGAATACGCGTTGCAAATGCCAAGCATGCGTGACATTCCGGCTCTCGAAAGCGAGACAAGGACCATATCATCCGCCACCGTCGGGGATCCTAGCGACATGTCATACATTAAGAGACCATCTCCACAGTTCCTGAGTTCTTCTATGAGTCCGTTGATGTATACCAAATACATAAGAGGGGAACTTTTACCTCCTTGACGCGTTCCTTGTGATATCGGGAATTCTGTTGACAATTTACCATGAAACCGAACCTTGCTGCGCACCTCAGAATACATGTTTCGAAATGCAAGCAATGTTGTATTGTCTACATCCATTAAAATCAGTTTGTAAAACAGACCATCTGTCCACACACGATCAAATGCCTGCCTAGCATCTAGATAGCAAATATACACCTTAGAAGAAAATTCCCGAGCAAAATGAAGGCACTCGCGAAACATGAATAAAGTCATTAAGCAGCCTAATCCTTTTTGAAAACCACCTTGCTGGGGATCAAGTTTCCTGAGAATCTGATCTTGGCATCTCTCTAAAAGTACAAGTTCATATAGTTTAAGAAACACCGATGACAAAGTGATAGCCCTGTAGTTACTCGGGTCATCTTTTCTCTTTCTTCCGCCCTTATGAAGGGTCACAATGACTCCGCTTTTCATATCGGACGGAATATGCAAGGTCCGCAACATATTCGTAAAAAGATTAGCAAGCACTGTAGACATTACATCATTGCTGTGTATTAAATGATCGTACACGATTCCATCGTTGCCCCCAGATTTACCACGCGGGAGTTTGGTGATGGCATCCTGAATAGCTGTCACTGAAACTATAGCATTTTTATCCGGTTCCAGCCGGCTCATGGTGTCCTCCACAACAGTGCGCACGGTGTTCTCCCACCCGGCATCGAAACTTGGGGATTGCGAAGGTGAATAAAGATTTGCAAAATATATACCCCACTGTGTCACCAAACTATCACGATCACGATAGGTCTCTCCATTGAACTTGATGCCGGCTCCAACAGAGTTGGATGCACCTGAGCGGCGCTTGTTAACATGACGCCAAAACGAATGGCTGTCCTCACGGGCCATGGTTTCAAGATTACTGTCTAACTGGGACAAGTAGACCTCCACACAGCGACGATGAAGATACCGGAAGTCACTCTTAGCTGCCTTGTAAGACACGTAGTCCGGGTGTGGCGGGCCCCGCGGTCTCCCAGCACGACACCACCGCCTCTTTTGCTGATTGAGGGGCGTTTCTACAGGATACCAGGGCTGTGGTTCGGCAGGTATGTAACGATCCTATTCGATCCACGAGTCGGGGTCAACGATGCACAGTTCGAACCATGAATCTATAAAACTATCCTATCTAATTTTATTGCTGTTGTCGTCTTGAAATGTTGTTAAAACCGAGTAGTGAGTATAGCGACTTTAAACGCATATCCTGGTCACAAATAGGCCTACTTGTTCTTTTTTAATAAACAATGGATGCGACATGGGAACGCAAGAAACGCCCCTAAATTACGGCCTGCACATTACTTTGAACCAAGCTACTCCTCTGTACGATAAATACTCACTTTTTGTGATATTATGTTTTGTATAAACTTTTCTTTGCTTCGCTCATGACAGCACTTGGTTAGAGAGCTACGTGCGTATTTCGATTTTCTGTCCATTTATTATTAGATCTAGAAAATTCCGACTCTGTATCAAAACGAGTGCAAGCATTTTCTATGGAGATAGAAAGCTATTATTTTTTTCCTTTAGGAAATACTTAACTTCCGCTGAAGAGAATTATGTATATATATATTTATTCAATCCTCCATTATGGAGAGTTTAACATATTTAAAAGTTATAAATAATATACATATAATGGCAAGCACTGGTACATGACAACTGAATACATTCATGTATAGGCCTATATCTAACATGCACATGCATGGTAATAACATACCTCTAAGAAAACAGTAACATATAGTTCACCAGGTAACCCTAACTTACCTAACACATTAATTTAAGCAAGTAAAGATTATTGCAAACACTATGTTTGTATAATGAAACCTTTTATACAGTTATTGGTAGTTGCAATTCTGAAAACTTAAACCCGGTTCTAGTCTTATAGACTATTGTATTTTTTATTAACAATAAACATATTATTGTTATCGTAGGTCGACATGTATTCGATACGTATGTGTTTCGATCATAGGCACTCGATTCCGTGATTTTTATACATTTATGCAAGTTATTTTTCAATTCAACTCATTAAACAACGGAAATCTGTCGATGGAAAATTCTTCATTTTTTTTACCTTATTTGGTGTATAAAAAACACCAAGGTAGTGCACTCGCCATTTTTTCGATTGACGGTAGTGACGAAAATAAGCGTGGGTTCCGGCTTTCCATCTAAAAGCTGCCAAAACGTCTAAATTTGGGGCACACTACAATGAAAGCAAGGTTCCCGAAAAGCTTGTGCAGATTAGAAGGAAATGTTTGGACATAGAGGGCAAATGTCGGTTATGGTCTTCTTAAAGGTCTTGTCCATTGGGCTGTTGTCTCAAAGTATGAAGGCAGTCCATTCATTAATAACAACATTATAGCAAATGATAGCAACAGAATCTAGCAAAATGACCTTTGACAATCATCTGTGACCTTGACTTAAATAAACCAAGCAGCTTGAATGTGTTATGCAGACCTTCTTGATACAGTTAACATATAAGCTAACTTACTTGAAACCCCTCCGAAAGGTTAAAGAGTTACAGAGCGGAAATGATCTGTGACAGACAGACAGATAGACGACGGACATAACAACAGACAACCAGGGAAAAGCAATATATTTCCCTCAGATCTTTTTTGAGGAAACATAATTTCAATGATTTTTTCCGAAAAGTGTCCAAGTAATGGCCTTTTCCTAGCGGCCTACTCGTACATATTAGTATTTAGTGCAATGAAATAAAAGGTAAATAGGGCCTAGAATTTTTTTAGTAATTGCATCACTCCTGTAAGACTGTTATTCGACCGTATATAAACATTTTCAGTACGAATATAGTCCGGTTACCAAATATATCTTCACATACCATAGTATAGGCTTACCAATTCTAGGCATTCAGTCTTAAATTGATTCATATATTTAAAAAGAATCCATTTCTAAACGCTATATGTAACGTAATTGTATTTCTTTTAGGTCTAAATCAATATCAGTAAATATACATACAACATTAAACGATTAGAAAAGGATGCTGTAAGAAGTGTATGTCCACTGTGTTAAGCGTTATCACATCTAACGTTCTAACTGTATTCGAGGTTCGCAACTTTTACAATAAACTGTGCTTGACGTTCTCAAAAATACGAGGACAGACCGACTTTATGCATCAATATCTCTGCGGAAAATGGAAATGGAAAGCTCTGATTTCGCATATTGAGAGAAAATAGATTGGAGTAAATGATGGTATCTTTAAAAAGGTTCAGTTGTGTGTAAAAATGCATTTATGGATCTGGATTCATCAGATCACGCGTTTTCTTTAAAAAATAGCAGACATTTCTAGCGATTTCTCGCTGAAAAATGCACGATTTTCCTCACAATTTCGAGTATTTATTCCTTTTTCAATAGCAAATAAATGTTCATGATTGGTTTTGTTCGGATCCTTCAAGATAACTTTAAATTAAGCCGATACTTATTTTCCGTTCGAAACTGTAAAATTTATCGGCAACTGTGTTCGCCTGAGCAACTGTGTTCGGCTCTTCGGGGTATACGGTGTGTATATAGAGTAGATCCGTCTGTGAGTAGATCCGGGGAATTTCGGACAGCGTACCATATCGGACACCTCTTTATTACTCATACTGACGACTAAACTATATACTGCGCATCGCTGTCGTCTTGCATGCTGGTATATACGGTTATTTTCGTTTAAAGTAATCATCCGCACTGTTACGTCACACAGTCATTTCGGCAATTCTGATTGGCAAAAAAAGTGTAATGTGATGATGTCACATTCTTTTCCCGCCTTGTTGACATTGATACAAAACATACATAGAAACTAGGTACCAACAAATTTACGTTTTCTTAAGCCATTTAAGTAAAATATTATTCATAATAACTTATTTTGAAGCGCAAAAAGTTGCTTTTGGTGATTATATCATGTAAAACTTGAAACAGTATGTTAATTTTGTTCTTTTCGATAAATAAAGAATGTCCGATACAACCCTACCGTCTTTTATGGTTGAAAATGTCTACAGGGGAAAATCGGACAGCAATATAGTCGGAAAGTCTAGAGTGTTAAATGTTTGATTCATGTTAGTAGAAATGAACGAATTTGCTTCTTACCTATAAAAAATATTGTTTTTTTCTTTCCATATTTTGTAGTAAGTAGCACTTTCTCTCCGAAAAATGTTTTTGTTAACTTCAATATGCATTCATATCTTATTTAATTAAATATCTAGTCGTCAGTGATTTTCTATACGTCGTCTTAGTAACGTTTCCACTCTTACTTTTACGTCTTATATCTGCTACTTGATTACATAACGTCGTCACACAATTAAAACCAATTAATTTAATGAATCACTTTTGCAGCATAGATTATGGACATTCCTCATATGCTAGCCAAGCGGGAAATGGGTTGCAAAGACATTCCTCACTACTATGAAATTGTTGAAAAAGAACTGATTAACTTATTAGATCATGAATGGTACTTTGACCATCCCGCTCTTATTGATTTATTTTGCATTTTACTAAAAACTGCAGAGAATACTTATTGTGCACGACTTATGTTGAGAGAAATAAATATATTCAAGAACGATAGTGAAGCCGAGATAAAAAGAATTGTCATACTAGCATGTAAATTGCGTGAAGTTGTACCATTTGAAGACAAATCAAAGCTTTATGAAATTATAGACGACATTAAAATGAATACACTTTGAAATGAATTTGTTTTTATTGTAAACGCTTGAAAAGAAAGTAAATATTCCGACTAAATCGCCTGTTGATAAAACATTACTGCGCCCATATATATAACACATGTATGATCTATATACATACGCACGTTGACAATAACATGTATCATATACTACAAAATAGGAAGGCCACATAGAATGAACCGCAATTGGGTATAATTTTAGAAAGTCGTGGGATCGAGCCCCGCCAGCAACCATGTCTCTATGTGAATCTCCCGTGTAGGGGGAGATAACTCCAAAGTTAAGTTGTTGTAATGTGATGTAACTCGTCATATTAAGCTTATGGGGAATTAACTGACATTCTGGACAACCTCCAATTTCTAAAAAAAAGATAAGAAGTTTCCTTCTGGACAACCTCCAATTTCTAAAAAAAAGATAAGAAGTTTCCTTGAGCGTCACAATTTATTTATCTTTACAACTCGTAAAAATTACTATATTAAAGTGGATGTAACATAATAAAATACTACACATGATGATTTAAACATTAAGTTGTTATAAAACTGCAAATTCGATCTGATTTCAAAGATTCAATATACAAAATATCACCCAACTCGGAATAACAGACTAACATAATAAGAATCATGAACTTTGAACTAACATAATAAGAATCATGAACTATGAACTAACATAATAAGAATCATGAACTATGAACTAACATAATAAGAATCATGAACTACGAACTAACATAATAAGAATCATGAACTACGAACTAACATAATAAGAATCATGAACTATGAACTAACATAATAAGAATCATGAACTACGAACTAACATAATAAGAATCATGAACTAACATAATAAGAATCATGAACTACGAACTAACATAATAAGAATCATGAACTACGAACTAACATAATAAGAATCATGAACTACGAACTAACATAATAAGAATCATGAACTACGAACTAACATAATAAGAATCATGAACTACGAACTAACATAATAAGAATCATGAACTCATATACATAACACTTAAACAATAATCATTCAACATAATCATTTACTTCAAACACAAAATTACTTAAACATAAAATATGTTAAACATAGAAGACAAATATATTCAAAAATGTTATTCTGAATTTTATCCTAAACAGAGCGATGGCACGAAAGTCCAAAGGTATACGGTGCCAGTATGACCGTTCTAAACTGGAACACGCAGTAGCAGCCATAAAGACGGGTCGTCTATCTGTTAGACAGGCAGCCAAGGAATTTAATGTTCCGAAGTCTTCCTTAAATGACAGAGTCACAGGACGGGTATCAGAAGATGCCAGTCCCGGAAAACTGACAGTAATTCCGCCAGAAATTGAAACTGAAATTTCCAGTAAAATCAAACAAGCAGGTAGAATGGGATTTGGCATCACGAGGGCACAACTTTGCATGAAAATTTCTAGAATTGCTCTAGCAATGAGGTTAAAGACTCCTTTTCGGAATGGAGTGCCCGGGAAAGACTGGGTAGATGGTTTCAAAAGGAGACATCCGGATGTTTCTCTGAGATCCCCTACTCCATTGAATTCGGTGAGAGCGCGCATGTTGAATGTTGAGGTCACTAATAAATATTTTACAGACCTTGGTCAGGTCATTAATTGTCTGAATTTCAGAGCTCCCCTCAGCTTATTTGGAACATTGACGAGACCAATGTGTCCCTTACTCATAAGCCGTCAAAAGTTTTAGCTGAGACTGGGCAGTGAAATGTTCCTGGTCGGGTTGGCAACTGTCGTGATGGTGTTACAGTGCTTGCATGTGTTAACGCTGCTGGCAATGATATACCTCCTCTTGTAATAGTCAAGGGACAAACAGAAAAGTCTCTACGTGCTTACAATGTATCACAAGGTCCGCATGGTGCAAAATATACTTATCAAAAGAAGGCCTGGATGGAAGACATCTTGGGGGTGACATGGTTCTAAGATCACTTCTTGAAGTACTGTGGTACAGAGAGACCACAACTAATCGTTCTGGATAGCCATAGCTCTCACAAAACCATTGGATTGATAAGTTTGGCCCGTGAAAATAATATTCATCTGTTTGCGCTGCCCCCACATACAACACAGTACTTGAACCCTTTAGATAAAACTGTCTTCGGGCCATTCCAAAGGGAGTACAATCGTCAATGTACAGACTTTATGTGCAAATCTCCAAATAATATGGTAACAAAATGGGAATGGCCTAGGCTGTTTAAGTCGGCTTATGTAAAAACTATCAATAAAGAGAACATAATCAAAGGGTTTGAATTTTGTGGAATTTTCCCTTTTAATCCGTCAAGTATTCCCAATTCTGCATTTGCTCCATCTTTGCCCTTTGACAAATTGTCTTACGTAGAAAACATTGCAAAAAGTGACCACGCCGCCAGTGCTAGTGTTGTTATCAATACAGCTAGTTCTCTAGAGGAATCCGATACCTCTGATTCATCTGTTTTACCGGAAGGAGCTACCATTATTGCCACAGCAGATGCAAACGGGTGTGCAGATATAGAAGATCCATCTGCTTTACTTGATCTAATAGCAAGTGGACAGCTTGAGATTGTCTCTTCTCCAAATGTTTCAGTAAATGTGGTAAGTCTTGATACTAATTCCTGGTATGAGGAAATAAACAAAGAATTCCAGTTACCAGCTCCTGAAGTACAAAAAACAAAGCGAGTTAATAAAAAACTGACCTCCCATAGACTATTAACATCAAATGAAATTTATGAACAAAAAATACAGGAAAAAGAACTGAAGGAAAAAGAACTGAAAGAAAAACTTGAACAAGAAAAATCAGAAAGGAAAAGGATAAGAGAACTAAAGGCAATCGAAAAGAAAAGCAACTGTAAAGACAGAGGGAAGTTCAAAACGCACAAAGTTGAATTAATATTAGAGTTCAGTTCCAAAGTTATTTTGACTTAAAAATATGTGAAAAGTTATATACCGTAATCGCCCATGTATAAGTTTTTACTTCCAAAATTGGGTGTATCCTACTACATGGCTGTAGAACTCAATGCCATGTTTTCTACTACTCAAAAGTTACAAAACAAACAAAATGGATTGTAAAGTAACAGTTTTTCGCACTTACCTAATGTTTGTAAAACATAAATCCCACAACAATCCTTAACTATTATTAAATATATAAAGCATAGCTAAAATATCCAACATGTGACGTCATAAGCATGGGCAGATTTTTATTCTGCATTAGGCCTGCACTGTCAGTTTCAGGTCTACAGCACGCACAGGGGTGTCAATATTCCGGATATTTCATGCAAATATCTCAAGAAATGACAGTTATTATTAATTTAATCTGCCCTGAAATATATTATTTAATGCCAACTGAGTTAAATATGGAAACATGCGGTTGAGGCAAAATAGATCGGCTGCGTTTAATTTTTAGTATTTTTAAATTTTGGCTCAATTGACACCCCTGTACGCCCTTAATAAACTCCGGGATCTTTACAAAATGTTACCTCATGTAGCCAGCGAAATTAGGTCAAAGTGTGTGTAAGTTTTAAATCAGCATTTATCGTGTCACATGTTATAGTTGCTATTACTGGTAGACACTTCGTTAATTGCATAAAATTGACTCGTAATTACAACTTGCAATTTCGTAGATATGTTTATTCCCCAGGATTTCCGCTGTTTTTTTACCTCCCGCGACCTACACATGGGCGATTACGGTAGTATTAAATCGAGTTGTAATTTCGATTGAATATTTATGAAACAAGTTCATTAGAATGTAAACATTTGATATGAAATATGTGATTAACAAGTGCGCTGAAAACCAGCGACAACGTGTGACAAAAATCAACAATGGCGGTTGAAGAATTTATGTATAATCAATTTACAAAAATTTGGTGTCTAAATATAATTGTTCTTTTAAGTTATGCTTAAATGTCACTGTTTTACAAGTACGAGATGTTAATTGGATACATTTTTAAAAAAAACATAACTGTCCGATACTCCCCTCCATCAAAATCATGTCCGATCTTCCCCAAAGTAGATGTCCGATTCAGTACACTTTCGTCCGGTTCAACCCGTTATCTCATTCAAATATTATAAACATTGCACCTATTTAAAAAAGCGCCAAATTTAACACGTGGGCCGTTGAAAACAAGCTATATCGACAGGTTGACAACGGAACGCGGTGACGACAACGATACAGATAAACAATATTCGTATATTACTGATCATTGCCGAAACTGTCCGATATTACCCGGATCTACTCTAGCATCCCTGCCTCAGGGTACCAATTATCGACAAAAAAATATATTTTTGTATAAATTTGGCATTGCACTTCGGTATTTGAGTTATTATCGATGCCTGCTGAATGTCAAGAAAGTAAGCTTTCAAAATGACCCGATGCAAAATTTCAAGCGCAGCACAGCAGACGATTTTTTGGAAAAACGAAATCGATACATTCAAAGTGCGTAAAGATAAAAAAAAATATCAGTATTTGATAATAAAAAGGCAAAGTGAAATACCACAAATGTGCATGAATACCTTATACGTGTTTTTCAGCACATTTTTATAGTAAAATGTAAACATACTGGTTCCTGGGGAATTGGTTGTGCTTGACTTTAAACCTGACTAAATAACATTCTGCATGAAATTAATCGAGTTAAACTTGTCAAAAAGTATATAAAATATGCCTCGTTGTTTAGTTTATTAGTTTATTTAGAACACCAAAACGCTAGAAAACCAGGCTATGGTAGACAATAGTCTTATTGCAACTAAATATTGGTCATGTCACATGTGGCTACTGCGAAGAAGAGTGACATATATATACCGTTTGTTATGTTCTGTTTTCAAGTGATTTCTGTTAAATATGTGTTCCTGATTAATTTGACACGGTCATTCACAACAATATTTATATTGCCAGTTTCACATTGTCAAACAATATTATTGTCGATAATTGGTCCCGAAAATGGTTCCGACTCGCGATCAAGTATGCATACAATCCAGTGACGTCACAAGTTTACAAGTGTTGATTGCATCTATCTATCTATCTATCTATCTGTTCATACTGCATCACACCCTTTGGAGTATTTTATGCAGGTGCGCGTCAGTGCTAGAAATATTTTAAAAGAAGAAATGTACAGGAGAATTAAGTATATACATGATGTATGTGTGAGAATGGAAACAAAGCTGATAGTGTTAATAAAAGATGAAATGTACAGCTAAAAGATTAAAAACAGCCTAGCCACTCAGAAACTATGGCACAGTTTAGTTACCCCTTGCATTGAGTTGAAAGGTCAAAGATTAGTCTGTGTTTATGTCGAGATGGTTTATTTCAATGTGCCTAATTTGGAAATCGTGTGGCACTAAAATGTTGCAAAAATTGTCGATAATTGGTAACCTGAGGCTATTATGCTAAGAATGAAGGTGAAGAAGCTTTTTAATATTCAAATCATGTTAGTGAATTTATTCCCATCGTATACCTATGATATTAAAAAGCTTATCTTTCTGTGGCATTTATAATGCAAAAGTATTGTACTAAGTGTCTTAAAGACATTGAACAGCTACTATATAAGTGATCTCCCCAAAATCCACATGTGGTCTAATCTCTTAATTGTTTTATTGCCCCTAATCAGATAAAACCAGTCTGGTCCGGTCTGTAGACTTGACACCTAGTTAAAAAGTGGGGTAATAAATTTTATTGATTTACAGTGATAATAAGTTTATGACTAATTTGCTTTTGTTTTTATAAGCATAGAGTAACAGATTATGTAAACAGGTGCTAGTCTATCAATGACTCTGTCTGTTTTATTACCCCCTACTGTGGAATTAGGGGACTTTCTGGTCCATAAGTCACATGTCTCGCATTCCTGGTTCAATGTCTTTAAATGTATAAAAGTTCATTTTTTAATCACTACCTATAAACTTATTGTGGTTCTTTTACTACATTAGTATATATATTTTGTGTGTGTGTCATATTCAGATATGTGAAACCATTAGCTCACACAGAACAAGGTATGCCTGGTCCATCTGAGACAGTGATGTCACTGAAGACAGGTCCTTGATTGACATCATGCAACAAGGCAGAATATGTGTATGTCTTTATCAGTCATGAATTCATTTTTCCTCCTAATCCCATGTAGAAAGATAATTAACCAGTTGTACGTACAGCCATTTAGAAATCTATTAATATAAAAGGTAAAGGTTTTGTTTATTATAGTGTTATGAGACACCTGTCTTATATTGTTTTCTCTTGTCAAAGAACCAGAAAATGTACATCACTTTCGACCCCCCCCACCTCTCTCTCTCTCTCTCTCTCTCTCTCTCTCTCTCTCTCTCTCTCTCTCTCTCTCTCTCTCTCTATCATTGTACCATATGTATATTGTCTATAATATTGTTATTAACGACTACAACAATGTTCTCTTGTTAATATTGACCAGTTGCCTTCTATTACGTCTATTGTAATGTATGTCAATATATGTTGTATATATGTTCACATAGGCCTCCGGCCTAATGAATTTGAAATAAAGTATCTATCTATCTATGTTTGCACTGTACCTCCCGAATCCCTTCTCATGTACATGTCAGTTGAGATCAATTATCTTTCTGGCTGTATCTAATTAAAATATTTTGGTTAAAACTATAATTTGTAAATTCAGTTAATATTATGTTTTGGACAATATTTTGTTTGGTGCTTTTGCTATGAATATACATGTATAGTATGATATATCATCTAACTGTTGCATTGCAAAGTAAATTTAATTATTTATTGATAGATTTGAACTTTTCATGAATTATACTTTAATACCATGTCAGTCAACATTCAAATCTTTCACAAATAAAATTACTGTTCATAATTTCAGTGCTGAATGACCAGTATTACATTTTTTTTTATTTGAGTATAATTCGAAGCAGTTTTTTACTTTTTATTAATGACTTACTACATTAATTTGCGCTGTATGAAGAACAGTTAGTCTTTTAAAAAAAACACAACTTTCAATCAGAAGTTGGTCATGTATGTTACATGTCTTGCAAATGTTACAGAATGAAACAAGAGGTGAAGATGAAAGCAAGACTACCTGCTGGCTTCATGCAGTGCTAGTTTTGTTGTTTCGTTTGAGTGAGTACTATCAAATTTTAATCAGTAATTTAATTCAATAATATTAGATAACAAGGCTATCTAAATAGAATTAAAAGTTTTATACTTTATTTGCCATCCAAGAGAGAAGTTTGTTACCCGGTACTTGTTTGTAGCTTTCTCTGTAACAATAAATGTACTGCTATTATGTAAACCAACTACCAGTGTTTGGGTACTTCTTCTCAAATTTGCTTTATTATTTTGTGCTTTCAAAGATTGAGTGGAAGTAAAATATTTTACGGACTGAAGATTTGTATCCATTCCAAGGTCATCTTTAAAGCCCACAGATTAGGCATCCCCTGTTAATACTGCTTCACAATAATGTGTTCATTGTCAATATTGTTGCTCTTGTAGCATACCAAGCAGACAGATTATTAACAACTTATGCTTTTATGCACTCCTGTAGAACTGATAGATAGATGGGGCATACTGTTTCTGGCCTGTCTGTCTGTCTCAAACTTTAACCTTGCCTACAAGAACAAAAAACATCCACCTACAGTCAACAAACTTCATTATACTGGTTTCTCTGGCCAACCTTTACATGACCTGTGCAATTTTAGGTGAGTGCATGTAGGTCAAAAGGTCACCCTAAGTGTGTATTGTGTTTTAGAGCAAAATTATCTCATTACTACTGTAAAACTTGTCCTTCCGACCACCTTTTACAAGCGACCTCCTGTCTTGTGCGACCGCTCTCAATTCCTCTCAAGTTTTTAAACGTTAATTTAACTTAGTGATGCGACATCCTGTCTAATGTGGTTAACGACCAGTACTTTCTGAGCTCAGAAATATGCCTTCCCTTCTTCTAAACTGTGATTTCTTTTATCTGAACAGCATGTTAACTCTTCAAAGACATTTTTTATATGTTTTACAAAATAAATCAAAAAATTAGATTTTAATATTTTGTTAAGATTTTATGTACAAAGTACAGTTTTTAAAATGCTAAGCCACAGTTACATTTGTCTCTGTATAAAATGTTTAACTGCCAAATTAAATGTACATGGTTTCATACTATTTCATAGTATGTAACTCAAATCCTTAGTTAAGAGACCACCTGTCTTCAGAGACCGTATTTTAGTTTTCCCTTGAGGGGTGACTTAAGACAGGTTTACTGTATAAGATGTATTTTATTTTACCATCTGTTTTGGGCAATGATAAATTTTATTTTACTTCTTTTTAGCTCACATGTCACAAAGTGACAGGGTGAGCTTTTAGGGCCACATTTTTAGCTCAATTTTAGCAAAACTGGGTCAGAAAGTTAATATTGACAAAATCTCGGAAGAGTTCGATATTGGGCCATTTTGGCTGAAAAACTAGGTCACCAGAGCCAAATAAGGGAAAACCTTGTGAACACTTTAGAAATCACTGTTTTGAATGGATCTTCATGAAACTTTGTCGGAATGTTTATTTCAATAATATGTAGGTCAAATTTGATAATGGTCCATTTCTGGTCAAAAGCTAGGTCACTAGGGCAAATTGCTGGAAAACCTTGTGAACAATCTAGAAGTCACTGGATTATCATGAAACATTGTCAGAATGATTGTCTTTATAATATCTTGGAAGAGTTCAAACATGGGTCATCTTGGGTCAAAAACTAGGTCGCTAGGTCAAATCTTATGAAAAACCATGTTAACACTGTAGATTTCACAGTTATAATTGGATCTTCAACAAACTTTATTAAATTGTTTATTTAAATGGTATAATAGTTAAGTACAAATATGGGTCATATATATATATGGGTCAATAACTAGGTCACCAGGCCAAATCTTAGGAAAACTTTGTTAACACGTAGATGTCACAGTTTTGATTAGATCTTCACCAAACCTTGTTAAAATGTTTGCCTCAATGATATTGGGGTCAAGGTTGAATATGGGTCAGCCAGGATAAAAAACTGGGTCACCAGGTCAAATCTTAGGTAAAAATCTTGTAAAAGCTCTAAATTGCATAGTTTTAATTGGATCTTGGCCAAACCTTGTCTGATTGTTCGTCTCGATGATATTAAGGATAAGTTCAAATATGGCTTATCTAGGGTGAAAAACTAGGTCATGAGGTCAAACCTTAGGAAAACATTATTAATACTGTAGATGTCAAATTTTGATTGTATCTTCACCAAACCTTGTCAGAATGTTTGTCTTAATGATATGTAAGACAAATTCGAACATAGGTCATCTTGGGTCAAAAAATAGGTCACGAGGTCATATCTTAGGAAAACCTTGTCTATGCTGTAGTTTTCATGGTTTTGATTGGATCTTCACCAAATTTTGTCAGAATGTTTGTCTTATTTATATGTAAAACAAGTTATAACATGGGTCATCTGGGGTCAAAAAAACTAGGTCACAGGTTCAAAACAAAGTTTTAATGAGTGAACAGTGATTGTCATGTGAGCTATATAGGGCCATCATGGCCCTCTTGTTAATGTAACCATATAGCATTTGGATTATAAGGATTTTATCTATTTAGTTCACCTGCTTATTTGAGATTTACAAGGTCAAATGTCATTACAGGATATGGGTGCATGGACTCTTAGGGCAAAGTGCACAGTTTTGCACATATACAGACATGGAGGACAGTGCAAAAGAGATCCTGTCTGTGGTGACTGTGGATAAGGAGACAGGGAAATCTAGTTTTTGGATGGAAAAAGAGGGCTTTCTTTGAACTCTTTGGTCTTTCAGGATGAACATGTCTAGAGAAAGAGGTCATGACAGATACTCATCAATCAATCACAGCTATCTAAGTAAGTTGTTATTTTTGCTTTGTATTGCTGGTGTGATAAGTTAATGCAGGTTTATATTTCATACTTTGGTAAGAGTATCCCTAATCTTGATTGGTAATAATCCATTCTTTATTATTCCCATACCGATGTTTACACCTGAGGGGACTATATAGTAGGTTTGCCGTCCATCAGTATGTCTATCTGCCCGTCTGAAAATGGATGCTGCAAAAAGATGAATAACTTGCACACTTAAATGTAACAACATTCAAATGTCTGCAATATCAGATTAACATACTGACCACTGGACTACAGACACTCTAAAAAGTTGGTAGTCAAATCTTCACTTATCACAGGATATTTATTATAAGACATAAATTAACATGTATCTTGTCATTATAGTTAAATGTAATGGCTTGTTATGATGTTTAAGCAATAATAATGATGCGGCAAATGCAGTTTTGTAGTCCTTGAAAATGGGGAAAAAGTACTTGAATTCGGTTTTGAAAGTTTTGTATGAACCATGAAAATTTTTAATTTTGACATTTAAGTTTACACAAACTTTTTAAAGCACATTCATGCAGATTATTGTTATTTCTATCCATTTAAGTAAGTTATACCTGTTATTTAAGAATTTTGACGTAATTTGAATTTCTGCACGTAAATATGCAGATGTGTGTACAGTCTGAGAAATTAGCAGTTGTCCAGGACAACCAAATTTTCATTCGGACAACCAAAATCTTGGTTCCGACTACCAAATTTTCATTTATAAAACAAAACAAAAGCAGCTAAATTTCTGTTTCGGGCAACCACATTTCAAGCCTTACTTTCACAGACTGTTTGTAAGGCTGAGAGGATGGCCGTTCCGAATTTGTTCACGAAAATCGGCCAACCAAAAAGCCGATTTAGTAGGGCTAGGTACCCAGGGTCCTAGCTTGAACAGCCCAGTAATGGTGTGTACCCCTTGTATGCTTACTACTGCGGTAACGCTATTACTGTGGGTGCCAAATTATAATAATGACTGGAACATGCGTGTCGCCTTCACTTCCGTTTCCGTCTAGCATTTGTTTACATTGCGTAACAAGACTTTCAAACATTTTCATCAATGATTGATGTCATTTTTACAGTTAAGTCAATTAATTTTATCGTTCATACTGCTATTTGAATTCAATTCAAATTAGCACTGATGTATAAATGTGTCGCATTTTAATGCATTTTACCTCTTAAAAACACAGTTTCGATATTTCTGCAATTAATAATTGGTCCGCACATTGGTTGGAGTTTAGTACTGTTGCAGGAATTTCCTGCCTTACTACGTATCTCACATTTGATTGGTCGATAATAAGGTCACCAAGCAAAAATAAATTTGGCCATCAGTGCGTCAAGAAATGCGTCAGTTGAAGTATTATTTTATTGTTACTGAGAGTATTTTTATGTTTTTTGACAAGAAGAAGAATAACTTATAAGGATTAAATTATTATTGTTGTTTGATTGCAGACTTTCACTGTCGTGCATTTTAGAGTAGGTAAAAAGTTTTGCCTGATTTGTGAAGTCCATTTTGAAATTTGTGATTTTTGCTGTTAACCTTTTTAAGTTAAATTTTGACAGAACTACTCATTCAAATGTCTTCTAAATTTAACATAATGAAGCCATTTCCATCCAATTAACGTCTCTCGCTATTTTTTATGTTTTCAAGTTGTACCGTGAGTTTTAAATAACTATAAATGCTTTCATTTAAGTACAGTTTTGAACTGCGTTGCGATCTCGACTCTACATGATTTGGAGACTTCATAAGTGAATGAAATATAGCAACTTTACTTTGAAATTTGGTCGGCAGATTTAAAACATATTAGTAAATATCATGTGAAGATTTTGTAACTTTAGGACTCGGCCGTTCTTAATAAAATGCTGTGTCCACGAACTTCTGGATCACCCCTCGTATTTTTAATTTTCAATTTCTGTTGTTCCTCATTCCTTAATAGTTCGTCCCAGCTTGGGACTGCACATTCATATCTTGAATAATACATAAATATCTATTTTTATCAATTTCTTATTCATTAATGACCAGCATATGCAATACTTAGTCCAACTAATTGTACACTACAGAGATATCGAGACATTATTTGCGCTTGCTGATATCTATTGATGAAATAGCAAAATCATGAACAGATTATTCATACATCTCATACTAACGCAATACTGTATACATGCATACACACATCAAGGTCGAATTACAATGTAGTACTTTGTACATGTGTATTAGCTGTTACGCAGAAAATATGCAGCATTTTTAGCTCACCAAAGTGCTCAAGGTGAGCTATTGTGATCCGTTTACTCAAACAAATAGGGGTTTAGGTGACTATAGGGTTATGGTTAATACTCTTTATTTCTAGTACAGTCACTTAAAAAGTGAGTTTATGCGGCTAAAATTCGCTAAAATTGGGCTTTTCATTTGAACATCCGTCTGTCCATCAACAATTATTTTAAACTTCTTTTTCTTAAGTTGGCCAATTTCAACAAATCTTTACTGGAATGTTCCTTGCATTGAAGGTCTACCAAAGTTGTTCAAAAATTAGATTTCATTAAAAAATATGATTGCCATGGCAACCAACAGGAAAAACTTTAAAAATCAGTTTGTCCGAAACCACAGAGCCAAGAGCTTAGATACTTTGTGTATAGCATTGTCTAATGGAACTCTACCAAGTTAGCTCAAATTATTCCCCTGAGGTCAAAATTGGCTCTGCCCCTTGGGTAAATTGATTTTACGTAGACTTATACAGGAAAATGTAAAAAATCTTCTTGTCTGAAACTGCAAGTTTTTTTATCTTTATACCAGTATTGTTGCTCATCACTTACATTCAAATAAATTTCTAAATTTAATAAAAAAGGTATTTCTACGACAGAACTGCAACCAGACAGAACTGTGGCCATTCTGCAGCATGTCTGGTTTTATAATGCTCATGGTTCAACTTAAAATTCATTCATTGCATTAACAAACTATGTCAGTTTGTAATACATGGGACAAACCTATAAAAACCTATAAAACATACATGTACATACTGTTTCGTTTTCGTAGTACATAATACTGGTCATTGACAAGCACACTTGATTAGCAAATATTTAAGTTGGTGGCTTTATTTGCATTATTCATTTCGTATTGCCAGGGTTGTCTCACAGCCTGTATGGACAAGTGAAATTTGTAAATATCATATGGACAAGTTGAGAAAATGCTTCTGGCAAAAAACGACAAGTAAGTCGAAATCAGATTTTGCCAACTCTGGTGCCCGGCCCCATTTGTACATTTCTAGTGTTCTTCAGAATACTTCAGAACTGGTGAAATGACAGAACTGGCAAACAAACTGTATGTTACTGGTGGCCGGTACGGGATACTTATAATATAGAATTTAGAACCGAAATAGAGCAAAGAAAAAAATGCATTAACAACAAGAAACGCGGCAATATATAGAATTTAGAACCAAAATAGAGCAAAGAAAAAACTACATTAACAACAAGAAACGCGGCAATGTCTTCATCAGTGGTTCAGTTTCCAGCGCGGCTGATAAGTTAACAGTGATTTTTACACTGTTGGCATAGAATGCAATCCCAAGCTTCCGAAACCGATTGGTACGAAATTCCACCAAGTATAATTACAATTATTACACGTCACTCCCATTTCCTATGTAAAGTTGACTATACTTGAAGTTGAGCAGACATTAATTTTTCATAATTCTCACTGTAATAACACATGCGCTGAAATAATGCACATACAGTTCAAACAGAGTTTTGATTATTAAATCATTTTCCATTTATTTGATGAGTTGTTCATAATATAATATGTTCTAGATTGTACATTCTACTTGAAAATACTTTTAATTAGACCAAAATTTCATTTACTGAATTTGAAGCGCTAGTAATAGCTTGACTGTCTAATATAATATGTCACTGCTTATTAAAATGTGGTAATATTTATTTTTAATTTTTATATTTCTATGAAATCTTCGATATCTGAGGGCTCTTATAAAATCAAAAAATTTGCCAGTTTTGACTGATTTATGTCTCTGACCGATTCTGGAGCGATCATTAAGAAGAAAACAATTAATGCATTGAAGTGTTTGCAGTTAGCTGTTTCAATCAGACAGATCATGAAGTACCTCATATACAAAAGATAAACTTATGTAATCAATTTCAGTGGGAAAATAGAGTGATGAGACATAAATATCTAGAGATTTACTTACTAAACTGGTTCCCATTCCATGTTTTGGTGCACCTTTGGTGCAGACAAGTCAACAGGAACCAGTTTATTAATTTATGTGCATGCACACCGTTTACATGGAGTTGTCTTCTGATTGTCTGAAAGTCTTCCCCGATCATGAAGTAAACGTAAGATGTGAGTGAATGAGTATGATTTCGCTCGCTAATACAGACCTGAATGAACATTGATGGAACGCACACGGAACACCTTTCTTAATTTAGAAACTGTTCTTAGTATGTCATGTTTTGGGTAAAGTGATACATATCTGGGCATAATAATCTGTTTGGAATGTTATGTACAGAGAGATGATGAACAACTGCATGGGATGCATGATTTGTGATTACAGTTCATGCTTTTAAAGGTAATTCTTGGGGGGGGGGGTAAATTTTTGAACACATAATGTTCTTAGGTCATGTGTTATCTGCAGGCAGTTACCATGGCAGTTGCATGATAAAGGGCTATCTTGGCCCTCTTGTTAAAGAACTGAACATTTATATTTTGTGTATTATAGCCAAATATTTGTTTCTTTTACATGTGAAATGTTGGACATGTTGTCTAATCATTCAAATAAAATATCTGTAATACTAATATATAATTAAGTATTACTTGTTTTATTCTTTCAGTACTTGGACTTCATTGTTAATACAGCCATGGTAATGCTAAAATGAAAGAGAATTTGGAACTGATTGACAGGTTTTTGTTTCACCATATTTCCCATCATAGTTGTTCCTAAGATATTATATGCATACATTTGAAATACAATCTGCCTCAATCATTAATCAAGTTACTTTGTAAATTATACAGTGTATCATTTATATAACTAATAGATGTCTGTTTCTCTGTGACTTGAATAACCATCTACATCATGAAAGTGTGTTAAGCTGTGTTTCACAGTCTATGTATATGCAGAATAATTGTTTGGATATGATAATAGTCATACTCAAGTATAGCTAAATTTTAAGGACATATATCACAATAAACTCTAACGGACAGACTTTTTAAAAACTTCGCATTTATAAAGATTAATCCTTTCCTACCACAGGATAGCGATGCGCAACAACAATTGTGATATAAGTCTTTAATAATGAATATTGGAAATTATACCAATGAAAGGGAGGTAATTCAATAATTGAAAATCGACAGAATTAAAAATAATAATGATACATTGATGCATGATTGAAGAATCATTACTTACTGATGTAGATATTGTTATAAATAGATGAAGAAAGGTTTCTGTTATCTGTGAAATGTTGGACATGTTCTCTTGATTCATTCAAATAAAATATCTGTACTACGTAAATATATAATAAAATATTATTTATTTTCTTTCAGTACTTGGACTTCATTGTTGATACAGCCATGGCAATGCTAAAATGAAAACGAATTTGGAAAGGATTGACTGATTTGTGTTTCACCATATTTCCCATCATAGTTGTTCCTAAGATGTGCATGCTGCTTATGTTGCTTACTGAGTCTGATTTTCTAGGACAAGTTTACTTGATTAATCTATTAAGAGTGGTGACTCATGAAATAGAAAATTTTTCTTGTTAAAAGGTTGCTTCAATTTTTATATAATTTTGAAGATTAACATGTTTTTATTCAGTTTTTAGTGTCAAAGGTATTATGACCATGATTAAATTTTTTACAAAATGAGGGGTTAATAATAAAGTTTATACAATTTTTACATATTGAAGGTATAACTAGGATTTTGAATGACATTGATTACACTGAAAAAGTTAAACACCTATTTAAAATATGACATGAAAAGTACATGTCCATGTTCATATAAGAAAGTTATCATGTGAAAATGTTAAGTCTCTTAGCATTTATTTTTTCAGCAAAAACTGGACATTTCTTAGTTAATGATCTACTTCAGGAAAAAAACACTGCATGCTGCGTAAATGACTGCATATATACATATGAGAAACAATATTTGATGGACTTGTATGAATTTTGGATGAATATTTTTCAACACATAAGTGTTCATATGCTGAACTTAATGATAACATACCCCACCTAGTGTTTTACAACAACTATGCACCCATAAAGTCTGTTATCCTAGTATCAAACATGTTAGTTTTGGTTGCATTTCTTTGAATTTTAACAATATTCAGATACATTTGTAATTTGAATTACAATCTGTCTCAATAAACAGATTATTTATGTCACATGGGTCTTTTTGTCCTGTTATTATTGGTATTTATATTTCTGGCCACTTGAATAGAAACAATCATTATCATTGTCATTAATATTCTTCCAGTCCGGAATGGTACGGTCATATGTAATTTTTATATATGACCTATACCCTAGTCCACTGCACTAGCACGCACTTGCCGTTTAGCCTTTGTGGTGTGGAAACACACGAGGTGTTGAGTAAACGTTAAATTTATAGCGTGTTATACTTCATTCTTTCAGGTTATATTTGCATTGTGTTCTATATGCCATTTGTTGTTGACTGTCATGTTTCGTATCATTTTATGTTTTGTACTTGTGGCCAGGCACTTGCCATTTAGCCTTGGTGGTGTGGAGACATACGAGGCGTTGAGTAAACGTTAAATTTATAGCGTGTTACTTCATTCTTTTAGGATAAATAAAACTACCCACATAGTAGACCTGCAACATTAATTTTGTACTTAGTAAATTATACAGTGCATCATTTATATATAACAAATAGATGTAAGTTTTTCTATGACTTGAATAACCATCTACATCATGAAAGTGTATAAAGCTATATCTGATAGTCCTATTGCATGCAGAATTATTGTTTTGATGTGATAAAAATCACACTAAAGTAGCTAAATTTTAAAAATGAGTATATTTGGTTCAACCTATGTTCATAAGTAAATTATACCTTGTGCTTAAAGGGAGATAACTCGAAAACAAAAAATTAACTAAATTAAAAGTAAAATATTCAGAATAATGATACCTTGATGCATAAGTGAAGAATCATTATTTACTTATGTAGATATTGTTATAAATAGATGAAGAATTTGACTGCTGATTAATTAGGAATTCATGAATAATAATTCATTAAAAATTATCTTTTAGGAAAGAGTGATTTTTAGGCATTTTTGTATGATAACTATAACCATATTAAAATCATGTTTCAGGTGTTCAACATCAACTAGACAACAAGTTGGCCTGGCTATCCCTGAGACTGTCAGTAAGGAAACCATTGAAGCTACTGTTGCCACCAACTGTGTTAGGCAGAATTGCAAAGGTTGGCCAACATTTGAGTTTTATTATACAAATGTTGTAATTATGTAGCAATCTTCAATTTAAGTTGGTTATACTTCACTTAAGAATTAGAGTATATCACTCTCAGGCTTTTTAAACATGGTATACATATAATGTACACATTTTATACAACTTCCTTATTATATGTTTTTTGTATTATTGTTTGTGTCTTAACTGTCTACAACCTAATTACAATTAAGATTTATGGACTAATTAAGAATATAGTATTATAACTATTTTGTCAAGCATTAAGTTTACAGTCTGCCTTGTTGTTATAATTTATTAACTTTGACCAAAATATAAACATGAAAGAAAAACTTGACTATTTGTATTTAAAATATAGTCAAATAAAAGTTCATTTATAACTGAAAGTTTAAAACTGATTTTCAAGTTATATCTTTATTGCTCACTTTTTTGTTAAGTGTAGTTTATTCTTTACATTTTGCAGATATCTCCCATTAAAACTTTGAAAATGGAGAGTTACAAACAAGATTCATTAGACTGGTGGATGTCTTTGGGCTCCAGTAAAAATTGCATTATTTGGAAAAGAAGCTGAGGGATGATACACTATTGGTGATGTTGTAAAAGTTACAGAATTTATGTCTAGCCTTACACCAAGGGACAATCTCTATTTACAATAAAAACAAGCCATAATAGAGGTAGAGTTGTTCACTACCATTGGTACTATTTCTTCAAGTAATACTGTATTACATTTGATAATTTTTTTAACAAATAAAAAGCCTGTAATAAAAATTTCTGTAATGAATTTTATTGAACGATATAATTATTACATAAATGAACTAATTATTGAATGACTTCATACCATCAGCAAAGTGTTCGAGGTCACGCCGCGGCTCACAAAAAAAAGCAATATAGGACACCAGTCAATTCATCTATTCCAAAGGTTAAAATTGAGAACAAACTAAATTGCGATGATTTTATACGATTTTTACCTCTCGTAAACATTTGGAGCCACTTTGGTTGGATTTTTGTCTCAAGTGGCAATCAACAGCATGGGCCATGAATGATTGTTTTTGTTTGGCTAATCAGTCTGTGTAGAAAAAAACATACCCATCCATTGCAAGTGCTTTTGAATAATCTACTTAATGATATGTTGATTACTGTAATATTATTATCTTTTTGTTGTTTGTACTATATATTATGATTTAGTAAACAATATTTGTCACCTTTAGACTATGAAATGATTACAAATGTCTGGTGCAGTTCCATCCCAGTGAAAAAGTTAATTGTGCTGTCAATTAATAAGCAGTGTGCTGGAATCAGAGGTCCCAACTTTAACAATTTGAAGTCACATAAGTCAAATTTGTGTACTCCTACCTTAGCTGCAATGAACATGGTATCTATCATTGTCACCATTTTATTTGTGCATATAGTATAATAGATTTATCATTTTATTTTATCAACTGACAGTTTTTTTACATTTTTGTTTTGGCATTTTAATTTTTAACTTATGATCTATACAACTAAAAAGTCTATGCAAAACATACTGTATTACGTAGTTAATGTACATCATTACATAATTCTTACTTTACAGATTTTCATGATATTTCAACTCTACATTTTTTGTCGAATGAATCCACATTAAAGAGACATTCTTACCTTATCTATCTTGACAGTCAAGATCTGAGTGAGAATCTATGTTTTAGCACTATAGACTGTTCCTTTGTATATGATTGATTATAATGATGTGCTATATAACCATTTTACAGGATGTGGGATATGAAAATTGTAGACAACAAGTGTTCAACATGCAGTGAAACCCCATCTGAAGAAGCTTATTTTTGTTCGGCAGTCCTGTTCATAAAATAGAATCTTTGTGCATGGTCTTGCTTTAGTTTTGAATCCTTCAATAGCGAGATAAAGAAGTCAATTCATTGCACAGGCAAAGTCTGCAAGCAGATATTTTAGACTCTACAATCTCAAAAAAGAATTTAATCAAAAGCCAAATGATTACCTTTTGAAAGTAAAGTTAGATGCTTAATGGAAAATGTGATGGAAAGCAAATCTGAACAGTTCGCTTTCCAGTGCTGTGTGATCAAAGTGATTCCTGTGAGTGATGTATTTACTGATGAAGTAAAGACACAACTAAGACAGCAGATTGGTTTGAACTGTGAAAATGATTTTTTCTCTGTAGCACGAAATGGGTATCTAATGTACAGTAAAATGTGTACCAAAGTCAGAAAGCAAAACTCCTACACTGTTAACTTAATCAAAACATTCTGCACAAATATTGAAGCTATCGCAGTTGAAGTCTACAGATACCTTATGGAAAGCAGATTAGTCGTTTCATGTGTATCCATTCTGCCTAGAAGAGTTGGTTACTTGCAAAAGACCATTTTTGTTGGGTAAGTGAATTAGAGTCCATCTGTCTGTCATAAACTTTTATCCTTGTATATAATTTTAACACAAACTTTTCCACATAGGTTTGAACTTTATAATTATGGTGGCTTTTCATGGCATATGTTCTAGGTATACATTTTATTTAAGTTCTTTTAATTTGGCCCAAATTGCATTATTAATTCATTTGCATATTTTGAATATCATGAAGAGCAGCTGTACCCCATCACTGGTTGCTTGTGTAATTTTATGTAGTGCAACACAATGCATGCAGTGCCATTCCTTTCTGTACTACTAATAATCATTTATCTCAGATACAATTTAAGACGGCTGCTGTCTTAAATTGCTCTTTTTGTGTTTTTACAAAATATTGTGTCTGTTTACAGAGAAGAATACAATACAGTTGTTCCTGTGGAATACCTAGGACAACCAATGATGGTGGTCAGTACTAGAGAGGAATTGTTTGCTGCCTTGCTGCCAAATAATATTGAGCAGGACTAAACAAAACATGTTGTAAAGTACTTTCAAGTAGTACTCAATGACTGAGTATAGTGTTTGGTTCAATAGATTAACTGGATGTGAGGATGATAAAATACCAGTGTGGATTTAATAATTAACTTTGATGAATTATTTTTGTTCTTACAAACCAAGCTAGGACTTATATACATACCTAGATTCGTAACTGCTAAAAATAGCTCAAACGATATCGAGAGACGATCCCACGATGCATTGCTATATACTCGGCAATGTCCGACAGCTGTAATCGGGTGTTTACAAACTTGATTATACTAAAAAATACTCAATTGGGCACGGGAAATTGGTTAAGGATGCAACAAATTCCATAAAGATATTGAGATACATTTATAATCCACAATGCCTAAGTATTAGCATTGAAAAAGGCAACAGTCGAACATTTTGAATTCCAAGATGGCGGACGTCTATTATAATTCTTTCGTCTTCGAGATTAAACATTCGGAATACCATGGATATATTTGCTGTAGTTAACATTCGGATCATCACAGATATTTTCGCTATTGTAAACAAGAGCATGAAATCCTGTTGATTCACGTGTTATTACCACAGGATTTGATTACTTTTAAATGTTAACATGGAAGTTGTGAATCCATGTATGTATATAAGTCCTTGTACAAACTGATCATTCATCTATTAGTTTTAAATAGATATATCCTGTCTTAAGGAGTTGTATTTCAAGCTTGTAGTCTTCACTTATTAAATAAAGAGGTTTTATGGGGGGGATCATTGTGACATTAGATTGCATTTAATTTGGGCTCAAATGATTTAATAAAATGTTTTACCTTATTTATACCAGATATTTGCCGACTTGCCCAGAAGTATGAGCTCACAGATTATATATCATCTTACATTGGTACTGCTGAATTTCCATCAAATCTTCAGTGGAAGAAGATTGTAAATAAGAATGTTGTAAACCGGACAAAAAATGAGATATTGGAGAGGATTAAATCAAGTGATAAATGGGACAATACACAACATGTATTAATTAGATATAGTTACTTCCCTTTGTTGGAGCTTGCATGAAATAATCCAAAGATGCTGGTCATTTGCATAAAGCTTGTACAAGGTATTGAGGATTTTTGTCATGTCCATACATCGATATGTGCAGATCATGTTAGCTTATAAGAACAGATAATTTTTTTATAAGAACAGATAATTTGATAGTTCATTTAGTGTGCCTTTGTAATTGTAAAGAAAGTCATGGAAACAATTTGTGGAGATTAATGTATGAGCATGCGGGCCATGATAAATTCATTAGATACTCATTGTTATGTGTTTAGGATCAATGTGCCTATGTGTTGAAATTCGGATCGCAAAACTTCAATGGCTGTTTTACAAACCTGAATGTTACTAAAACTGTTGTTAAACTTTTGCCTTGATAATTCCTTGGATTCACTAAGAGTATGTGGTATGTGTTCTTGTTCTAATATTTCAATGAATTAATGTCTATTGTATAAATGATAATGTGTGTGTATCAGGTGCTATATTATCCTTTTTAAAGAAGACTTAATGCAATAATATTATAAAATTGTTACAATTACAATATTTTTGTGAAAAAGAAGTCCTAAATTCAATAACATGTAAATTGTTTAATTTATCAACGTTTCGGCCATATTGGTCTTCATCAGGATTGATGATTTGTAATATAAACAAAAAACAGGAAATGATGTCATCAATGTCATGCGATGTCAATAACAAATTCAAATTATGACATACAATTTTGCGCAATGTTTGTTACATAGGATACAAAATGATACAGCCTAGCACTGGTAAGATACAAATAAAATAGCAAGATATAATTACAATGACATTGTTGCTTTTCACATTTCTTACTATAAATAGTTTCATTGATTCACATACATAATCCAACTATGAGCCTTTTTTGCTCTCTTTATAAAGTTTGCTTTCATTAAAGATTGTTGTTAAAAAAGGCCATTTCTATTCCTGGTAAATGATACAAGTTGTCTTAAATTTTCGCTTTCGCTTCAGGACACTTAAGTTCACCGATTAACTTTTTATTATTATTGAGCTGATAATAGATACTGTTTCAATTTACTTAGATGTGTATTGAAAAGTTTATTTTTGGTATTGTACAATATTGTATATTAGTCCTTAAATCTTATTGTTAATAATGTTAATATGTCACTTGTAAATATGTTTTGCTCTCAACTTGCAGAGGAGAATAAATATCTATCTATCTGTATCCGTCCATCTTATCCATCCATCCATCTATCCATCCATGGAGATCCATGGATATCCATTCTGATTCTAGGGATTATTCTAGTTTTCATCTCCAGATCATAAAACATATTGAATAAATGAATTATGTTATTAATTATGTTCAATCCTTCATTTTCTATTTAATGACCTATTTAATGCTATTTTGAATTCTGGGTATTATCCTGAAAAATGGACTGAAGGAGTTATAATTGAATTATTCCCTTACATCAGAAAGGTAATACGGACGATGTATATAATTATCGTGGTATAACTCTCGTTAACTGTTTTTCGAAACTTTTTACATGTACTACTACACTGAATAAAAGAATTGAATCTTTTTGTGAAATCAATAATGTTATTTCCAATTCTCAATTTCGTTTTTGGAAGGGTCATTATACAGTTGGTTCTATCTTTGTTTTAACAACTTTAATACAAAAATATCTTATATCTGAGAACAAATGATTATATGTTTGTTTTGTTGACATGATGAAATGTTTTGATAGTATATATCGTAACACAATTTGGATTTAGACTAAATGATACAAACAGATCGAACTTCAAATAATTTCATAACTCGTGAAAGAAGAATTGGTATTTTTTTGTGATAAGTCAGATCTAGAAGATGAGTTTCATTTTATTTGCATTTGTCCAAAATATTTATCATTACGTAAAAATGCATTAAGAGATATTCCTATGTTAGACCTTCCATGTACAATTTTTTGGAACTTTTAAACTCTGTTAATAAAAATATTTTATTTAACTACGAAATTAATTACAAAATATATCTTCATACATGACTAGTTAACTTCGCTTTGATGTGTTGATTTTATATTGTGTATGCATATTTTGCTTATATATAAATGATAATTTATATATTTAGTTTCCCTAATCCTCTGTTTTGTTTTTAACTTATTTATGTTTACTCCCATGTCGCATGTAAATTATGTACATATTTGTGTTATATAAATGATGACGAATGAGCCTTGGCTCAAGTCATGTAATAAAGTATCTGTTCTGCTCTATTCTGTTTCTTTTTTTCCAGAGTGCACTAAAACAATTATCATCTGAAACAGCCATTGTCTCATACACTAATTAAACAAGCATTATTTAACACATTGAAACAGTAATTAAATAATACACTGAACAATCATTATCTAGTACACCAAACAATCATCATCTAATACACTAAACAATCATTATCTAGTACACTAAAACAATCATTATCTAATACACAGAAACAATCATTATCTAGTACACCAAACAATCATCATCTAATACACTAAACAATCATAATCTAATACACTAAAACAATCATCATCTAATACACTAAACAATCATAATCTAATACACAGAACAATCATTATTTCATATACTATAAAAATAATCATTTAATACACAGAAACAAACATTATCTAGTACACCAAACAATCATCATCTAATACACTAAACAAACATTATCTAGTACACTAAAACAATCATCATCTAATACACAGAAACAATCAGTATCTAGTACACTAAAGCAATCATTATTTTTATATACTATAAAAATAATCATTTAATACACTAAACAATCATAATCTAATACACTAAACAATCATTATCTAGTACACTAAAACAATCATTATCTAATACACTAAACAATCATTATCTAGTACACTAAAACAATCATTATCTAATACACTAAACAATAATTATCTTATAAACTAAAACAGTCATCATCTAATACACTAAACAATCATCATCTAATACACTAAACAATCATAATCTAATACACAGAACAATTATTATTTTATATACTATAAAAATAATCATTTAATACACTAAACAATCATTATCTAATACACTAAACAATCATTATCTTATAAACTAAACAATCATTATCTAATACACTAAACGATCATTATCTTATAAACTAAAACAGTCATCATCTAATACACTAAACAATCATCATCTAATACACTAAACAATCGTTATTTAATATACTATAACAATCATCATCATCTAATACACAGAAACCTTCTTTATTGAATATGCTAAATCAATCATCATCTTTGCACTTGTCAGTAACAATAGAAAGAAAGATAATTAAGTAGTGAATGTAGTTTTCTGAAATGTTCTAATACATACAAAATGTTAAATTTACCATTTGTGTTTGTTCCCTTAGTATTTATTGTATACTGCTGACTGTTGTTAAGAGGTTGGTGTTAAATAAAGGTGGTTGTAGTTTACAAGTTAATGTAAATGAGGAACAATAGTGAATGGATATGGCTGTAATATACAGGTTAATGTAAATAGGAGGAAGTAGTTATTGGATGTGGTTGTAATATACAAGTTGATGTAAATAGGAGACAATCCTTAATGGAAGAGGTTGTTGCATACAGGTTAATATAAATATAAGACAGTAGTTAATTGTGATGGTTGTAATATACAAGAAAATGTAAATAGGACGTAGTAATTAATGGAGGTGGGTGTAATATACTGGAAAATGTAAATAGAAGGCAGTAGTTAATGGAGGTGGTTGTAACATACAGGAACATGTAAATAGAAGGCAGTAGTTAATGGAGGTGGTTGTAATATACAGGAACATGTAAATAGAAGGCATTAGTTACTGGAGGTGGGTGTAACATACAGGGAAATGTAAATAGAAGGCAGTAGTTAATGGAGGTGGGTGTAACATACAGGGAAATGTAAATAGAAGGCATTAGTTACTGGAGGTGGGTGTAATATACAGGAAAATGTAAATAGAAGGCAGTAGTTAATGGAGGTGGGTGTAACATACAGGAACATGTAAATAGCAGTAGTTACTGGAGGTGGGTGTAACATACAGGAAAATATAAATAGAAGTCAGTAGTTACTGGAGGTGGTTGTAACATACAGGAAAATGTAAATAGAAGGCAGTAGTTAATGGAGGTGGTTGTAATATACAGGGAAATGTAAATAGAAGGCATTAGTTACTGGAGGTGGTTGTAACATACAGGGAAATGTAAATAGAAGGCAGTAGTTACTGGAGGTGGTTGTAATATACAGGGAAATATAAATAGAAGGCAGTAGTTACTGGAGGTGGTTGTAAGATACAGGGAAATATAAATAGAAGGCAGTAGTTACTGGAGGTGGTTGTAAGATACAGGGGAAATATAAATAGAAGGCAGTAGTTAATGGAGGTGGTTGTAATATACAGGGAGATGTAAATAGAAGCCAGTAGTTAATGGAGGTGGTTGTAATATACAGGGAAATGTAAATAGAAGGCAGTAGTAAATGGAGGTGGTTGTAAGATACAGGGGAAATATAAATAGAAGGCAGTAGTTAATGGAAGTGGTTGTAATATACAGGGAGATGTAAATAGAAGGCAGTAGTAAATGGAGGTGGTTGTAAGATACAGGGGAAATATAAATAGAAGGCAGTAGTTAATGGAGGTGGTTGTAATATACAGGGAGATGTAAATAGAAGGCAGTAGTAAATGGAGGTGGTTGTAAGATACAGGGGAAATATAAATAGAAGGCAGTAGTTAATGGAGGTGGTTGTAATATACAGGGAAATGTAAATAGAAGGCAGTAGTAAATGGAGGTGGTTGTAAGATACAGGGGAAATATAAATAGAAGGCAGTAGTTAATGGAGGTGGTTGTAATATACAGGGAGATGTAAATAGAAGGCAGTAGTAAATGGAGGTGGTTGTAATATACAGGGGAAATATAAATAGAAGGCAGTAGTAAATGGAGGTGGTTGTAAGATACAGGGGAAATATAAATAGAAGGCAGTAGTTAATGGAGGTGGTTGTAATATACAGGGAGATGTAAATAGAAGCCAGTAGTTAATGGAGGTGGTTGTAATATACAGGGAGATGTAAATAGAAGCCAGTAGTAAATGGAGGTGGTTGTAAGATACAGGGAAATATAAATAGAAGGCAGTAGTTAATGGAGGTGGTTGTAATATACAGGGAGATGTAAATAGGAGGCAGTAGTAAATGGAGGTGGTTGTAAGATACAGGGGAAATATAAATAGAAGGCAGTAGTTAATGGAGGTGGTTGTAATATACAGGGAGATGTAAATAGAAGCCAGTAGTTAATGGAGGTGGTTGTAATATACAGGGAAATGTAAATAGAAGGCAGTAGTAAATGGAGGTGGTTGTAAGATACAGGGGAAAGATAAATAGAAGGCAGTAGTTAATGGAGGTGGTTGTAATATACAGGGAGATGTAAATAGAAGCCAGTAGTTAATGGAGGTGGTTGTAATATACAGGGAAATGTAAATAGAAGGCAGTAGTAAATGGAGGTGGTTGTAAGATACAGGGGAAATATAAATAGAAGGCAGTAGTTAATGGAGGTGGTTGTAATATACAGGGAGATGTAAATAGAAGCCAGTAGTTAATGGAGGTGGTTGTAATATACAGGGAAATGTAAATAGAAGGCAGTAGTTAATGGAGGTGGTTGTAATATACAGGGAAATGTAAATAGAAGGCAGTAGTAAATGGAGGTGGTTGTAAGATACAGGGAAATATAAATAGAAGGCAGTAGTTAATGGAGGTGGTTGTAATATACAGGGAAATGTAAATAGAAGGCAGTAGTTAATGGAGGTGGTTGTAATATACAGGGAAATGTAAATAGAAGGCAGTAGTTAATGGAGGTGGTTGTAAGATACAGGGAAATATAAATAGAAGGCAGTAGTTAATGGAGGTGGTTGTAATATACAGGGAAATGTAAATAGAAGGCAGTAGTTAATGGAGGTGGTTGTGATATACAGGGAAATGTAAATAGAAGGCAGTAGTTAATGGAGGTGGTTGTAAGATACAGGGAAATATAAATAGAAGGCAGTAGTTAATGGAGGTGGTTGTAATATACAGGGAAATGTAAATAGAATCCAGTAGTTAATGGAGGTGGTTGTAATATACAGGAAAATGTAAATAGGAGGCAGTAGTTAATGGAGGTGGTTGTAATATACAGGAAAATGTAAATAGGAGGCAGTAGTTAATGGAGGTGGTTGTAAGATACAGGAAAATGTAAATAGAAGGCAGTAGGTAATGGAGGTGGTTGTAATATACAGGGAAATGTAAATAGAAGGCAGTAGGTAATGGAGGTGGTTGTAACATACAGGAAAATGTAAATAGGAGGCAGTAGGTAATGGAGGTGGTTGTAACATACAGGAAAATGTAAATAGGAGGCAGTAGTTAATGGAGGTGGTTGTAATATACAGGAAAATGTAAATAGGAGGCAGTAGGTAATGGAGGTGGTTGTAATATACAGGAAAATGTAAATAGAAGGCAGTGGTTAATGGAGGTGGTTGTAACATACAGGAAAATGTAAATAGGAGGCAGTAGTTAATGGAGGTGGGTGTAACATACAGGGAAATGTAAATAGAAGGCAGTAGTTAATGGAGGTGGGTGTAACATACAGGAAAATGTAAATAGAAGGCAGTAGTTAATGGAGGTGGTTGTAACATACAGGAAAATGTAAATAGGAGGCAGTAGTTAATGGAGGTGGGTGTAACATACAGGGAAATGTAAAAAGAAGGCAGTAGTTAATGGAGGTGGGTGTAACATACAGGAAAATGTAAATAGAAGTCAGTAGTTAATGGAGGTGGTTGTAACATACAGGAAAATGTAAATAGGAGGCAGTAGTTAATGGAGGTGGGTGTAACATACAGGGAAATGTAAATAGAAGGCAGTAGTTAATGGAGGTGGTTGTAATATACAGGAAAATGTAAATAGGAGGCAGTAGTTAATGGAGGTGGGTGTAACATACAGGAAAATGTAAATAGGAGGCAGTAGTTAATGGAGGTGGGTGTAACATACAGGGAAATGTAAATAGAAGGCAGTAGTTAATGGAGGTGGTTGTAATATACAGGGAAATGTAAATAGAAGGCAGTAGTAAATGGAGGTGGTTGTAAGATACAGGGAAATATAAATAGAAGGCAGTAGTTACTGGAGGTGGTTGTAAGATACAGGGGAAATATAAATAGAAGGCAGTAGTTAATGGAGGTGGTTGTAATATACAGGGAAATATAAATAGAAGGCAGTAGTTACTGGAGGTGGTTGTAAGATACAGGGAAATATAAATAGAAGGCAGTAGTTACTGGAGGTGGTTGTAAGATACAGGGGAAATATAAATAGAAGGCAGTAGTTAATGGAGGTGGTTGTAATATACAGGGAGATGTAAATAGAAGCCAGTAGTTAATGGAGGTGGTTGTAATATACAGGGAAATGTAAATAGAAGGCAGTAGTAAATGGAGGTGGTTGTAAGATACAGGGGAAATATAAATAGAAGGCAGTAGTTAATGGAGGTGGTTGTAATATACAGGGAGATGTAAATAGAAGGCAGTAGTAAATGGAGGTGGTTGTAAGATACAGGGGAAATATAAATAGAAGGCAGTAGTTAATGGAGGTGGTTGTAATATACAGGGAGATGTAAATAGAAGGCAGTAGTAAATGGAGGTGGTTGTAAGATACAGGGGAAATATAAATAGAAGGCAGTAGTTAATGGAGGTGGTTGTAATATACAGGGAAATGTAAATAGAAGGCAGTAGTAAATGGAGGTGGTTGTAAGATACAGGGGAAATATAAATAGAAGGCAGTAGTTAATGGAGGTGGTTGTAATATACAGGGAGATGTAAATAGAAGGCAGTAGTAAATGGAGGTGGTTGTAATATACAGGGGAAATATAAATAGAAGGCAGTAGTAAATGGAGGTGGTTGTAAGATACAGGGGAAATATAAATAGAAGGCAGTAGTTAATGGAGGTGGTTGTAATATACAGGGAGATGTAAATAGAAGCCAGTAGTTAATGGAGGTGGTTGTAATATACAGGGAGATGTAAATAGAAGCCAGTAGTAAATGGAGGTGGTTGTAAGATACAGGGAAATATAAATAGAAGGCAGTAGTTAATGGAGGTGGTTGTAATATACAGGGAGATGTAAATAGGAGGCAGTAGTAAATGGAGGTGGTTGTAAGATACAGGGGAAATATAAATAGAAGGCAGTAGTTAATGGAGGTGGTTGTAATATACAGGGAGATGTAAATAGAAGCCAGTAGTTAATGGAGGTGGTTGTAATATACAGGGAAATGTAAATAGAAGGCAGTAGTAAATGGAGGTGGTTGTAAGATACAGGGGAAATATAAATAGAAGGCAGTAGTTAATGGAGGTGGTTGTAATATACAGGGAGATGTAAATAGAAGCCAGTAGTTAATGGAGGTGGTTGTAATATACAGGGAAATGTAAATAGAAGGCAGTAGTAAATGGAGGTGGTTGTAAGATACAGGGGAAATATAAATAGAAGGCAGTAGTTAATGGAGGTGGTTGTAATATACAGGGAGATGTAAATAGAAGCCAGTAGTTAATGGAGGTGGTTGTAATATACAGGGAAATGTAAATAGAAGGCAGTAGTTAATGGAGGTGGTTGTAATATACAGGGAAATGTAAATAGAAGGCAGTAGTAAATGGAGGTGGTTGTAAGATACAGGGGAAATATAAATAGAAGGCAGTAGTTAATGGAGGTGGTTGTAATATACAGGGAGATGTAAATAGAAGCCAGTAGTTAATGGAGGTGGTTGTAATATACAGGGAAATGTAAATAGGAGGCAGTAGTTAATGGAGGTGGTTGTAATATACAGGAAAATGTAAATAGGAGGCAGTAGTAAATGGAGGTGGTTGTAATATACAGGAAAATGTAAATAGGAGGCAGTAGTTAATGGAGGTGGTTGTAACATACAGGAAAATGTAAATAGAAGGCAGTAGTTAATGGAGGTGGTTGTAACATACAGGAAAATGTAAATAGAAGGCAGTAGTTAATGGAGGTGGGTGTAATATACAGGTTCAGATAAATTGGCAGCAGTAATTAATGGTGATGGTTGTAATATACAGGAAAATGTAAACATGAGGTAGTAGTTACTGGAGGTGGTTGTAACATACAGGTTAAGATAAATTGGAGGCAGTAATTAATGGTGATGGTTGTAATACACAGGAAAATGTAAACATGAGGTAGTAGTTACTGGAGGTGGTTGTAATATACAGGTGAATGTAAATAGGTGGCGTTCTTTATATGAGAAAGTAGGCAGTTGCTTACAGTGGATGGGAGTCTAGTACTGGTTCTTCCCAGGAACGATGGTTAGATGAACTGTTCACCTCATATGACTCATATGGCTGTTGAAAAGGGGTAAACCCTGATAATTATATAAATAATAAATTTAATGGTGATAGTTGTAATATACAGGTTTATATAAATAAGAAGAAGTGGTTACTTGTAGCTAATAATTACAGGTCAATTAAAGGCAGTACTTTGTGGAAAGTGGATGTAGTTTACAGGTTACTGTAGTTAAGAGGTAGTCATCATTGGTAGGTGGTCAGAGTTCACAGGTTGTTAAGAGGTGGTTGTTATTGGGAACTGACTGTAGAATGGGCATACATTAACAATGAGGATAAATTAGTATCAAGGGGAGAAAACTCAAAAATTAAAAACAGAAAAAGGTGGAAAAAAGCTAAAGAAAAAGTTTTTTGGGTCATCCTTTGTTTTCAATGTTTACTTTTTCAAGCATGAATTTCATGACAGTGTCCATCCACCAAGTTGATGTTATATAATCAACCAATGAAAAGCTAGTCAGGCTTTGGAATGATCTATTTTGAGGAGGGTACTATTATAAACTGTTTAATCACAAGATGATAATTTAATTGTTTATTTAAGGTAAATATTATATGTTTGATTACAATATATTTGTTCACTTCAGTTTAAAAAACCACACACATATTTTTTAAAAATTCATTAGGTTTAATGTATGGTTATTTCAAAACATGTCATAAACCCCTAGCAAATAGTGGAATTCTAGAAAAGTGTAACCTTATATAGTGGTCAGTGAATGTGTGTTTTAATGGAATGTAGTGAATGCTGTAAGAACAAATTGCTGTTTTATACTCTGTCTATTATAAGAGTTTATAAATATAATACATAAGACAAGATGTTTATTTTTATTGTTTATTTGTTGTAACATGTCAAAGACATTTATATGCATATATAAGTCCAATACACATGTTAACATGGATGTGTGTATTGGTATTAGAGAATTGATGTTTATATTACAATACAATACAGTAAGTCATACAATAAATATGAAAAGAACACAGGTGTTGGTTATGATAAATATGTTACAGTGATTATTGTTTATAATTATATGAAAAATAAACTAGCTCACATAATTAACAACACTGTTCAAATATCTATACATACGAAATTTATCCTTTAGCTATACTGAACAGCTACCTCTACTAAGCAGCCAAAACAAGATAATGCATTGAATGACAAAACAGTTTTTTTGAAAAATCAATTAATAATAATTATGCATAATTTCCAATAAAGAAGCCTTAGATTTAATGATCTGCAAGCAGGTGTCATGTATAACCTATTTCTAACTGTCACCTCGTTTGGAAGCAAAACTAAATAACTATAGTGAATTCCAAAATTTCAAAGACAATACAGAAAATATAAGATCTGGCTTATCAGCATATAACAGAACATAAGTATTTTTTTTGTTTTTCATAAAATTTATTTGCATTATTTTACAATTATTACATTAACCTGCTTCTCTAAATAAAATAAAACGTATCACAGAAGAGAAAATATAACATGATGGTGGTATGTTATGAAGCAGGCAGTCCTATTTAAACACGATCTTGACTGAGAACACTAAATCCAGGAATATCACTATAGAGTCCTAAATTTACACTGCATCCTAAAAGGAAAATTTAACAATGCCTTAGTGGCTTAACAAAATACTGTTGAATCCTAATTTTAAACGAGAAGCAGATTTTACAATAAATAGGTTAGTATTATTGGAGTTACTATAAAGTAATCGAAATACTAAGGATAAAATATTTGGGAATGTTACTGAAAGGTACTTGAAGTACGCATGAAGAAGAAAATTTTGAAAGCGAAACTCCAATAATAAAATACATAACTATGATATATGGTATTTGAGTACATAGTATTACAGTACACGTGTTGATACGTGTAAGACAATAAGTAACATATAATAGTTAGAGAACATAAGTATTTTACGTAGCCAATTAACATTTTGTTTGTCATGTTACCATGGTTACTATCAGTATGTAATCAATCTATATCATGCATACAAACCTAAAACAATTTAGACTTGATTCATAATAACATCAAGTTAAGTCTTGTAACAAAATAATAATATATCTAAATATCATATTAATAATAAACCACATTCATTTTTATACAGACAAATCCAGACATTAGCTTTTTATTATTTTTTCCAATTACCTCCCTTTCTATTTTTCTGGGTAAACCAACCAATAAAGGGAGGTAATTATATAACATCAGAATTATACAAAAGATTAAACGTCATACTTATGTAAGTTATGATTAAGTTACGATAAATAATCAAAAATATATTATATTTTCTATATACAATTTCTAAATGTGAAAAAAATATATATATCATTACCTCCTTATCATTTCAGCAATTGTTATTGCAAAATAAATAAAATATGACAAATATTTAAATTTACACCCTTGATAAATGTAAAAGAGATACTTAAAATAACTTCAATATCAATCATAACAATACTACATTACAATTAAAATTGTTTGTGTGAAACATTTTAAACATTTAATATATATAATAATCTCTATCCAGAAAATTAATGCTTGTCATTATCTCAAGAAAGTAGTTCAAAAATATGCAATTTAGACTCTTTTAGTTTTTATCATACTTCAGTTAAGTTATAAGGCCAACCAATCATTGTACCAGAAAATAAAATAATACATGATTTAAACATGTGAACAATATACATGAGTGTACTGGTAAGTGGTAACAGAAACTGCATATGATGTTTATACAACATAATACTGTAAAACAAATCATACTAGAACTATCACTAAAGGTGCATGCATACCCCCAGATGCTGCCTTGACACAGTTACTATTACATTGTACAAAGGGAAATATAATGCATTTTCATGTTTTAATACCTGCAAATTGTTGCTTAGAAATATTCCGACATTATATAAAAAGAAATGTGTCCGTAGGACACGGATGCCCCTGCCATTTCACACTGGACACATGTGATATGTGAATACAACATAGAGCAGGTTGCTTGGGAATGCTGCCTATAGTAGGAGGTAAAGATCACCTAAGATCAGAGTTATAAACTGGACACAAACATATACATATAATGCTTTTAGTGTCAACTGTGACTTTGACCATGGAGCAAGCGACACAGTCAGTGTGCATGACACATCGTCTTGTTATGATGAACAATTGTGCCAATTTATTTCAAATCCAATCATGCATGACAGAGTTATAAGCCAGACACAAACATATACATATAATGCTTTATGTGTCCACTGTGACCTTTGAGCAAGCAACACAGTTATTGCTCATGACACATCGTCTTGTTATGATGAACATTTTGCGCCAATTTATTTCAAAATCCAATCATGCATGACAGCGTTATAAGTTTCATTGAATTCCTGTTGGTAGTTAATGAGAAATAGTGCGGACAAATTTGCCTACTGTATATACTTAATAAAAAACAAAGGGCTAATGGTTACAGCATGCACAAATAGGCTTACTACTAATCACTTCTGTGAAGTTTCATTGAATTCCTGTCAGTAATTAATAAGAAATAGTCTGCACAAAATTTGCATATTGTATATACTGTATGAAAAACAAAGGGCTATAACTCAGTAAAATTAATCCAAACGAAAAAATGGTTTTAGCATGCCAGGTAGGCTTACTACTTTTCACTTCTGTGAAGTTAATTTCATTGAAATTCTATCAGACTGGCTGACCGACTGGCCGACCGACTGTCAAGCGAGAATCCAATATAGCCCCCATATATTTCATATCTGGGGGAATAATAATAAAAACAAATCATATAATAAGGAGTTTATTTCAGAAATTACCAAAGGGTCAATTATGTAAATTTGTTCACTAATTTGAGTTAATGAATTGATTTAATCACCCAATAATGAAACAGGTCTAGTACCTGACACATTGTCTCCTGACCATGTATAATTTCTGCCAAGCAAATTTGAAAATCTATGAACGAGTGATAAAGTTACAAAGCATAAAAAATACACAGATTTCTAAACATCATCATTCTGTAACCTGTATACAATGATTAACAAATCATGTATCATTTATCAACTGCTGATAGAAACCAAAGCAAAATTACTCATTCAATTAACTCCACTTACTAATCATCTACACATTAAGACCATCTTAACATAAAGACCAGATACTTTGAGACATTTCCTCTAAATTGAAACTTAATAGAAAGATCAACATTTATGCTGAGACGGCTTTCAATTTCTTTCTCCAAATTTCAACTTAATTATAAGATCACCTCATTAAAACAAACATACATTGTTATTTTAACAACTTAAGAATTGTACATTTTCACATCAGTATTTTGAGGTCTATAATTATCTACAACATTAACAATGTTTTACATATCATTTGAGCCAGTGACCTAGTTTTTGATCCAGGATGACCCATGATCAATTTTGTTCTACATATCATTAACTTGACGACAAACATTCTGACAAGGGAAAGATCCAAATAAAACTATGAAATCTAGTGTTTTAACAAGGTTTTCCGTAAGATCTAACCCGATGACCTAGTTTTTGACACAAGATGACCGTTGTTCAAACTTGTCCTCATTAAGACAAACAATCTGACTAGGTTGGTGAAGATCAAGCCCATGACATCTGTACCTAACATTTGACCTGGTGACCTAGTTTTTGAAACCAAATGACCCATGTTTAATCTTGCCCTACATATCATGAAGACAAACATTATCATAGCAAGGTTTGATGAAAATACATTCAAAGCCTTGAAATTTACAGAGTTAACAAGGTTTTCCTAAGATTTGACAAGTTGATTTTAATCCCAGACGACCCATGTTCTAACTTGTCCCACATATTATCAAGACAAAAGTTATTGCTGCACAATGATAGACAAATACCAATCACAAAAGCTCAGCCTGAACACTTATGTGCTCTTGTGAGTTAAAAACAACATTCAGGTTAGGCATAACATTGTTTTTGTCTCTGGTTACCCAATCTACCATAATTTTTCGCTGGTCGTAGGGTTGCTTGAAAAATGGTGCATCCTGGTTTCCACAGTCCCACTTTTTTCTGTTTTAAATCACCCTATATTTGATGAGCATGTATCTGGAAACAAACATCCAGACTATCATTATGAATCATTATGATCACAGAGTCAGTGAAAATATCACAAGTAATAATTATCCTATTGCTTGTATGATGAATGATCAGAATTTTGTTCATGGAACAAAGTTCACGAATCCACATAACACGTTTTAGTACAATGAATCACTTCTACAACAACAGGAAAATTTAACCATCTACCATTATGAGTCATTCAAATCACATTTAGAAACATATCTTGCAAACTAAAATTTCTTCCAGGACACTTTTTTTGTATTCAATGTACTAATATCACTAGCATTTAAAATTGGCAACACTTGATGAGTAGTTGAAGTTATCAGTATTTTGGAGTCAAATCTTTTTAATGAGAATGTATTGTAGTATTCAGAAGTTCCTATCTTAGAGTTTTGGCACTGTCAACCAACAACTGAAAAATCAAACAGCAATAATTTTAGAAAATGTACAGCAGTAAGTGGTAAGTTTGTTTATTGGTTTGCATCAAGTTGTATGCCCCCAGTCAGAGTCATATGAGGCGGACAGTTCACCTAACCATAGTTGCTGGGAAGAGCCAGTACTAGACTCCCATCCTACGTAAGCAACTGCCTACTTTCTCACATAAAGAGACATGGTCTGTAGCTGGGCTTGAACCCATCACCATCTATCAGTAAGAGTTACAGTGACTTGAAGTCATCTAACTTAATCACTCAACCACAGAGAGATAAATTTCAAGACAGTCAATAAAGCAGGTATCCATTACAGAACAAAATTAATTAAGCACAGGGATTTCAATAAAGATTTCCATTTGCTTTTGAAGCATAGAACAAATTAACTTAAAGCATTGCAATGGATAAAAATAATAATGTATACCGGTAAGTAAGAACATGTATTACATTAACACAATTTTTTTTCGCTTAAAATGTTTATGTTATCATATGCTATGATCATGCAGTTCTAAAAAATTTCATCATTTAGTTTTCATTTTGCCTATATATCTATGTGAAAAATGTAGCAAACTATAGCAAATATCTTTAAGTTATGTAAGATTTTATACTCAAAATTATGTGATTAAATGCATATTTTGTAACAATCAAATCAGATTTACGTTTATGGATCAGACACTCTTTCCTCAAGAGTGATACTAGTTACTTTTATTAGTACTACATGTTGTTAGCAAAGCCTAGACAAGCTGATTATAACTTCTGTTAATGTCTCATACACTCTGTGACCAGCAGGATGGAAGTGTTCCCTCTGCTACATTGTATGTAAGCTTTCATCTGAAATGATACAAAACACAGTTATTGTCACAGAAACATATGATTTTCTGAAATCAGTTGTCATTAGTAGCAATTAAATTATCTGCTTTAATTTTTATGTCATAAATTCATACTTGTATTACATGTATACTAAATTACTTACTAGTATAATTTGATATAAACCATCAAAATAAATATCATTTCCATGACCTTCAATTTGTGGAATTAGATGAGTGGTTGTGTCGAACTGAAGAAGTCATGTTCATGCATTCATGTTGACAGAAGCTGAATATGGGTAAATAGTGAGTCTTTGGTGGTTTGTTTCATACCCAGAGTATTGTAAGTGATGCTTCATTCAACACTGAAACAACAACAACAATACAATAAACTATATAATTATTATATTACACAAATACAGTATAACCCAAATTATTCAAATCTATTGGGTCCTGACAAATTATTCGGATAATCCATGGTTTCCAATAATCAATTTCTGTACTGTTTGAAAACCTTATATGCTGTACTGTTGGTATAAGGGAGTTAGCTATTGTATGCAAACATGATGTTTCATGAATGATAATAATTTAAAATAATCAACAAACAGTTTTTTTATTTATACTTGTTTTATGAATGTATATGAGTTGATGAATTAAACAATAGTTCCTGTTTAATGAATACTTGCGCATATACCACAACCGTGGCAAAGTGGTTAGGGTGTCCACCTTTGGAGTGGAAGATCGAAGGTTTGAACCCTAGTGGAGACTCGGTTAGAACTGATGCAGTCGATTGTGAGCCGCCAGCTAATAAAATATTATGGTTACCATAGGCCCATCTCAGTCAAGCACCTGGCAAAAGGAGAAGGGATTCAGGAGGCACTGTGCGAACATAAGACAGGTGTCTCATAAGCCAACTTGGCTGGCCTTAATCAATATGAGTGACACTAAAATAAACAAAACTTTTACCTTTTCATACAGATTATACAAAATACAATCTGAAAAAAAATATGTCATACTCACTCCATATACTAGCCACTAGCCATTGCTGTCGTCAGATTCTAAAACAATTAATTGTTAGGAAAGTGATGTTTATGTTTGTTAAATCATCCTTTTCTAGTTAGTTTTGTATGATGCATGTATACGTAAACAAGTAATTAAATGACTAAGTGTAAATAACTAGGAAAGAGGCTGACCAAGTGTATATAAAATAATATAAGTATTAGTATGTATAAATGCTAAGTGTGTATGAAATACTAAGTGTATATTAGATAGTGAATGTTCTTAAACATACTAAGTTTATCTAAAATATGAAGTATGTATAAATACTAAGTGTATATAAAATAATAAGTATATCTTAAATACTAAGTATAAAATTATATACTAATGACATAAAGTACTAAGTGTATATAAATACTAAGTGCATATAAAATACTAAGTGTATATATAAGATACTAAGTATATATAAAATACTAAGAACATACAAGTACTAATTAAGTGTGTATGAAACATAAATGTATATGAAATTCTAAGTGTTTATAACAGCCTAGGGTAAGTAAATTACTAAGTGTGAATAATTATGTAAGTAAATGACCGTATGTAAATAGCTAGGTAAGTTGCTGATTAAGTGTATATTGTCGGCCCCATTTGAAAAGGACATAACTACATTTTCAGTTCATGATTTCAGATTCTTCATAATGTCTTATGCTGAAACCTTGTATCTTTAACCCAATCACTAAATTTGTCATCTGAGGAAAAGTCGTAACTCAAAATGTTGAATTTTTTACGGTAGGAAGTCCTAACTACAGACTGGTTTAGTTGACAATCTGTTTTGTAATTTCAACAAGTTGAAACTATATTTCAAAATCAGTTTAAGAAGCTGTTTGTAAGTTTTCTTCAATATGTTCACATTAATTATCATTGAACGAGTACAGTTCTGTTATTTTTATAGGTTGCGTTCTTGGAAAAATTAAAATGATAATCAAATGTTGTTTTTGCTTTGCATCAGTACATTGCAAACAAAAATGTTGCTTTTAAAAAGGACAAATACCATGACAATGTACTTGATTATGTAAAATTAATATGTTTAAGGAAATAAGGATATTTTCATCTTTTTGATGTAGTTACGGCTTTTCTGATACAAAGTATTTTAACAAAAGATGTTCTTTCTTTCATAGTTACGTCATTTTTCCAGATGGAATGGAAGAGTCAAATCTTCATTAATAGTCTTTACCTGAACATACTCTTGTAAAAATATTGTCAGAGATTCCATTAAATGATTTTCTGCAGTAAGTGAAATTTATTGAATTTTAGACTGTTAAACGTCACATGTTTTTTTAACGTCGTTTGTTTTACATGCTAAGAGTAAGCATCTAATAAACTTATTAAAAAATGTAAAAAAAATTTTTTTCCTTCTGAAATGTTGTATTTTTGAAGTTACGTCCTTTCCAAATGGGACGATGATATATATATCTAATGGAGTACATGTTAAAGTTTTTTACAGACCTCATTTCCATTTTTCAACATCTGACTAACTCTGTACTGATACAACTGATCATTTTCACACAAGAGACAACCATGGTCGTGCTTTCATGAGGGTCCAACAAGTTCATTTTAAACATAGTTGAAAGATATGTGAAGTATTTAAAAAGATACAATAAATGTTAGCAATTATAAATATGTCTATGAAATATTACTGTAGAGTACATACCCTAAGACAGGCATTGCTCGATACAGGAACATTATAGGAAAACAACATCACCATTATTCATCCAAGTTCTTTCAACCATGCTACAAATAGAACATTTCCAGAGTTAAAGAGTTTATCAAATGAAAAAATTAAGTACATGTATAACAGATATTAATGCAAACATTTAATGACTATGAACAAAAGTTAGAAGTTCCAGCTAAATTCATAAAAATTTTGACATTCAAATATAACTGATTAAATACATGTACATTGTATATAACATTTTGAAATGTTGGACCCGGAAATGTATATAATAAAGGAAGGTAATATTACTAACTAGTACTCTATATGGACTCTTTTTACATTAAATGAAATGACTACAGAGTGACAAAATCTCCAGCTTTAACTAAACAATAAACGTCATTCATATGACACAATAAAATATACATTTGATTAGCATTGAATGTACAGTACAACCTCTCCAGAGCAGCTCTCTATAGAGCAACAACCTCTCTATAACAACACCTTCAAAATTTCGCTAAGCTGATATTTACTATAAAATTAACCTCTATAGAGCAACAACCTCTTAACAACAATCAATATCTGCAGCTCCCACAGGGTGTTGCTCTACAAATGTTGTACTGTACGTGATGAAAACTTGAAATAAACTGGAGCAATAAATCAACAGAAATTTTCTTTGTATAAGAGCCTTTGCATTTATACTTAAATTTTACTTCGTCCATTAAATTCAACATGAAATCTATCATCAGAGTGAAGGATAATCAAAGTGCTGCTCTAGCTGTGTCTGTAATGGTCCCATGTTTCTACTATCTATAATTAAAGAGTACAAAAAAAGATAAAAAGCATCTACACCAGAAAGTTTTCTCTCAAACTGCTATTTCTAGAATGTTAATATCCTCCAAAGTAAATGTAGCATGGGCACTCAATTTGTCACAATGATTTCCATTGATGTCCATTACTAGCAGGTGCACTTTCAATGCTGCAGACTAAACAATGGTAGAGATATTGAGAATCAAGTTTTTAGGAACTAGCAGACTTTTCTCGGATACGGTGATGTATAGAATTTCAAAAAAGTCAAAGAAAACACAGCATACAAAAGTCGACTTTGCCACTGACATCTCTTCATGCCAACTACTTGTCATTTAAGTTTCATTCATGAACTAACAACGCTTAAGGAGAAAATAGAAATTTGACTTGTAAAATGTTGATGCAAGGAAATTTTCTCACAAATTGTCACTTCTAGAAATCTAATAAAACCAAAAGCAACCATACCATACTAAGTCTGTTCTCATCACAGATTTCCATTGATACATGTTACTTGTCTGTAATAGTCCCATACTTGTACTATCTACAATTAAAGAGTAAATGAAAGATAAAAATGTGTCGCAAAGCATCTGGGCAAGAAAGTTTTCTCTCAAACTGCCATTTCTAGAATGTTAATAAAGTCCAAAGTAAACTTAGCATATTAACTTCTTTTGTGTCACATATTTTCATTGATGTCCATTACTATCAGGGAACATTCAATACTGCAGACTAAACAATGGTAGAGATATTGAGAATCCAAGATTTTCAGGAACTCAAAGAGATTTTTTCTCAGAAATGGTCATTTCTAGAATTTCAAAAAAGTCAGAGAAAAGCACAACATGCCGAAGTCAACCGTGCCACAGACTACTGTTAATGACAACTACTTGTCAGTATAAAGTTCCATTCATGTACCAGCAACGCTTAAGGAGAAAATAAAATATTTAATTTGTCGTAAAATCTTGACGTGAAGAAATTTTCTTGCAATATAATTTCTGGAAATTTTTGATAAAACCAAAAGCAACCATACCATACCTAATCTGTTCTCATCTCAAATTTCAATTGATGCATGTTACTTGTCTATAATAGTCCCATGTTTGTACCATCTACAATTAAAGAGTAAATGAAAGATAAAAATCTCTCGTAAAGCGCCTGCAAATAAATTTTAAGATTTATGAGTGTAATACTAGTATTAAGTCATATAGAAAAGAATCTATAACGACAAATATCCATTCCATCTATTCCAATCAGTATTGAAATAATCTGAGGATCAGCAGCCAATACTTGGGCACTGCATGGAAAATTGAATTGTCTCCCTTTGAGTAGCAAAATTGTATCATACACAAGTATATCTAAGCATGCAATGTCACAGAAAAATGTAATGATAACATACATGTACATTCATGCAAAAACTAAAAAAGAAAGTTTTTGAACATATATTCATATTATGCCACCCCTGTGCTCAGTATAACAAGTTATGTGATATATATAATTTTTTACAAGCATTATATGTTTACTGTCTGATTGAAGCTGTTACATTTTGGAAAGGCTTCTAGGATCAAGTTCATAGTACAGGGGCTGTATACCTGAAGGAGGTCTGACCAGCTTTAGTTGATGTGGAATCTGTAACAGATTAGAATAGCAAAAATTACATGTTTATTTGTTATTGAAATAGATCTGATAAAACAGGTGGGGGCCATACTTTTAATAATCTAAAATATTTCTTAGGCCATAATGTTCTCATACGTCTAATATAAAGGGTTGGTATCTTGGCCCTTGACAGAAGTTCTCTGTAGGAAGACTGATCATCATCATATATAAATCTTAATGCTCTTTCCTGAATTTTCTCCATTGTTTGAGAGTTTCTTTCTGACAAAAATATCACAACAGCGGACACAAATCAAAGTTAAGACAGAATTAAAGTATGAAATATGGTCAAAGTTTGTAGCAACAAAGCCTTTAAACAATGAGAAAATTCCTACTTTAGCTGAAGATTTTGTATCAAGCACTTTCATTGGTTGGTTACAAATGTAGGTCAAAAGCAGTATTAAGAAAGCACGCTGAAAAACACCTTCCAATAAAATTACCATAGACAGATAAACACTGGTGTTTCACGAACAATATTTTATACTCCTGTAGTAACCATTTTGCCAAAACGAAAGAACAACATAGCGAGGTCTCAACGCAACACTGTCATAACTTGTTCTTATTTCAATATAAGTTACGACACTGTTGCGTTGAGCCCTCGATTGGAGTTCGTAGATTAAATATAACTACAGAAATGATGCATATCTAATATTAGAATAACATTCACCATACAAAGCAAAATACTATTTGTAATCACTATCAGGAAACCAGCTATTAGGATTAACAAAATTGTTTGAAATGACGTGCTTGGATCAAAGGGGTTTGTCTCACAAAAAAACTGCAATTTACTTGTACCCTGTGCACTCTTACCTTTTTACAACACTATCGAGAACCATACCTCAAATACCACAGAGCATCGCTAATCTAATCAGAATTAATCTTTTATCACGAGTAAGCGTTGCTATGTGACCTGTCAAGGAAGGAAAATACAAGAAGCTGGTGAAATGAAAAAAAGAGTATAAAAGAGAGTATTCCTAGATGTGAAATCATTTACAGTTACCAGTAGTAAAATATAATACATATACTAGGAATACAAATATATTTTTTTTTTTATGAATTATACATGGCCCATTCCAGAAAGTTTAACTGTAATTTATCAGTTTCCCTCTATACATGTAAATGTTGCAACTTTACCACAGTTACTGTGTTTCCTTTTGTAAAAGTTGACTATTTTGTGAGTAGAAAATCTTAAATAGCAAGTTTAAAATACTGTTGAAGGTAGTCAAAGTATACATTTTCTGTTAGTGTGTTGAAGTGCCCACACATTGCACTTGAGTTAAATGTTTTGTACTGCGCATATGACATCATGTTTTGGCAATCATTAGTATACCAGTAAATTTTATACAGTTCTAATACACAACCTTTTTGAGTTGGTAAAGAGAAGGCTCAAAGCCTTTCATCAAGAAGGTACCTGCATGATCCTGTATAATATTTTCTATGTTACTTTTCTTGTTACAGCAAATATCATACTTTAGATATCCAATACTCATATAAAGGTCTGAAAAATTGATATATTTGTCTACAAGCTTGGTAAAAACATAAGAGAAATCTGAATCTAAATGTCAACAAATATACAATCCCAAGGATGCTACATATTAAGATTGATTATAAATCACGGACTGGAAATCACATGTGTGATGCCCACCCACCAACATTCTCCAATCTAATAACCCGGTTTCACATTGATAAAAACCTTTTTATATTAAAATAAATGAAGAGTTTTCCAAACAAGACACTGCATCATCAAATGTATCCACGATGACAGAAGTCTGTATCATCAACATAACCAAGCTAAGATAGATACAGTTCTTTCAGCATATTTATGGAAATCATACCTTCCATAGACCAAAGTGCCAGAGCTTTGCATGACCAGCTTCCATCGTGTTGAACTAATTGCTACAATGCAGACCATTCATCACCCGCCACATGCCATAACTAAAATATTGTAAATCTTTACAATTTAATATTGGAAATCTCAGCAATAAAAATCTTATATTACTTAAGTCACCAGCCTTTAAACTGAAGTAATGGATCATTCAATTTCAGTGTAAAATGGTTTTACCTGTAAGTGTGCTTACAATATTCTGGTATCACATGCATATTCCATTTTATTATTTATTTCTATACATCTTCAAATTCAGTAGTTCATTTTCTTTTTGAGTGATCTCCCTTTCTTCATGTATTAATTTAACCCTGGATTGTCTTAAACCATGGATTTTCTGAAATAATGTTTCTGATCAGTTGATTTCATACTGTCAATTAAGGTTTTACTGTAATTACATTTATCAAATCATATTCTGCATATTGAAGTGTTTGTATTCCGCCAATGGTATGTGAACACTTCAAATTTGGTAACAAGTTACTTGCATTGTTTTATTGTTTTTTTTTTTTTTTTTTTTTTTTAAGTTTTCTATAGATTCAATACACAATTTCCAATTTATTATCAGTATAAACAATATTCTGCATAATTAATACAAAATACAAGTAAGTTTGCAAGTACCCAATTGCTGTGTTATTCTTATTCTGTCCAGATTAGTTGATCAGATGAAGTTTCATACTGGACTCATCAAAACTGAACATAAAGTTGTCATGCAGCATGGAAGTTATACTGTTAATCCCCTTTCCAAAACTTGAGTCACCTCATCCAGCAATTAGAATACATGAGAACCTGCAATAACAAAACATTCTTTGCATCATTAAATAAAATATGAAATTACACTGTGTTCAATGAAACTTTAGTTTTATAAGTGAAATGGTGGCAGAGAAAAAGCAAATAACATAAAATGTTTGCTTATCTGGGGAAGGCCTCCTAGATAATGAAGTGTTTTCATAAAATTGACCATGTGGCAAATACGTGTATTGAAATCATGAACAAAAAATGTCTTTAAAAAAACAGTCACAAAGTTTCTTTGATGTTCTATACAGTGCTAAAACCTAAAGTATGATTTAATGAAATTCCTAAATTGCTGTTAAAGTTTCAGTGGATGAGCCATTCGCAAATGCTCCATTGCTTATTTTTTCTCTTTATCAAGGACTTATAATTATGCACTTATGTTTGTATGTAAGTGCTTGTCTTTATGAACACAGAGTCATTGACATACACTTTATAATGTTAATGTTAGGTCAGTTACAAAATAGAGATTAGAACAATAAGCAACAGAGATTTTGCACACGACAATTAAATCAACTTGATATGATGATCAATTTTATGCCAATGTTTTCCAAATCCAATCAAGCATGATTAAGCTATGAGCCGGACACAAACATACATTCACTATTTCCATATTAGGAATACCCACAAACTTTAAGAGCGTATTTGTTTTGCAGACTCGAGTGTCGAGTCGTAACACTAGAGCAAAACAAACACCGAGAACGTAACAGGAGTGTGGCAAATCTGTTCGAGAGTCTACACTCCATTTTATGGAGAGTGAGCAAGAACAAGATGGCGGCAGCAAATGAAAGTGAAAGCGATGACGAACACAGTAAACAGAGTTTTTGATGTAACTCATCAATGAACTTATATTTAATGGGTTTTCTTTTCATTAGTGCATTATATTATTATTGAAATAAAATTTTATTATGGCGCTTATAATTGTGTTGGTTATTTGAATTAGCATATATACAGATCTACATGGATTCTAATTATGTTCAGCAAAATCATTAAATTAGGTTTGGCACAATTTCTTTGGCTCAAGACTGCCACTATATTAATACAGGAAAATCGTCAAATCGCTGTAATTTGATAATTTATCTAAATACTGCAAAAATACAACGAGTACATCCAAGAACGTTGTTGTAGCTGTTAGTTTAGACTAACTAGTTCGTCGTTACTACACATGCACAAAATGTCAAGCTGATGCCTAAACTCTACCTTAGCAATTGCAAAGCAAATACACTCTGTGTGTCAACTCAGACCTTGATCTTTTGGCAAGCAACACAGTTTTTGCACAAGACACTTCAAGATATGATGATCATTTGTACCAATTTATTTTACAATCCAATTGGTGGTAAACACACGACATGTACTTTCACAATTTCAATATAAGGAATGCACAAAAAATTGTGCTATCTTAATATGATGATCATTTGTGTCAACAAATCATGCACGACAAACTTAATAATATGAGCCGGAAATGAAAATGCCCCCCCCCCCCCCTAAATGGACAAGGTAATATTCATTTCACGCGGTTCGATAGTATAGCGTGAAATATTTGTCTTTCCGCGTTGCAGATTACTAAGGGTGTTTTATACAGAAGTGCACGAAAATCTCGTGCGAGTAATGTTTAAAACTGTGGAATGATGTGTAATTGGTCATTCTACCGGATAGCTCTTCACAAGTTCAATTTCAGTAGTATTCAAAATTTAGATGCCAGAAATAATTTCGGTTATCATGATTATGTATATTTTTGTATAATTACTATACTGTCGAACTTTCATATCGCATTTGTAAAGAGTGTGGCCGCATATGCTCTGCAATCTGAAATTTGACATGGGGTACAGGTTTCCAGAGAAATTTTTCCCTACAGGGTTTTGATCTCTGGTTGTTCCTGGGCGATTCAGTTTGCACACTCGAGTATTTCAAAGATACTGCTGTGTTATGTATACCATGTTTGATACCATTGTACATGTACAAACATTCTATGTTCAATTCATTTGCTGCTTTCGTGGTCGCCAAATAAACACCGCACAGTCCGGTATTGCAAATAAGTGAAGTTGTTAGTGTTTGTTTGTAATATACAAGTAATGGTAAAGCAAAGACACACTATATGTCGTCTGCCATTTCATGGTGGGGACATAACAATTACAATTTTTGTAATATTTTCTTTATATCAATATAAAATGTTTGTCTACAACGATAAATAAATTTATTTCAACTGCTGAAGAATCATAATTTTCATACATTCTCACCTCACAAATTTTACAAACTCAAGAAGTACACATTAAACAGTAGCAGACTCATACTATAAGTTGGCATGGTCTCATTTACCTCACTTGTAAATTTTACCCAATGGATGGAAGGATTTCCTATGTGTCAACCAACAGAATGAGGGATTTCTTCTGAATAATTAATATGTCATGTCAAGAAATATAGGTCAAAAGTGAGAGCAGACACCTTCACCAAAAAAGTAATTTATATAGATATATATATCTAACTGAATCCTCACAGGTGACTCCAATACACTGGCACATCCTTGCGGTTTTGAAAGAACAGTGGACCAACCTGAAAAATCGAAATTTCTGAACAAATTAATGTAAACAAGAAATACCTACATGCACATGTTGAAGTCCTGGTTTCCAGTCCTCGATAAAAATTTATCATACACTTAATTTGGTATTATAATAATTAGAATTTTATTTTTTACGCACACCTAGTTAGTAGTCTTTGCCACATTATGTAACTGACAAAAGCAGGCAACACCAAATTTAAGGTGGTTAATCAATATCATTTGGAAACAAACAAAAATAAATGAACATTGGCATAAATTAATAAAACCTGTAGAGCTGCCAGCATAATTTAGGTAGAAGACCTGCTGGGCTACATCAAATCTGTAACGACATGTGATACATTGACTGCATGGAGGCTGCCCTGAAAAGTAAGATATATATTATGTACATACATGTACTATTACCTATAAAACTAATTATCATAATGATGCATAAACTCCTGCTTTATGGTCCGATTTTTCGGTATCAAAGTCGTTAGGATGGAGTCGACTATAATATTTTTTGTGCGTGTGCTTGTTAGTGTTAAACTATGTGTATCTGTGTCTACTGACTATACATGTGTGTTTTTTAGAAATTACAATTGAACACACAAGTTTTCTGTTCTTTGTTCATGATATATACTAGTTCACAATATATGAAAATAATGACAAGTACTGGTACATATACCCACAGAAATACAGGCACTGGACACAGTATGTACATGTATATGTAGTACGAAAAAATTATAAAAAAAGATAAAAAAGACTAGTATAGTATAGGCCTTAGGTTTTACAGCTTATTTAAATTCCACAAATATATGGTGCCCTAAACAGATTTAAGTGCATTAAAAGTGCCCTTATGTCATTTCCAATGCCCTGCCCTTCCCCATAGGCACTTGATTTCGTGATTTTTATACATTTACAGACGTTATTTTTCAATTAGAAGGAAAGCCAGACCCACGCTTATATTCGTCACTTCCGTCAATCGAAAAGATGGCGACTGCACTACCTTGGTGTTTTTATACACTCAATAAAGGAAAAAATTTAATGGAATGGAGTGCCTATGCCTTTCCCAAAGTCTAGCTGGAGCACTGAGCTGGAAAGACTGAGACTATGACAGTGATGAGGAATACAAGTGTGAGTAAAAAGATGCACATGATATACATGTATATGCCATAATATGTTGATCTTTTATGGTTAAATGTGCTCAAAATGCATTCAGAGAATTATGTACTCTGTACAATGAATAGATAACAGTGCAAAATTCTCTGGAACCATTTCACAATCAACAATAATGAAGTGAATTCAATAAAACAGTCTTCAAATTAGTGGGTTGCCCCCTGCCCAGAAGGATTTATAAAGTATATAGTCAGGCAACCTGTCACAAAAAATTAACTCAAAGACTGATAAAGTGATTGCTACTAGCTAATGCTTCTTTTTATCATTTTCCGATTTTCAAATACGATGCAGCATGAAAAACCTTGGGCATGTTGAAAGTGCTGGGGGCAAGTTAAAGTCAATCTGAACTTGAAAAACACTGCAACCAAATGTTCCATCTGAAGTTCTGTTGTGACACAAATGTGGTCAGGAGAAATGTTTTTTCATTTGTCCTTAAGACACAGAATATAACTACGACTTAAACAGAAGTTATAAACACTTTGTAAATATGCTTTAACAATTAAAAGTCATTTGTAATAAAATTTTCACTACTGTTGGATTATATATATATATGCCTTTTGGAACATTGGGTTAAACTACGCTGTAGTGGGTAAGATTGGTGTATCATGTGACGAAAACAAGACACAGTATTTATATGGCTGTCAACTGGACTAGTTACTACTGCTAAAACGATACGAGGTGTTGGAGTTTATTAAAGATATCGATGATATGCACTCTGTATTTTAAAAAAATATATAGTTTTAGAAGAATTACGGTTAGATTTATATTGACTTAATGTAATCGTTCCGTGATCTTATTGATTTCATTCCTTACTCAGGCGAAAATGGTCTGACAACGATACATCGCAAAATCGCGAAAATGTATGACATTCATATAACTAGCACATACAACACAAATGGAAAAGCCAACCATTATTTTTCATCGTTAATTACGCCACATCTTATCAACAAGAATCAACACTTATCAGGTTGTAGCTCTAAACAGGAAAAACTATAGAGCCATATGTGATGAACTTCGATCTGCTGGACGCTTGCTGAGCTTGATCAAAATAAGGGAGACAATTTTAAATGACTAAAATCAAAGCACTGAAAAGCTCCCGAAACATGAATCATTCACAACCTCTCTTTTGGTTATCTTAGCTAAAAGCACAAAAAGTCAAAAATAAACCAATAAAAATTTATCTGAAGTCAATAAGTTTATCATAGAAATACAATATCAATGCAAAGTTTAAAAACAACACTCCAAGCAGCGTACTGAACCTTGGGTGGATTCAGAATTGCTTTAAAATATCAAGGATAGAGACATTTAAAGCTTTTTATAGATGCTATGAAATTGATCACTGCCTAGAACAGGGATTACGCATTTTTCAAAATAAGAAAATGTAATTTTAACTTAATTAGCACTGCTTAAATTTGAATTAATGACACTGCTCCCCCGTAAGCTCAAAACAAACTGTTCAAATTGAGTTCCCAATTTTGATATTTTACGGTTACCCCATGAAAGTCAGATCGGGATTCGAACCCGAATTTCCCCATAGCCAATTATTGGCCTGGGTTGCTCTATCCAGTTAAGCTATCTGACACTAAAATTATGGGTATTTAGTTATTTAATAATACATGTATTTAATTTATTCAAAAGTGTCAGGAAATTAACAAACACCAAAAATTTGTTTTGAAATAAACGATGGCTATTACAGAATACATCGAGATAAGCTGTGAATAGTATGAATACATCTAGTAAATTTTACCGGTATAACCCAATTACCAGAATTTTCCGAAATACACTTCTGAATATGCCATTACACCTGTTACTTACTAAGTGTATTATATTTGTTGTAAATATTACTAAATAACATCTAAACAGAAGAGCAATATTATAACAATCCTTACAACTTTAAAATAAGTATCTAAACCATACAGTTCCATGATATATTATACCTGAAAAGATGATGCTGTAAGACATTGAAGGTCATAAACATAAATTTATAAAAAATAAATGCACTTCTAGAAAACAAAAGAAATGAACTTTGAATAAGGAATGTACATGAATTGTATACAAATATTTAACTGTTTTATTACTGAAATATTTATTTACATATTTCAGAACCAAATTTTGATTAAATGCCCTTGTTAACAATGACTAAATGTGTAGTGTAAATTGATTATCCAAGGGAAATCTTTGAACCAAATTTTGATTAAATGCCCTTGTTAACAATGACTAAATGTGTAGTGTAAATTGATTATCCAAGGGAAATCTTTGATGAAATAGCCTGTCTATAAACTTGGCTACATGTTACATGATATCATTTGATAAACATATAGATTGTGCATGAATTGCATCCAAATGTTCAACAGAGTTATAACTGAAATATTTATTTACATATGTCAAAGCCAAAGTTTGATTAAATACTCTAAACTAATGACCTTATATATTGTGCTTGGATTATATAATATGGAAATCTTCGTTGAAATAGCCTATTTAATGAACTTATAGAATGTACATGAATTGTTTACAGATATTAACTGTTTTATTACTTAAATATTTATTTACATATTTCAGAACCAAATTTTGATTAAATGCCCATGTTTATGACCTTATCTGTAGTGAATTGATTATCCAAGAGAAATCTTTGATAAAATATACTATTTAAAGAATTACAGAATGTTCATGAATAGTATACAAATATTTAAGTGAAATATTGCTGCAATATTCATTTACATATTTCAAAGATCACCTTTAATTAAATACCCTAATTAATGACTTAATATGTAGTGTATTGATTATTCAAGGGAAATCTTTGATGAAATAGCCTGTCTATAAACTATATTTTATGTTATATTATTTGATAAACATATAGATTGTGCATGAATTTCATCAAAATATTTAAAAGGATGAATTGCATCAAAATATTTAAAAGGATTATCACTGAAATATCTATTTACATATGTCAAAGCCAAATTTTGATTAAATACCCTTACTAATATGGTCTAATATATTGTGTAGAGATTATCAAAGGGAAATGTTTGATGAAACAGCCTATTTTATGATCTTATAGAATGTGCATGAATGTATAAACATAATTATTAAAGAAATACTAATTTACATATTTCAGAGACAAATTTTGATCTAATGCCCTAATTGATGACCTGATATATTGTGCTTTGATTATCAAAGGGAAATGTTTGATGAAATAGCCTATTTAATGAACTTATAGAATGTACATGAATTGTATACAAATATCTAACTGTTTTATTACTGGAATATTTATTTACATATTTCAGAGCCAAATTTTGATTAAATGCCCTTGTTTATGACTTAGTGTGTAGTGTATTGATTATCCAAGGGAAATATTTGATGAAATAGTCTATTTATAAATTAAATGTTATGTTATTTGATTTAACTTATAGAATGTGCATGAATTGCATCCAAATATTTAACAGAATTATTACTGAAATATTTATTTACATACATGTATGTCACTGCCGGAGACGTATATATATATTGTATTATACATCTCTGGTCAATGCCAAATTTTCATTAAATACCCTTTAGAACTTAAACTAATGATTTGATATATAGTATAGAGATTATCAAAGGGAAATGTTTAATGAAATAATCTAATTAATGAACTTATATGTGCATGAATGTAAACATTAAATATTTTTTCATGGGTAAGTTATGCGTACATGTCATTGGTCACCAGTCCTTTTCCGTACGAAATGAGAATTATTTTTTTGTAAAATACAAGCGCACTACCGTCTTATTTTACGCAAACTTACAATGTATTAAATTCCTTTGATAACATACAGGCATTGGTATTAATGAAAAACTATCAAAGTGGCCAATATCTATAACGATAATGCTTTGTATCCAGTCGATGATCTTGAGTACATTTTTTCATTGTCAGGTTTAGACTAAATTATGAGAAAACATTGTAAACAACAAGCCGTTATATATAAACTCACATTTTAGAATTTTCAAATCATATACACCGTGCCCAATATATCAATTGAAACGTTTCAGATGCAAAAAAAATATAACTTTATTAAATAAATGAATTTAAAATATAGTTTGAGCTTCTATGATATGGCTATCTTGTAAACAAATAGCGTGCTACGCATGTTTCATGCAGTTTACCATATGTACTACTAATAGAGACGATGAAACTAGTATAACGTGCGCAATAATATATTTTAATTGTTTCGGTTGCATGAATGTTGTATAAATCTAAGAACAAAATTAATTTATTTCGTGGGATTGTCGGCGTAAGTCAAGGATAAATTATAATTTATTTAAAATATGAAATTTGAATTCTTATAGATTCAAATGATGAAATTAATGCCATAAAGATTTCATAATTGTGTCTTTATTTTCACACAACATCCTTAATTATTAACTTGAATGAATTACACACAATGTACATGCATGATAATGTCGACGTCGTTACGGGGTTTCATTTATTTTCTGAACTGGTAATTTTTGTATGATCCAAACTTACAACAATGAAACAATTATTATGTAATTTATATCAAATTGAACAACAATTGTCAAACATAACAAAACAATTGTCATATGTTGATTGTAGGGTTACTTCCGTTGAGACAAACTCAAAGGTAATTGAACTTGAAACCTGAGCAGGGCATGTGATTCTGATTTTTTTATAAGATTGAATTAAAACAACAGCCTATCAAATATTTTTTAAATGGCTGCAAAGGCAATATATTTTACTATTTGCCAAAAAATACTGAACTTTGAACTTTTTATTTATTTTCTGAACTGACATTTTCTGTATAATCCACACACAATATTAGATTTTACAGGGATCAAACTACTGTCAATCACAGCTAGGAAAGATTCTTGGCGCTGTGTGTATTAATTCAAATATTGATTTTTAGGCGTTGATATAATCCAAAATGATCAATCTATGGCCGGGAATGCACGGCACTCTGATCGCAGGGTTGTTTATATTTGTCAAAGAAAACAGTTAGAATGAAGCACATAATAAATGAATAATGAAGAAATTAACGTCTTACACAAAAAGAAATATCGCGAACGCTGTGTGTATTGAATATTGTGAGTAGGAATTGAATATTTACAAACCGCGTTTTTCGCATTTGGCATTTTCAAAAGGATTTCAAGAATAAAATAGGACATATGCATTTGGTTATAAATAATTTAATGTCATTGAAGAGTGTGGACATAGAATATCAAGATCAAATACTTTTGCTTTAATATCGTCCAACATTATCAATATTTAGCATGGTACTGCATACACGGGTTTGTTTACATCCTTTCGATGAAAATCGTTTGACTACACGGCCTTATAAATTAACTTATATGATGGGAATATATTCTATTATCATTACATACAAATTACACGCAACATCCTAGTTATTTACATGAATGAATTACATATGATGCACATGCATGATAATCTGTAATGTAAATGTTATTAACTTTAGTGAATTACCCGAAATGAACATGCATGATGAACAGATCACGGGATTTGTATTGTTTTAAACGGTCATTCACGGATAAATATGATATCTATTCAAATGCAACATTTGAATGCTAATAATTAGAAATGAAGAAATTAAAGTCTTTCACAGCATATTAATATCGCACACTCATTTGTGTATTGAATACTGTGTATTGATGTGAATAAGAATTGAATATTTACAAACCGCGTGCATATATCGCATTCTCATATTTTCGAAATGATTTGGAGTGTAAAATAGCATATTTATCAATCTGGTTTTGAAAGAATTTGATGTTGACATAGAACATCAATAATGAGTAATTTTGCTTTAAAGTCATCTAGAATGGTCAACAAATAGGTCGGAAATGCGGGGAACAACAATTGCGGGGTTTATTTATATTATTTCAATTGAAATTACAAGTTTATTTACACGCCATAATCAATGAATTCATTTGATAGGAATTATTTTTATACTGTATGCTTGTCATGTCTTTAATGATAAGATAAAATTAATATTAATTTTAATGAATTATCCGAAAGGAACATGCGTGATAAAGATGTCGCGGGATTTGTATATTTTTATATAGACATGATCCACATACAATATTAGATTTTACAGGGATCCAACTACTGTCAATCACAGCTAGGAAAGATTCTTGGCGCTGTGTGTATTCAAATATTGATTTTTAGGCGTTGATATAATCCAAAATGATAAATCTATGGCCGGGAATGCATGGCACTCCAATCGCAGGGTTGAATATATTTGTCAAAGAAAACAGCTAGAATGATGCACATAACAAATGAATAATGAAGAAATTAACGTCTTACACAAAAAGAAATATCGCGAACGCTGTGTGTATTGAATATTGTGAATAGGAATTGAATATTTACAAACCACTGTATCGTATGTAATATTTTCCAAATGATTTCAAGTAGAAAATATAATATTTATCCATTTAATTATAGAGATTATGATATAGAGAAATGAATATATATAATACAAAAATGGTGACATGGAATACTACTAATAAATTATTTTGTTTAACATGCGTGTCTGAAATGTCAATATTTATGTTAGAAATGCATGATACAACGATCGCGAGGTTTGTTTGCATTTTTTCAATGAAAATAGTTTGACTTAAGGCCCAAAAAAAAAATTGTTTGTTTCTGGTTTCATGGTCTGAAAAAATAGGGTAGGTAGGTAGGAAATTTTTATTTTTTTGCAAAATATTTTTATCAGGAAAAACCAATCTACTGCTATATTTATATATGCATGTGTAGTCATACACACTGCTCTTAGGTACATTTGACAGGTGACAAGAGTGCAAGGTTAATCCCAAAAGAAACAAGAACTGAAATGTTTGAATTGTCATGTTATTATTTAACATATTGAAACAATAAAGATGATTTTTAATAGTATACTGTTGTTTTTTAGTTCAATGTTATAATCAGATTTAAATCTATGCAATAATGACAAATATTAACCAAATTAAAATGACTGTAGTACTCAATTCACTACCCTATTTATAGCCCTACTAATTCGGCTTTCCGGTTGGCCGATTTTCGTGAACGAATTCGGAAGGGCCATCCTCTCAGCCTTACAAACATCTGCATATTTATGTGCGGAATTTAAAATTACGTCAAAATTCTTCAATTACGTCTATAACTTACTTAATTCAATACAAATAACAATAATCTGCATGAATGTGCTTTAAAAATCTGTGTTAAATGTCAAATTTGAAATATTAGACTTAAATTTTACGTCGCGTGAAAAAAACGGTACGAACGGACTTTAGCCTGATCCAGTTTCCCTCTGTACACAAATACCGTCGGACAGTTAATTCTATATTGATCTTTATAATGAGTACCTAGAATTAACTAAAGTTGATTGAAAATTAACTTGCCAACGTTTCGTTGACATGCCAGCTTATTTAAACGTGTACTTAAAATTATTTTGTGAGTAGGCAATGTTTACCATGACACCGGCATTTTACCGCCATTACGCCAGTTTCGTTTTCAGTTGGGAAATAGTGGGGAGAAACAAATCATTAATGCATCTTTCAGAAAAGGTATGTGGGAATAATTTTTACTCCTATGAGTATAGAAACATGTTTTCTACCCACAGAATGGTTCACTTTGGTCACAGATATTGTAGTTATCGGGCCCAACAGGTTTTAATTGGGGATTTTCCGCACACAAATATGCAGATCTTTGTTAGACTGTGCGGGACGGAGTCAAGTCGAAAAATGTCTCGCCGTCACAAAGCAGTCTAATTAGTTGGAATATAATCAAGTAGGCTGTTTTAAGCGTCTGATCGATACTGGCGCGAAATAAACCCAAAGAACGAAAAGACCGCACAAGTAAATACCGGAAAGTGAATGACGGGAAAAAATCGGTACTCGAGTCTAATAAAAAGATTTAGGGTCGGCGCTTATTTTTAGGGTAGGTCGGGAAACCGGAAACAAACAAATTTTTTTTTACGCCTAACGCCCTAATTAATGACTTCATTGGACCGAAATACATTTTGAACTACATGCTTATCTAGTCCAACTAATTGTACACTACAGATGATATCGAGACAATCATTCGCAATCAAATTGAGGAATATTGTCTTTTTTACTTCAGAGCATTCGATATGCGATAATAATTTATTATACATGCGGTTTGAGAATATTCGTTTCTTATGCACACCAAAACGCAATATTCAATACAGAAAGACTGCGCGATATGACCTTGTTGCGTAGTACGTTGATTAGATTTAGTTAATTAAAACTAAACAAAACCCGTGACCAGATTATCATGCATGTTCATTTTGTGCAAATTATTCTAGTCAATAATTTAGGATGTTACGTGAAATTCATATATCACAAAGGTACGATAAGCATGTAGTCTAGCTACATTTATGAGACGTACGAGCAATCCGCCAAATCCGTCATGATTTTGCTATTTCATCTATTGCCCGCTACGGAAGATAGATATCGGCTATGTTTTGGCCTAATATGGAAGGCCTGTGCACCATGCTACATGCGAGATGACTATTGCTAAATGCAAATTGCAAATTGTTGTAGAGGCCAGGAGCATTAGTATGCGAAAGTTCAAATATTACTTTAAAATAAATTACAACAAAGTTCTAGCTTAAATAAATGTAACCCTATAAATCTCTTGTCAAAGATGTTTCCTGCCATTGATGAGAGAGAATACAGACATCCATTCCTATACTGTGCAACTCCCACAAGTATTTCACAATGACATTTCCCAATGGGCGTCTAGCAATTGGCATTCATCAACAGGCATTTCGCATGGCGCACTGGCCTTCAATAAAAAATGAAGGTATCTGCAAAGATCTATACATTACAAAGAACTTTGGTATCTGTCACGATTTTGAGTTTCTCGACAATACATATGGACGAAATTCCGCGAACAAATGCCAAAGATATTAACATGAAAATTTGATAACAATAATAAACAAACCAAACTCACCATATTTACAGCAGAATATCGATTGAATAATCGTTTGTTCGTAGTGGATCAGCTTGCGGTGTTTTCATCCATCAAAAAATTACACTTCCGGTTACGGAGTATTATAGTAATAAACTGGTTTATTGTGGTGAAACATCCATTTTCATTGATTAAGTATACTTAACAATACACATGGCTTTAAATCAAGCTATTGGCGAAGTAGATGCTAACATTTTGCTCATATTCGTATGAGCGTATTAAAACGAAATAAATTAACGTAATAAATATAATAAGTGCTCCCTCCATTTGGTCGCTACTAAAAGACGGAACGGGACGTTCATTTTTCCCTTAGGGCAAAGTGTATTCGCCGGCCCTAGTCCAGTAATTAAGAAAAGAAAAAGAAACGATTTTACGGCCCTAGGGTTTAAGTTTTTATTTCTTAACCGATCTTTCATTTTTATATATCAAATTAAAGATAAAGCTCTCAACTTTCGGAAAATTTAAATATATTTCAAATATGTGGTCAGAAAATATGTTTTGGGTCGAATGGAACTTCACTTATTTTTCAAAAAAAATTATTGCTTATCTTTGGGTTGATCCAGTACTTCCATTCTTTGAAAATCTTTGTCCCGAGTTGCGCCCGGATTTCAACTGTTTTAACAATTTAAGTACCTATAATAAATGCAACATATCTATAATTAACACAAATTCATCACTGGACGTCTATATTTTCTATTTTATTGCAATCTATACACATTGCCTTTATTGCATAAAAACACTTCATACAGCAATCATGTGGATTATTTTTATTATACATGCGTAATTTATTTTTTATCAGTTTATCCAGGGATGCTATAGCATCCCTGGTTTATCATACTTACAATTGACTATATGACATTTCTAAAGATTCATTTTTGGGGGCGAATTTAACTTGTTTGGGGCTAATCGGACGGAGAAAAGTACAGCGCGGGGCCTGAATTTGACTGATTTTGGTGCCAATCTGGCTGATTGCGGAGGCAATCTGACATGGGGCCAATTTGACTTGATGCCAATATTTCACTTACTGTAATAGTATTGTCTAATTCGTTAAACATTGTTTGAAATTCACTTTTAACAACTCGCTCATTACGATAAATTATATCGTCACCAGGCTGTTAAAAATCTTCAATATTAATTCTTTGAAAGTATCGCTCAAAAGTTGATAGTTTAATGTTGTGTGATTTGATACCCGCAATTTCTTTCAACATTTTCCAATAAAATGTAGTATTCTTATTTCTTTACAATTCAAGCTTTTATAGGTATTATGTAATTTTTTATCATAATCGTTACGAGTACACTTTCTCTGATGGACGTTCAGTAATGAGTGTAGTTAATATGAATAAACTAATCAAAATGGGTGAAAAATGCATACAGAGTTTGATGCATGTATATTGTATGCGGGGTATATCTAAAAAGTCAGAATATAGTTTCACCAATGTACTCTGTATAGGTTCAAATGCATATTAATAAACTTAAAAATTGAAGATTTCGATGAGGCGTCGACATGTTGTAATCCAGAACGCTTTTCCTAATTAGGTGATCGATGAACATAACTTGAGCGCATCTCCGACCTGTTTTTTATTATCACCCACTGACAGCATTTCGAATAGAAGCATTTATTAATATAAATGTTCGAAGTACATGTCGGGACCATTGCTATTATATTGGAATTATGTCGGAAGTTAAGATGTGGAGGAGCACGTGACATGTTTTAGCTGTGGAGGAGCTAGCATTCCCAATATCCACAGCTTTTATATTACAAAATACTCACGCAACTAGATGGTGATAACATTGGTTCATACGTTTTAGATATTGCAACGACATATACATAACATTCCTTTGATATATATTTCATAATAATGCAAATAAAAACCCAGCAAGTCTAGGGTCAGAAGAAGAGAGTACCCAGTAGTTCGCGGCATGGCATATAAAAAGTTGAAATCAAAATCGGTCCAGAGTCGCCCCCCCCCCCCCATTTTAGGCGAAAATGTACCCCCCCCCCCGTAGGGTACCTATACGTAAGTTGTCACCATTGAAAACATGCAGCATCGCGGTTTATCGTAATATATGAGTGACAGTCTAACTTAAAATTATTAGAAACAAATTAATATGCTTCATTATGTATTATTAGACCCAAAACACGAGCTACGAAGAACAATTTCTAAATTCAGTAAGGGTCGCGAAAATGTATTACGGAACCGTGTACGTTCGATGAACGTTCATGCAGGACTGTTCTAGAGTAAATCGAGCGAAATTCATTCACATCTAATGTTTACTTTACTTCATGATCGGGCAAGGCTTTCTGACTATCGTAATGTCAATGTTTTAAATGTCAATATCAGTACAGATTTGAAGATCGTCGCGGGAGACAACTCCATGCAGCCGGTGTTCACGTAAATAAATCTCTTGCGCGTTCGATTAACTTTCAGAACTGTTCTACAGACGAGTAAAATCGTCTGCACAAATGTGTACACTACGGTAGCGCTATGCACTGACCTGTGTTATTCTGCTCGGGGCATTATGGGTATTTGCAGGAACTACTTACAAAATGGAAATTATAAACAATAACATAGCGTGACGTCACCGTATGGTACACATTGGAGCCAAGCGTACTTCAACATTGCGTTTCATTGAATAATGAGTGTTATTGACGAAAGCATAAGAATAGAAATGGTACTACGTATTCATTTTACATAACTAAACAAATTTGTTAATAACATACAACCGATATGGTTGTTTTGACATTTTTAATCCGCTTCCGCGGAACTATACTTTTAGCGTATGTATAACTATCTAAATGTAGATAGTAATCAGTTTTATGTATAGAGGTTAGACAAACGTAGTGACGTCACGCTATGTATAGAACGATCGTCTGCATGTAAACATAAACTGGTTCCCGTTCCATGTTGCTGTGCACCGAAGTGCATACAAGTCAATGAGAACCAGTTTACATGTGACCACGTGTTTGGACTAATTACCATCGACCCCCTATTGATTGGATTAACAAAAGATCGCTGCAGGCATCTTGACGTGTTTATTGGGGGTCATTAGAATGGTGCGAACAATATACAGGAAGGTTTGTGACATTTTGCTCGTACAATGCGATATGGACCGAATTTCATGAAATTTATGAAACATTTATAGCTCATTTATAGACCGATTTTTTAACACTTTTCTGCTGCTCAAATCGGTCTGAGGCGTTGAAATTCGGTCTGGACCGGCAAATTGTCGGGTTTTTTTGTGCCCTGGTTCGCGGAGACCTTGTCCTATTGTTATAAAACTTGAGATCAGTCTCTGAGCTCAAATATCAGATCTTGTATTTCAAAAACGGTCAGACGATAATAAATCTTTAAATCGTTATTCTGTCTGCATAATTCATTGAATATGGTTTTAACATTAACCAGCTCTATTTCCCCAACCATAATACTTAGTCAATGGAATTGAGATTTGCTGCAAGGCCCCGAGGTTATAAAAATTGAGATTTGCTGCAAGGCCCTGAGGTTATAAAAATTGAGATCGATCTCTGAACTCAAAATTCATATTTGTCTTTGGTATGGTAATTTGTTAATACTGATCGGAACATGCATTTATACACTAATCTGCATAACTCTACCCCTATGAGGGTTCATGCGTCTGTCAAACAATATAAATACAAATAAATAGTGGACTGAATACTGCATAATTATGAGCTCCTAAAACGGAAAATTTGTGCACACTTCTTCGCTGTTTTCGAGCTGATTTAATCGCATTCGTACTCGGCCTTGTCGTACTTAAAATTGCATATAAAATACAACTACTGAAATGCTAAGAACCTTGGAAGTTGCTGCGTGAAATAAGTTTATTTGTCAGTGAACAAAATAGACTTAAAAATGCTTATTCGGGAAACTGAAAAGGGAGAATTGTTGCTAATCTCTAGAGCAGGAGATGATTTCTGTATAAATACATCTTATATCTTCACGTCCAGATTTGTCCGGATTTTGCTTTCTACTGTACATTGTATAGGTGTATTTAAGCGGACGAATTTGGTCGTATTACCTGGTGGGGTTTGTTACTAAAAGATAAAGGTACAGTGCCATCTATTTGGTTTAGCATTATGAAGTGAGAGAATCATTCAGTTGATTAAGAGTGCCTTTGAGTTCTAATGCCTTGAGTAATATTAAAGGCAGTGAGAACGGCTACTTAAAGTTACACATTCCTTTTATATGGACCGACAACAATGCATGAAAGGTACACTTAAGTATTAAAAGCTATCTCTTAAAATAACAACAACAAAGCTACAAAAGTACACCTCGTCTGATAAGGCTACATGATTAAATTTTGTTTTAAATACAGTCATAATAGTTTCTATATAAATTGTAAGTAGAGCGGGCTATATAGGATTGATTGTGTTGCATTTTTGTCATTTTAAAACAGTATATATCCTCCTTTTAGAGTTTGATTGTGGACTATTTTCTATGAGTGTATAGTATTTAAGGTCCAGGGGCCTAGCGGCCTCCCCATGACACGATGATTTTCTTGCATTTATTACATTCCAAAATGGTTTCGTTTGCTTGTAGAATGAGATTCTGATTTTTTTCTGGGTCGTTGGATGTTTGATGTTTTAGTCCACTAGGCAACTGAAAGCCTTTTAAATTACAGCATCTCGAACGATCTAAACAAATAAAAATAAACATTCAATGTATGAGAAAAAATATATTGGACTGGTGTATGTATTCATGGTTTCTGGTCCCCCTTAATTCAGTGTATATAATATTAAACAATGTATACAAAGAATTAAGTATTATCTGCCTAAAACAGGGGTGTCATTGGATGCCATCCAACTCAGTGTAGCCAGATTTTGATGTATACACTATTGATCAAGAGTACGAAGTATTTCAAATGAAACCGCTTGGAATTAACACGTCTGAAAATATCTAATTTATATGCACACTTGTCGACAAAAGTCATGTTCAGTTGGGATTTCCGTGATTATTTTAAGACCAGCTACATCTCTGTAATTCAGCCTACTTTATAGCGTCTTTTATTCAATAGAAATACCTATGAATGACTCGTAGCTTAGTCTTTCCAGTGGTACAATGTTTATTCATGTACGATTATGTAATAGTATAATATCGTTGTGCATGCATGCGTAAAAATCAGTTTTAAATTTACTTTACACGTTATCGTTTGTCCGAATTATGTCGGACAAGGGACATGTTGATATCTTGTTGTAACATCAAAACGTATGGTAACAAATCGGAAGTTTCTTTTTTGTGCAGTACATTTATATATTATTGCGAATATATGTAGCATAAAAATTTCTCAGCATTAAAGAATAATTATTGTAAGTTCAGTTTATATGCCTGGAACATTGAGTAATAATATTTAAGAGCTAGGATAGTCATGCTGAGACCTGATAGATGATATTTGTAAGATGGCATTTGAGAGGTAGAATTTAAGTATTGAAATTCGAGTACTGCCGTGTAAGCACTGACGCTTTAGAGATAGAATTTGAGTTCTGATTTTGAGAACTATAGGGACTTGGGTGCGGAGTATGAGACCTAGATATTTAGATATCTGTACTTAAAAGCTAGTATCTAAGCAATGAGATTTAAGAGCTAGGACTTGAGTATTTGGACTTGGGTGGAGACATTATATAGTCCTTATAGTATAAACAATATAGAACAACGGATGAACTTATATACATGTATACCAGTTTGCTGTCGTGTTATCTCTATATAATGATGAACCAACGGTTACATACATACATTAACTTGATTTATTTTAAGAATTATTTTCATTACATTGCTACCTTGTTCGAATGCAAGCATTTAAGCCCAACAATGACTTCCAGAAGCCTACAGAAGACAAGTATATAGTCGTCCCTTCGCCAGCCTGACATTTATAAAAGCGAAAACTGTGGGTGCTTTTCGCAGCCACTACCATTGTTGAACACATGAGTCGATAACAGTTGACTAGACATGAAGGCATCTCACCACCAAAATGGTGAAAACAACGTTTACATAGCCAATAACTATCAAAGACTCTGTGTGTATCATTCGTCTAAACTAATTTACTTGAAAAATGTCCAAACTGATCAATATATCTATGTTGTCACAATGATATGTAGACAATGCGAGTGGAATGCATTTTTTATTCAGTCAAATACATAGCAATGCATGTACACAAAATATCCAAACATGACCTGAAAAATGTAAATTATTCATTTCTATTTAATATATTGTGTATTTATATTAAAAAGTGTTTTGACTCTATCTATAGAAATGCGCTTTGGTTTAAAATTTATAATTCAGGAATTGAAGGAAAATTGTTGCGTATAATTAAAGACATGTACAAAGAAGTTAAATCTTGTATAAAACATAGTAATTCTTTTTCAGACCTTTTTAAATAATGTTGGTTTGAGGCAGGGTGAGATAATGTCGCCAGTTTTAGTATCATTGTTCTTAGAAGACCTAGAGCTGTTTTTGCAGAATGATTTTCATAGTGGTTTACTAATTGATGATATTGTATTAATTCTTTTATTATTCGCGGATGATATGGCCGTATTTGGTAAAACGCCAGAGGATTTACAACGGAATCTTGATACTTTAAACGTGTATTGTAACAAATGGGGCTTGGAAGTAAATGCATCTAAATCAAAGATAATGGTTTTTAGGAAGAGGGGAGGATTAAAACAAAATGAACATTGGTTATATAATGGTATTTTGGTTGAAGTTGTGGACTGTTTTAATTACTTAGGCACGGTGTTTTATTATACGGGAAATTTTTCAAATTTTCACGAAAATATATCCGGAAAAGCCTTAAAGGCAATGAATGTTTTATTACATAATTGTAAAAAATTACCTCTGAAATTGAAATTGTTATGTCAGTTATTTGATTCATTGGTAGGATCTATGTTGAATTATGGTTGTGAGATAAGTGGTTTTAAGAAAGCTAAAGAAATAGAAAGGGTGCATTTGAAATTTTGCAAACGTGTATTGAGAGTTCCGTGGAATGCATGTAACGCTGCAGTTTACGGTGAGTTAGGGCGTTACCCTTCATATGTAAATAGATATTGTAGAATCATTAAGTACTGGTGTAAAGTCGCTCATTCCGATAACATTATTTTAAATAGATTGTATAATTTAGCTATTAGAGACTGTGTATCGGGGTGTAAAAATTGGGTGAGTAGAGTTAAAACACTTTTAGATGACTTTGGTTTCTCAGAAATGTTTAATATTATTAATTATTCATCTTTACAGGCTAAGTCTTTTCCAATCGCCTTTAAAAGCAGAGTTGTTGACTGTTTTAAACAAGAATGGTTTGGCTTAATTGATAGAAACAGTATATTGGAAGAATATAAGCATTTTTTTTAAACGAGTTTTAAATATGAACCTTACCTAGATTTGATACCACATGATTTAAGATTTTTTTTAACCAAATTACTTATTTCAGCCCATAACTTAAGAATTCATACAGGAAGATTTGGAGTAAATAGGTTACCAAGGAATGAAAGAATATGTTTATATTGTAATACAAATGACATCGAAGATAAATACAATCTTTGTCCATTCTATCGTAATGTTAGAGTAAAATTTTTGGAAAAGGTCTATTATGTTAGACCATCAGTTTTTAAATTTTATGAATTATTGAATTGCCATGACAATAAAGTCCTAAAAAAATTAGGAATTTATATTAAAGAATCACTTAAATTCAGAAATAATCTAACTTTTGTTGAGGGGTAGTATAGAAGATTTTTGTGATATTTCTTTTTTTCTTCTACTCTAGCTCCATGTACATTTGTTTCGTTGAATTACATGTAACTTTGTAATTTGTACCGTTATCTTGTTATATCACGTGTGTGTTTTGTATTTTGTAAATATGCATATATATAGACGATGTACTATGTACAAGTCTTCAATAAAATTCTGTTCTGTTCTGTATTTTAGACTTTGTTAAGCAAACTCCATATAAATGTAGAAACTGATACGATAAGAATGAAATTATTTTTCATTGATGAACATTATTTGATAAAACCGAACATATGTATCAAATTATTTTTTTAGAACTAAAATTAATATAAATAATGCGCATTTTACATACAAATTGGCAACTGAATGTGAACAAACCCCTGTGCATATTATGCATTTTGTAATTGTTTTATTAATTTTATTTACGGTAAAAATATTCATATTCAATTAATTTATTATTAAAGAACCTAATTCAAATATACATGTGTGCATAGTTTCTTCGGTATGATGAAAATTGACTTAATATGTCACAACAATAATATATTTATTGATAAAAATAATGAGAATAGAATGACGATACATCCGCATGCATCTCAATGATTGTGTTTCATATACCTGACCTTAGACGAACATGATGATATTCATTAATGCATATTATGAGAAATGAATACAAAAAGGTCTATATTCATGATGTATATGTATGCGGTATTATTTTACATTTCTAAAATACATTTTCTATAGTCACTATATTGACGACACGCCCTAATTAATGCTTTAATGAAATGAGTACAGTTTGTAAATAAAGCGCCTTATGCATGTTAAATGAAAACTATCAATCTATAGATTCAAATGAGTACTATGCATGTTGCGAATGATAAAATTGACCTATCAGTCGGCCAAAGAATTAATGTTATTTTATTTTTCAAATGAAACGAGAATAATGTGTAATGGACATGCGCGCTACGTTTTGTTTTTCGCAAATTATGAATTTATTAGATTCAAATGATATTATACATGTTGGTAAGAATAAATTCAATTCGTGTGTCTCGTGCATTTATTATACAAACAAGATATTTTTGAAATTAATTCTAAATTTTGAAATAAACGTTCTTCTCCAATAGTCTATTTATCGACCGACATGTGAATTGGTATACTTACTTACTTTTGTTGAAAAGAACCTGCACAATTACAAATATTTAAGATCAAAATGAAATGTTTTCATATGGCGGATTTGTTGACGCATTTCACGGACAATGTATTATATTTGTCTTCAAATACAAAATCAAAATTTATATATATCGAAATTAAGAAATTGACGTCGTACAAAATTATTGAATTTCAGGGAATATGTGTTTGTTCATTAATGTGTATTGGTTACTTGAAGAAATAATCAAAATGGTCAATGTATAAGACGAAAATCATTAGGTGTGTGATACTATTTTGCGGCTATTATGTACCTATTCCGTGGACAGTATAGTGACTAAACGCCTTAATTAATAAGCTTATTAAATTAGTATAATTTGTAATTAACGCGTGTTATGTATATTTAACGGAAAATATCAGTCTATAGATTCAAATGAGTATTATGCATGTACCGTATAATGAATTTGACCTATCAGACGGCCAAAGTATTCGAGTATTTACCTTACAAACGAAATGAGTATAATGCGTAATGCGCGCTACGTTTATCTTATCAATTTATTAGTTTCAAATGATAGTATACATGTAGTGATTATTGTTATAAAGTCAAGTCGTGCGCAGGACTGATATAAAGATAATAGTTTGCAAATTACAAACGTGGTTTGCATATTTTATGCAAAATATATAGTGTGTACAGTCATTTATGTGTATTGGTTGCATGGACATACTAACAAAACGATTTAAGTTGAAAATAAGTTGCATTTTATTTTGCGGTTCATATAGACAGTATATCGACTAAACGCCCAAATTAATGCGTTATTGAATGCGTATAGTTTATTAACAAAGCGTGTTATGCATACTTAACGCAAAATAACAATCTATACATTCAAATGAATCTAATACATTCAGCGAAAAATAAAATTGTCCTAGGATACGTCAAAAATATCAATGAAATGTATTTTTCTCGCGTGTTTGTTGACGTATTTTACGGACAATATTTAGATTTCAATTTTCAAGTCCACTGTTGAAATTCGTATAATATCATATTGCATATTGAAATGAAGAAATTAACATCATGTAGTATATGGGAATATAACGGAATATGTGTGTATTCATTTATGTGTATTGTTTGCTTGAAAGAAAATCAAAACGGTCAATGTCTATGATGAAAATATGTGGATTCATTTGCTTTTTTTATCATTTCCGTAGAAAGTTTATCGACTAAACGTCATAATTAATGAAGTTATGAAATGTGTATAGTTTATATAAAAAGCGCGTCATGCATATTCTACGCAAAATACCAAATTATAGATTAAAAATTGGATTAAGATTGTAGCGAATAATGACAATGACTTTGCAAACGATCAAAATAATAATGTGTTAAAGTCACGGATTTCGAGGCTTAATTATTCATACGAAATTAGAATACATTTTTTTGTAATTTCTAGATGACAAGTGCGCTACGCGCATTTTTGCGCAAATTATCAATTGATAATATACAGTGGAGCGAATTATAAAATCGATTATGCGTGCCGTGCTTATATCAAGATATTTTTTTTTCAAACAAAAGGCATGTGTGCATACTTTGTGCAAAGTATATAGCATTTAAATATTTCTAATAATTTTTGTATAAAAATTATACGCTGTTCACCAATAGACAATGTATTGAACGGCATGTGTGGCTGTTTGTTTACATGTTGTGGTTGGAAATAACACGCAAAATTCTAAATATCTAAGAAAAAATGACTTTATGTTACGGAGTTGTTGACATATTTCACGGACAAATTATGATTTCGATTTAAATACAAAGTTTGATTTGTACCAGATTAAATTGAGGAGTAAACGTCTTACACAACATGTCTATATCATAGAATCAGTCTATTATCAATATTGTGTACTGGTTTGATTAAGAATTATATCTTTGCAAACCTCGTGTATCGCATTTAGTATTTTTCAGAATGATTTCAAGTAGAAAGTATGGAATAAAATAATAATGTAATAAAAGAGCTAATACAAATTAATACATGTTTGCATTTCGCAGGTTTCGATTTCTCATTATCTAGTCATGTAACATGATGAGATTACTTTAAATATGATATCTATCGTTCGCAATGACCTATATGCACTGAGTCAGTTGCATGAATGTCTATAACTGCATGTGTTGAAAACATGGATGTGAACAAAATAATGAGTCCATATGTAGTGATTTTTAAACGACAAGAGCGCTATATATTCTTTATGCAAATTAAATAGCATGCAAATCAACTCTACATTTTGAAATGAAGTTTATAATACGGAATCTGTGTGTATTCATTTATTTGCATTGGTTGCTTGAAAATTACGCAAACGGTCAATACCTATGATTAAAATGTTTGGAATTCATTTGCTATTCTTATGTATCTTTTCCATAGATAGTGTACCGATTAAATGCACTTATTAATGACCTTATGAAATGAGTATAGTCTATGTAAAAGCATGTCATGTATATTCTACGCAATAATAATGTGCTCGTGCGGCTGGTCTATAGGATTATTACTCATACAAAATGAGAATAATTTGAAAATAACAAGAGCGCTACGCTTAATTTAAGCGTAATATCAAGTCGTGTGCCGATCGCGAGCTGATATGAAGATTGTCATTTACTTGTATTGGTTGCTTGAATCAATAACCAAAATGGTCTACATCTAAGATGTGATTTTTATGCACCCGTTCCATAGAAAGTATACAGACTAAAACTATTTAATTAATGAGTGTATTAGATGAATAAGATTTGTAATCAGAGCGTGTTGTACATATTCAACGCAAAATATCAATCTATAGATTCAAATGAGTGTTATACATGTAGCGAATATTAAAATTGACCCATCATACGTCCAAAATATTAACGTGTTGGGTTTCGAGTATTTTCATTTCGAACGAAATGAGAATAATTTGATTGTATACACATGCGTGCTTCGTTTATTTTACGCAAATTATTAATCTGATAGTTTCAAATGATAATATGTACGTATGTAATAAATAATAAATTCAGGACGCGCGTCTCTTTTATTCATTGCACGTGCAAGATATCATTGAAATTCATTCTAAATTTTGGAATACATAGTCAACCTCAATAGTCTATGTATCTTACGACATGTGTAATCGTTTCTTCTAAGATCTAATTGAATAGTAATTGTATCGCGGGCTTGTCCACGTGCATCACGGATAAATATATATAAAAGGTATAAATTGATATACATTTGTAGATCAAAATGGAGAAATTAACGCAACAAATAACGTTTGAATATCACGGAATATGTGTGTATTCATTTATGTGTATTGGTACCTTGAAGAAAATATCAAAATACTCAATACCTAAGAAGAAAAATGTCCGATCCTATTTTGCGGTTATTATGTCCTTACTCCGTAGAAAATATACAGACTATAACGCCTCAATTAATGAGCTTATCAATGAGTATAATTTGTAATCAAAGCATGTTACGCATATTTAACATAAAATATCAATCAATAGATTCATATGAGCATTATACATGTAGCGAATAAAATATTTTGACATATCAGACGGCCAGATAAATTAATGTGTCGGGTTTCTAGTATTTACTTTTCAAACGAAATGAGAATAATGCGTATTGAATATGCAGGGTTTTAAAAATTATTTCCAGTAAAAATTATTATATTAATCATAGGATTATAGAGAATGTAACACTTAATGCTATAAAAGAGCGTGGACTTACAATAGCAATATGTAAAATGCATGTGTTCAAGTCGCGAGACTCCTTTACTCATTAAGTAGACATCATAAATGATGAAAGTAACCCATATTTGATATAGATTGTGCGCAATGATTTATTTGAATTGATTCGGATGCATCAATGTTAAAATTATATAAGAACAAAAAAATTAGAAGGTAGAAGATTTGTTGGCGTATTTCGCGGATGAATTATTATTTCTATTTAAATACAAAATGATTGCTCGGAATGAGACATTAAGGCCATACGCAACATGCTAATTAATATCGCGGAATATTTGTGTATTGACTATGTATTGAACGGCATGTGTATTTATGGTAACAATGTTATGTATTGGTTTGAATCAGAATTGAACGTTAACAAACTGCATTTATTCCATTTAGTGTTAACAGTTTTCAAAACGATTTCAAGTAAAAATTACTATATTCATCATTGGACCTTAGAGAATACAATGCTATAAAAGAGCGTGAGCTTACAATATAAATATGTAAAATGCATGTGCTCAAGCCGCGAGTCTCTTTTACACAATGTCTAGATATCTTAATTGATGAAATTCACCTATATTTAATATAATGTCGTTCGCGATGATTTATTTTAATTGACTCGGTTGCATCAATTTTTAAAATATCGAAGAGAAAATGAATTATGTCTCGGGATTGTTGGCGTATTTCACGGATGAATTACGTTTTCTTTTTAAATGCAAAACTTAATTCCAACAGATCTCAAATTAACGTCTTAAACAACAAGTTAATATAGCACACACTTTGCATTGAATAGTGTGAATTTGTTTTCTTGAAAAATACCAAAATGGTCAATGTCTATCACGAACTTGCTTGGTATCTAAGTATTTAGCATTTAAAACTTTACTAAATTTTGAAGTAATCGTTGTTCATCAATAGACTATGTATCGAACGATATTTGTATCTCTTTGTTTACATGATTTGGCTGAAATATCTCGGAATGAAGTAATTAACGTTATACTACATCGTATGTTAGTGAATATCACCGTGATTCTGTGTGTATTCAATTATGTGTATTGGTTGCATAAACAAAATATGAAAATGATCAATACATATGATGAAATTGTGTGGTATTTGTTTTACGGATCTGATGTACATGTTCCATAGACAGTTTATTGATCAAATGCGCTAATTAATGATTTGATGAGTATTCAAAGTGTGATATGTATATCTAACGCAAATCAATCTATAGATTCAAATGAGTATTTTGCATGTAGCGAACATTGAAATTGACCTAGCACACGGCCAAAGTATTGAAGCCCCATTAGCTTTTTGGATGTTAAAATCAAAGGTCTTATTTTACCTAGAAAGATGTCTTATCAGTGAAATTAACTTTCAATAAAAATATTCTGAAATGTTCTTTTTAGTCACGAAGAACATATAGAAATATAGCACAGTATTTTTTCAATGATATTGCAAAAATAGGAAACAGCATCTGACCACATTTGCATGCGATGTGACTAAAGAAAGTCATTATGTAAATGTTGTTTTAGAGCAAATGAAATATATTTCTTATTTTTAACAATCATTTTATCTATTATTCTGGTCCTTACTAGGAATAACTATGTTTATTTATGTTCTTGGTTTGATATATGTTCATTTATATTGTATGTATGTTCATACTTTTCTCATTGTGCTTTACCATGAAATAACATGGATCGGCAACAACCAATTATGTTTATGCCAAATAAGCTTTGAAACTTGAAAACTTTGCATTTCTAAATTCAAAAAGCTAATGGGCCTTAATGTGTTGGGTTTCGTGTATTCATTTTCTTACGAAAACGTATGCGCTAGTCGTTTGTTTGACGCAATTTATGATCTTATTAGAGACAAATGAAATATATAGTTGTAGCGAATAATAAATGTAAGTCGCGCATCTCGTGTATTTATTGAACATACAATGCATCATTGAAATGCATTCTAAATTAGGAATAATCTATCTTCTCCAATAGTCTATATATATCGAACGACACGTGTATTTGTTTGTTTACATGCTTTGGTTAAAATAATCTGCGCAATAGTAAATATCTAAGATTTAAATGAATTGTATTTATATCGTGCGTTTGTTGACGTATTTCACGGACAATTGCGTGATTTTTATCTTCATATCAAAAATTGATATTTTTATATATTGAAATGACCTCGCACGCGGACAAAGTTTTAATGCGATGAGCTTCGAGTATTTATTTTTCATATGAAATGAGAGTAATGTTTTAACAATATCTGCACTACGTCCAGTTTACGCAAATTATGAATTTATGAGATTCAAGTGATTATTATGCATGGAGCGAATAATAAAATTGACCAATCATACGGCATGTAAGTATGCATTGAACGACATATGTAGCTGCTTATTTACAAGCTTTGTTCGAAAATAAAACGCCAAGTTGTAAATATTCAAGAATAAAATGAATTTATGTCACGAATAAATTACAACATCTATCTAAATGCAAACTTTTGATTGCTAACAGATCTGAAATGAAGAAATTAATGTCTTACACAATAATTATATTTAGCGGATACTTTGCATTGAATAGTGCGCATTTGTTTTCTTGAAAACCATCAAAATGGTCTATATCTATGACGCAAATGCCTGGTATATAAAGTGCGGAGTTTAATTTGTAAACAAGAAGCGCGCTTTGCATACTTTTTAGTCTCTTTTACTGAGTATCTAGACATCTTAAATGATGAAATTAACCTTTATTATTATATATATATATATATATATATCGTACGCAATTATTTATTTGAATTGTTTCGGTTGCATGAAAGTTAAAATTATATAAGATGTCGCGGTTTTGTCGGCGTATTTCACGGGTAAATATTTTTTGTGTTGACTATGTACTGGCATGAGTATAATTTATGCTTGTATGTAATATTGTGTATAATTGTTTCAATAAGAGTAGAACGTCAACACTCGCATTTATTCCATTTAATGTTTTCAGAACGATTTCAGGTACAAATTACTATATATGCAAAAAATTCTTATTTAGGTTTGTAAACAACAAGACTTACTCCTATTTTAGAATATTTAATTGATACATACCATGCACAATAATTAATTTGAAAAGAATTGGCTGCAAAATGTATATAACTGTGTTGAAGACATGAATGTGAACTATATCATGAGCTGATATGATGAGAATATCTTGTAAAAAACTAACGCTACGCATATTTTATGCAAAGTATATAATATAGCGTATAAAATTATTCCAAGTTTTGAAATGAACGTTGTTCATCAATAGTTTATGTATCGAACGATATGTGTATCTCTTTGTTTACCGATTTTGGTTGAAAAATTAATAAATATGTCGGAATGAAGAAATTAACGTAATACTATGTTAACTTAGTGAATATCACCGTGACAATGTGTGTATTCCATTATGTGCGTTGGTTGCATGAATAAAATATGAAAATGAACAATATACGAGTACATCATGATAATAAATTATTATGTGGTATTTATTTTGTGGTTCGTATGTACCTTTTCCAGAGACAGTATATTGACCAAATGCGCTAATAAATGACATCAGATATCATGGAAATTCATTCAAAATTTTGGGTCCGTGGATTTATCTTTAATACGAAATGAGGATAATGTGTAATGAAAGTGTGCGCCACGTTTATTTCACTCAATTTCTGAATTTATTGGATTCAAGTGCTCATTAGGATATAAAACATGCAAGTCGCGCGTCTCGTGTGTGTATTGTACATACAAGAGATCATTCAAATACATTCTTTTTAATAAACTTTCTTCCCTAATAGTCTACGTATCGAACGACATGTGTATTTGTTTGTTTACATGCTTTGGTTGAAATCTGCACAATTGTAAATACCTAAGATCAAATTGAATTTGATTTATATTGTGGTTTTGTTGACGCAATTCACGGACATTTATTTCATGTTTATCTGTATATCAAAAATTAATATTAATAAACATTGAAATGATGTTAAAATCGTATATATTGTATATTGAAATGAAGAAATTAGCATCATGTATAATAAGTGCATATAACGGAATATATGCGTAAATTCATTTATGGTTATTAGTTGCTTGAAAAAATTAAAACGGACGGTACGCAAACGTTCAATATCTATGATTAAAATGTTTGGAATTCATTTGCTTAAGTATCTTTTCCAAAGACAATGTTTCGATTAAACGCCCTAATTCCTGAAATGAGTATAGTCTATGAAAAAGCATATCATGCATATTCCAAAAAAAATATCAATCTATAGATTCAAACTAGGATTTTGACTTCCGCGAATAATAATTATTGCCATTGCATACGACTAAAACAATAATGTGTAATGAATACGCGCAAATTATTAAATGAGCATAATTTGTAATTAAATCCTGTTATGCATATTTAACGCAAAATATCAAACCATAAATTCAAATGACAATTATGCATGTAGCGAATAGTAAAATGACCGATCATACGGCCAAATCTTCAATGTTTTCTGTTGAGTTTTTACTTTCCAAACGAAATGAGAATACATATATATATATTATATTATATTTATCTTCATAATACACGATCAAACTACATACATATCAATATGAAGAAAATAACGCACTACAACACTATTGATTATTACAGAATATGTGCCTGTTTGTTTTTGTGTATTGTTTGCTTGAAAAAATTATCAAAATTATCTTGAAACCAACCCGACGCGCATTTTTCTTTTTCCGGGAATGAGTTGGTTTATCATCGTCCTGATGAATTAGTTAATACAAAGAAAATTGACTGAAACACCTAATCGCGCATATTTGCCTCGTAAACATGATTTGATTAAAAGACGTCCTGACTTAAGTATTTAAAAAAATATAATTTGTTCAAACTTTTAAAAAATACAAAAAATAATTTCTTCCTAATCCTAAGAAAACAGTGCACGTGAAGTTAAATTATGTGAGAGGACCTATCATTGTGAAAGTTAAGTGCATTGTTCAAGAAATTCCACATACTTGGTATAATCCTAATAATTCCAATGTATATATATTCCATATTTCATATTTCCTCCCCACAAATATTTAGCACAAACACTAGGCACATTACACTAAGCACACACACTATGCACATTACACTAAGCACAAACACTATGCCCTTTTCACTCAGCACAAATACTTAACACTATGCACAATGACAAGCACTATTTCTATTTAAAACGGGATTTTCCCTAGAAAATGCACGGAAGCTCATTAGACCACAAAACATTTCATCTTAGATCTTATGGAATGCTGCTTTACCCTGAAATGCAATGGTAAATCAGTTAACAATGGAATAATTAATGTATAAATCACATTTACTTGTTAATCATCAAATATTATTTTAGTGGTGCAGAAATGTATATTGAATCATTAGCTATTGATAAAAACTCATTTTAGTTATGTACTTTCAGTAATTATTGAACAACGCCACTTTTTAGGACGCATAGCAAAAACGTCAGGTGGCTATTTTTTCACAAATTTGTGATTTGATGATTCACCTTAACATTATGCACACGCTATTAAAAGAGAATTGGTATATACATGTGTTTTGGTAATCATGTATATGCAGGAAAATTTCAATCAGTTATTTATATCATATAGTAAATGCACTCATGTATGTAAATATTATATATAGGATACATATGATACATAGGAAATATAAGTACACGTATACTTAACGACATAATGTGTTGTTCGTACTGCAATGCTGTTTAATGTCTGCTATCACTACAATTCATTTATTTAAACCTGAAAGATAATATCAAATCAATAAATAAATAAATTACAATTGACAGGAATATGTACTCGTTGGTAATGTGGATGTTCAAATTGCAAAGCACGTACGACATATGCGCAAGAAATTGTACGTACGTGAACATGCACATGTATATTATATACTCATTAGCTGACGCATAATACGAACACAAGTTATAATACACAATCAGCAAATTTCTTGCACGTGCACATCAACAGGTGTTTCACATCTATACACATTATGTACCAACAAGTCATACTTAGTAAATTAACACAGACACAAATCTAGTATGTTTATACATGACGAATTTTTCTTCAAAATAGTAATCATATAGGCTTTATCAAGCGGTTCGCTAGGACAAGCAACATTAATCAGAACATATTCTTTTATTCACCCAAGTATAGATTATACAATATGGGGATAAAACATAATGACAATACATAATAACATGAAACATGTGACTTCCAGCAAAACGTTAATTGTGGGGGGAATCTTTAATCCTAACTTTAGTGTATGTATATAAAAAGAAAGAAAATATAGACAGTAAACGTACGATATAGTACATAAATAGTACATAATTATATAACTAGTATGTATCACGACGATACATGATAAATGAGAGTTCTTGTGTGATTTCGTACACAAAGAATTTACTGAAATAAAATATCATGCTTATACATGACGCTACCAATACGACAGAATCCGGAATATTTGACAATAGCTTACCCGAAAATTTGGTGGTGTAATCCGAAATAAACTTTCAATCCCGATGGTTTCCTTGTACATGTATATTTTTATTCAAATTATCATCCATTATCCGAATCGTTTATCCGAAGTCATAAACAAGTCCATAAAATCACTCAAACTCGTAATTACACACCTATAATCCGAAATCGACAATTTAATCGAAGACTTAGATCAACCTGTGTAAAGGGGAATATTTGTGTCAAAAGGTGAGAACCACAAATCATGAGGCCACACATAACAATCTATCGATTACTTGCATTAAATAATGGTAACAAAATTGTCATATTATGACGCTAACTTGGTATGATTGTTCTCTTTAATTTTGGCTTGATCAATAATTGCATGAATGATATAATGATTTGACTTTTATATGCAATCAACTTTAAAAGTGTTCACAATAATTCTCGGAGTTGTAACCAAAATGTCCCGAAAATGAACCAAACATACACAACACAAGACCAATATAAATCCACAGCACGTGATTTCTTAATTATACCATTACGGAAAACTATGGTATACCATAGCTGCCTAAACATAAGCAGAACATTTTTGTGCTGTGACTATATCATAACGTGACGTGCAATTTCAATATGCCCTGTTCATTTTTCATCATTCAATGACTATTTGCTATATTAGTATATGCTGTGAATATGTCATTTCAAGATGCCAACTATTTACTAGTATATAACGGCAAATACTCGTATATGTTTATTTGAAATTCAAGTCCATTAAGCCTTGCGGCCCACGAGGACAACATATTTACAGATATATACAGAAGATACATTATAATGCAAAGCTGATATTAGCTAGCAGCTCCACAATTTGACAAAGCGTAGTATAATGTATGATTGACCTTAATCAGAATACAGAAGTTAGTCACAAAATTAGCGACATCACAATGAAAGGACACTATATGTTCACATTTGTATTGTTAAGTATTATCATATAAGTTGGTTATCATGTATTAGAAATAAATTCCATATACTATAGATGGATACATGTAGTTAAATCGTTACAGCGTGGCTATTAAACATAAACTATCGACAATATGTTCATATAAAAGAACAATAGACAAGATGCTAAAATTTGTATCAATTATATTTTAATGTGGCAAATTGACAACATATAATGGAGTATGAACAGTATATCATAACAAACAAGCATCATGCAACAACGAACTAGCATAATAAAATAGCAGCCGGTTCGTTTGTTTCATTTGGGAGCTAGCACGTTGCAGATATAGTGTATAATTGCTAGTATGACCTAAAATGGCAACACGGACCAAAACCACACTTATATAGTACAGTAAAACCTCTCTAGAACGGCCATCTGAAGAGCAACAACCTCTCTATAACAACACCTTTAAATTTCCCTAAACTGATATTTACTATAAATTCAACCTCTGTAGAGCAACAACCTCTAAACAACGTGATTATTTGCAGCTCCCACAGGGTGTTGCTCTGCAACACAATATCTGTCCGAATTACCACACTAAATACTCAAAGAGTCATCATGTAATGACAAATAAGCATGCCATATTCAGATTTGTACACTCATTTATTATATATAAGCATACTTATGTTCTGCTTACGTTGAGACAGTCATAATGTTCCATAGTAAATCTCGCGAACACCAACGTCCTATTACACACATCTGTATACTGAATAGAAATAGAAGCCACCGATAACTTTGATTGAATACAGATTGGCGTAAACAATAGCATAAAGTTGGTTTGCAGACATGCATTAAAGATGATGTGTGTGAAGTTGGCAGTGCAATCGACAATCGACATTCAATGTCTAGCTCGACAATCGACATTCATCTCGACATTCGTGAAACAGGCTGTATGGCTATCATAATAATGTAAATTTCGAATGTCTAGCTCGACAATCGACATTCACCTCGACATTCGAAAAACGGACTGTATCGTCGTCAAAGTAATGAAATTTCGAATGTCTAGCTAGACAATCGACATTCATCTCGACATTCGAAAAATGGACTGTATATAGCCGTCAAAGTAATGCAATTTCGAATGTGTAGCTAGACAATCGACATTCATCTCGACATTCGAAGTTACGACTGTATCGGCGTCAAAGTAAAGAAATTTCGAATGTCTAGCTCGACACTCGACATTCATCTCGACATTCGTGAAACAGGCGGTATGGCTATCATAATAATGTAAATTTCGAATGTCTAGCTCGACAATCGACATTCACCTCGACATTCGAAAAACGGACTGTATATAGCCGTCAAAGTAATGAAATTTCGAATGTCTAGCTAGACAATCGACATTCATCTCGACATTCGAAGTTACAACTGTATCGCCGTCAAAGTAAAGAAATTTCGAATGTCTAGCTCGAAAATCGACATTCATCTCAACATTCGAAAAACGGACTGTATATAGCCGTCAAAGTAATGAAATTTCGAATGTCTAGCTCGACAATCGACATTCATCTCGACATTCGAAAAACGAACTGAATAGCAGTCAAAGTAATGAAATTTCGAATGTCTAGCTAGACAATCGACATTCATCTCGACATTCGAAAAACGAACTGTATAGCAGTCAAAGTAATGAAATTTCGAATGTGTAGCTAGACAATCGACATTCATCTCGACATTCGAAAAACGAACTGTATAGCCGTCAAAGTAATGAAATTTCGAATGTCTAGCTCGACAATCGACATTCATCTCGACATTCGAAGTTACGACTGTATCGCCGTCAAAGTAATGAAATTTCGAATGTCTAGCTCGACAATCGACATTCATCTCGATATTCGAAAAACGGAATGTATAGCAGTCAAAGTAATGAAATTTCGAATGTCTAGCTAGACAATCGACATTCATCTCGACATTCGAAAAACGAACTGTATAGCCGTCAAAGTAATGAAATTTCGAATGTCTAGCTCGACAATCGACATTCATCTCGACATTCGAAAAACGGACTGTATATAGCCATCAAAGTAATGAAATTTCGAATGTCTAGCTCGACAATCGACATTCATCTCGACATTCGAAAAACGAACTGTATAGCAGTCAAAGTAATGAAATTTCGAATGTCTAGCTAGACAATCGACATTCATCTCGACATTCGAAAAAACGGACTGTATAGCCGTCAAAGTCATGAAATTTCGAATGTGTAGCTAGACAATCGACATTCATCTCGACATTCGAAGTTACGACTGTATCGCCGTCAAAGTAAAGAAATTTCGAATGTCAAGCTCGACAATCGACATTCATCTCGACATTCGTGAAACAGGCTGTATGGCTATCATAATAATGTAAATTTCGAATGTCTAGCTCGACAATCGACATTCACCTCGACATTCGAAAAACGGACTGTATATAGCCGTCAAAGTAATGAAATTTCGAATGTGTAGCTAGACAATCGACATTCATCTCGACATTCGAAGTTACGACTGTATCGCCGTCAAAGTAAAGAAATTTCGAATGTCTGGCTCGACAATCGACATTCATCTCGACATTCGTGAAACAGGCTGTATGGCTATCATAATAATGTAAATTTCGAATGTCTAGCTCGACAATCGACATTCACCTCGACATTCGAAAAACAATCTGTATAGCAGTCAAAGTAATGAAATTTCGAATGTCTAGCTCGACAATCGACATTCATCTCGACATTCGAAAAACGGACTGTATAGCCGTCAAAGTAATGAAATTTCGAATGTCTAGCTAGACAATCGACATTCATCTCGACATTCGAAAAACGAACTGTATCGCAGTCAAAGTAATGAAATTTCGAATGTTTAGCTAAACAATCGACATTCATCTCGACATTGGAAGTTACGACTGTATCGCCGTCAAAGTAATGCAATTTCGAATGTCTAGCTAGACAATCGACATTCATCTCGACATTCGAAAAACGGACTGTATCGCCGTCAAAGTAATGAAATTTCGAATGTCTAGCTCGACAATCGACATTCATCTCGACATTCGAAAAACGGACTGTATCGCTGTCAAAGTAGCGAAATTTCGAATGTCTAGCTCGACAATCGACATTCATCTCGACATTCGTGAAACAGGCTCTATGGCCATCATAATAATGTAAATTTCGAATGTCTACCTAGTCAATCGACATTCATCTCGACATTCGAAATACGGACTGTATCGCCGTCAAAGTAATGAAATTTCGAATGTCTAGCTCGACAATTGACATTCATCTCAACATTCGAAAAACGGACTGTATATAGCCGTCAAAGTAATGAAATTTCGAATGTCTAGCTCGACAATCGACATTCATCTCGACATTCGAAAAACGAACTCTATAGCCGTCAAAGTAATGAAATTTCGAATGTCTAGCTCGACAATCGACATTCATCTCGACATTCGAAAAACGAACTGTATAGCCGTCAAAGTAATGAAATTTCGAATGTCTAGCTAGACAATCGACATTCATCTCGACATTCGTGAAACAGGCTCTATGGCCATCATAATAATGTAAATTTCGAATGTCTAGCTAGACAATCGACATTCATCTCGACATTCGAAATACGGACTGTGTCGCCGTCAAAGTAATGAAATTTCGAATGTCTAGCTCGACAATCGACATTCATCTCGACATTCGAAAAACGGACTGTATATAGTCGTCAAAGTAATGAAATTTCGAATGTCTAGCTCGACAATCGACATTCATCTCGACATTCGAAAAACGAACTGTATAGCCGTCAAAGTAATGAAATTTCGAATGTCTAGCTCGACAATCGACATTCATCTCGACATTCGTGAAACAGGCTCTATGGCCATCATAATAATGTAAATTTCGAATGTCTAGCTAGACAATCGACATTCATCTCGACATTCGAAAAACGAACTGAATAGCCGTCAAAGTAATGAAATTTCGAATGTCTAGCTCGACAATCGACATTCATTTCGACATTCGAAGTTACGACTGTATCGCCGTCAAAGTAATGAAATTTCGAATGTCTAGCTAGACAATCGACATTCGTCTCGAAATTCGTGAAACAGGCTGTATGGCCATCATAATAATGTAAATTTCGAATGTCTAGCTAGACAATCGACATTCATCTCGACATTCGAAAAACGGACTGTATCGCCGTCAAAGTAATGAAATTTCGAATGTATAGCTCGACAATCGACATTCATCTCGACATTCGAAAAACGAACTGTATAGCAGTCAAAGTAATGAACTATGCTTTCGAATGTCTAGCTAGACAATCGACATTCATCTCGACATTCGAAAAACGAACTGTATAGCAGTCAAAGTAATGAAATTTCGAATGTCTAGCTCGACAATCGACATTCATCTCGACATTCGAAGTTACGACTGTATCGCCGTCAAAGTAATGAAATTTCGAATGTCTAGCTAGACAATCGACATGCATCTCCACCTTCGAAAAACGGACTATATAGCCGTCAAAGTCATGAAATTTCGAATGTCTAGCTATACAATCGACATGCATCTCCACCTTCGAAAAACGGACTATATAGCCGTCAAAGTCATGAAATTTCGAATGTCTAGCTAGACAATCGACATGCATCTCCACCTTCGAAAAACGGACTATATAGCCGTCAAAGTCATGAAATTTCGAATGTCTAGCTATACAATCGACATTCATCAGTCGCTATTCGAAAAAAAGACTGTATAGCCGTCAAAGTCATGAAATTTCTATACTTTGACGGCGATACAGTCGTAACTTCGAATGACGAGATAATTGTCGATTGTCTAGCTAGACATTCTAAATTCCATTACTTTGACGGCTTTACAGTTCGTTTTTCGAATGTCGAGATGAATGTCGATTGTCTAGCTAGACATTCGAAATTTCATTACTTTGACTGCTATACAGTTCGTTTTTCGAATGTCGAGATGAATGTCGATTGTCTAGCTAGACATTCGAAATTTCATTACTTTGAGTGCTATACAGTTCGTTTTTTGAATGTCGAGATGAATGTCGATTGTCTAGCTAGACATTCGAAATTTCTTTACTTTGAAGGCGATACTGTCGTAACTTCGAATGTCGAGATGAATGTCGATTGTCTAGCTAGACATTCGAAATTTACATTATTATGATGGCCATAGAGCCTGTTTCACGAATGTCGAGATGAATGCCGATTGTCTAGCTAGACATTCGAAATTTCGTTACTTTGACGGCGATACAGTCCGTTTTTCGAATGTCGAGATGAATGTCGATTGTCTAGCTAGACATTCGAAATTTCATTACTTTCACGGCGATTGTCGTAATTTCGAATGTCGAGATGAATGTCGATTGTCTAGCTAGACATTCGAAATTTCATTACTTTGACGGCTATATACAGTCCGTTTTTCGAATGTCGAGATGAATGTCGATTGTCGAGCTAGACATTCGAAATTTCATTACTTTGACGGCGATACAGTCCGTTTTTCGAATGTCGAGATGAATGTCGATTGTCGAGCTATACATTCGAAATTTCATTACTTTGACGGCGATACAGTCCGTTTTTCGAATGTCGAGATGAATGCCGATTGTCGAGCTAGACATTCAAAATTTCATTACTTTGACTACTATACAGTTCGTTTTTCGAATGTCGAGATGAATGTCGATTGTCGAGCTAGAATTTCGAAATTTCTTAACTTTGAAGACGTTACTGTCGTAACTTCGAATGTCGAGATGAATGTCGATTGTCGAGCTAGACATTCGAAATTTCATTACTTTGACGGCGATACAGTCCGTTTTTCGAATGTCGAGATGAATGTCGATTGTCTAGCTAGACATTCGAAATTTCATTACTTTCACGGCGATTGTCGTATATTCGAATGTCGAGATGAATGTCGATTGTCTAGCTAGACATTCAAAATTTCATTACTTTGACTGCTATACAGTTCGTTTTTCGAATGTCGAGATGAATGTCGATTGTCGAGCTAGACATTCGAAATTTCATTACTTTGACGGCTATACAGTTCGTTTTTCGAATGTCGAGATGAATGTCGATTGTCTAGCTAGACATTCGAAATTTCATTACTTTGACGGCGATACAGTCCGTTTTTCAAATGTCGAGATGAATGTCGATTGTCGAGCTAGACATTCGAAATTTCTTTACTTTGACGGCGATACAGTCCGTTCTTCGAATGTCGAGATGAATGTCGATTGTCGAGCTAGACATTCGAAATTTCTTTACTTTGAAGGCGATACTGTCGTAACTTCGAATGTCGAGATGAATGTCGATTGTCTAGCTAGACATTCGAAATTTCATTACTTTGACGGCGATACAGTCCGTATTTCGAATGTCGAGATGAATGTCGATTGTCTAGCTAGACATTCGAAATTTCATTACTTTGACGACTATACAGTTCGTTTTTCGAATGTCGAGATGAATGTCGATTGTCGAGCTAGACATTCGAAATTTCATTACTTTGACGGCTATATACAGTCCGTTTTTCGAATGTCGAGGTGAATGTCGATTGTCGAGCTAGACATTCGAAATTTACATTATTATGATAGCCATACGGCCTGTTTCACGAATGTCGAGATGAATGTCGATTGTCGAGCTAGACTTTCGAAATTTCTTTACTTTGACGGCGATACAGTCGTAACTTCGAATGTCGAGATGAATGTCGATTGTCTAGCTAGACATTCGAAATTTCATTACTTTGAGTGCTATACAGTTCGTTTTTTGAATGTCGAGATGAATGTCGATTGTCTAGCTAGACATTCGAAATTTCATTACTTTGACGGCTATATACAGTCCGTTTTTCGAATGTCGAGATGAATGTCGATTGTCGAGCTAGACATTCGAAATTTCTTTACTTTGACGGCGATACTGTCGTAACTTCGAATGTCGAGATGAATGTCGATTGTCTAGCTAGACATTCGATATTTCATTACTTTGAGTGCTATACAGTTCGTTTTTCGAATGTCGAATTGAATGTCGATTGTCGAGCTAGACATAAAAAATTTCATTACTTTGAAGACGATACTGTCGTAACTTCGAATGTCGAGATGAATGTCGATTGTCGAGCTAGACATTCGAAATTTCATTACTTTGACGGCGATACAGTCCGTTTTTCGAATGTCGAGATGAATGTCGATTGTCTAGCTAGACATTCGAAATTTCATTACTTTCACGGCGATTGTCGTATATTCGAATGTCGAGATGAATGTCGATTGTCTAGCTAGACATTCAAAATTTCATTACTTTGACTGCTATACCGTTCGTTTTTCGAATGTCGAGATGAATGTCGATTGTCGAGCTAGACATTCGAAATTTCATTACTTTGACGGCTATACAGTTCGTTTTTCGAATGTCGAGATGAATGTCGATTGTCTAGCTAGACATTCGAAATTTCATTACTTTGACGGCGATACAGTCCGTTTTTCAAATGTCGAGATGAATGTCGATTGTCGAGCTAGACATTCGAAATTTCTTTACTTTGACGGCGATACAGTCGTAACTTTGAATGTCGAGATGAATGTCGATTGTCTAGCTAGACATTCGAAATTTCATGACTTTGACGGCTATACAGTTCGTTCTTCGAATGTCGAGATGAATGTCGATTGTCGAGCTAGACATTCGAAATTTCTTTACTTTGAAGGCGATACTGTCGTAACTTCGAATGTCGAGATGAATGTCGATTGTCTAGCTAGACATTCGAAATTTCATTACTTTGACGGCGATACAGTCCGTATTTCGAATGTCGAGATGAATGTCGATTGTCTAGCTAGACATTCGAAATTTCATTACTTTGACGACGATACAGTTCGTTTTTCGAATGTCGAGATGAATGTCGATTATCGAGCTAGACATTCGAAATTTCATTACTTTGACGGCTATATACAGTCCGTTTTTCGAATGTCGAGGTGAATGTCGATTGTCGAGCTAGACATTCGAAATTTACATTATTATGATAGCCATACAGCCTGTTTCACGAATGTCGAGATGAATGTCGATTGTCGAGCTAGACATTCGAAATTTCTTTACTTTGACGGCGATACAGTCGTAACTTCGAATGTCGAGATGAATGTCGATTGTCTAGCTAGACATTCGAAATTTCATTACTTTGAGTGCTATACAGTTCGTTTTTTGAATGTCGAGATGAATGTCGATTGTCTTGCTAGACATTCGAAATTTCATTACTTTGACGGCTATATACAGTCCGTTTTTCGAATGTCGAGATGAATGTCGATTGTCGAGCTAGACATTCGAAATTTCTTTACTTTGACGGCGATACTGTCGTAACTTCGAATGTCGAGATGAATGTCGATTGTCTAGCTAGACATTCGATATTTCATTACTTTGAGTGCTATACAGTTCGTTTTTCGAATGTCGAATTGAATGTCGATTGTCGAGCTAGACATAAAAAATTTCATTACTTTGACGGCGATATGGTCCGTATTTCGAATGTCGAGATGAATGTCGATTGTCTAGCTAGACATTCGAAATTTCATTACTTTGACGGCGATACGGTCCGTATTTCGAATGTCGAGATGAATGTCGATTGTCGAGCTAGACATTCGAAATTTACATTATTATGATGGCCATACAGCCTGTTTCACGAATGTCGAGATGAATGTCGATTGTCGAGCTAGACATTCGAAATTTCATTACTTTGACGGCGATACAGTCCGTTTTTCAAATGTCGAGATGAATGTCGATTGTCGAGCTAGACATTCGAAATTTCTTTACTTTGACGGCGATACAGTCGTAACTTTGAATGTCGAGATGAATGTCGATTGTCGAGCTAGACATTCGAAATTTCATTACTTTGACGGCTATATACAGTCCGTTTTTCGAATGTCGAGATGAATGTCGATTGTCTAGCTAGACATTCGAAATTTCATTACTTTGACGGCTATATACAGTCCGTATTTCGAATGTCGAGGTGAATGTCGATTGTCGAGCTAGACATTCGAAATGTACATTATTGTGATAGCCATACAGCCTGTTTCACGAATGTCGAGATGAATGTCGATTGTCGAGCTAGACATTCGAAATTTCATTACTTTGACGGCTATACTGTTCGTTTTTCGAATGTCGAGATGAATGTCGATTGTCGAGCTAGACATTCGAAATTTCATTACTTTGACGGCGATACAGTCCGTATTTCGAATGTCGAGATTAATGTCGATTGTCGAGCTAGACATTCGAAATTTCATTACTTTGACGGCTATATACAGTCCGTTTTTCGAATGTCGAGATGAATGTCGATTGTCGAGCTAGACATTCGAAATTTCATTACTTTGACGGCTATATACAGTCTGTTTTACGAATGTCGAGATGAATGTCGATTGTCGAGCTAGACATTGAATGTCGATTGTCGATTGCATTGCCAACTTCACACACATTTAAAGATGATTCATGCATCGTTGGTGCTGTAATAGGATGAGGAAAATAATGTACCCGATGCTGTACTCGAACACATGGCCTCCTATTTGCAAGGCAGATACTCTACCAACTGAGCTAAGGCCTAAAAAAAAATTACTTGTTTCCGCTAGCCCGACCGCCCCTATTTTTTTGCTGCCGACCCTAAACTTTTTTTGACCTATCAAAAAAAATATTTGAAAATCGGTCCCTTTTCGTCCATTTTTTACGTATCCGAATTCAGTTACTGTCCGAAATAGGTACACTTAAATGACCAAAAAACACTGCACAGATCAATTTCGCAGAATGCTTTTAATGAGAACTGATCTGGTCTGCAATTTTAATTGACCAAAGTCATGATTCATAATTCCAGATGGCAATTTGGTTACATTTTCGTGAGTATACTTCGTTTCTGAAGCGTCCGTGGAATTGAATAAAGTTTATACCGCATTTTCCGAAAATTGTAAACATTTTCATGAATAATCACATTTTGATAGTATTTATTGAATTTTTACAACAGTATCATATTGCATTAAGCATTATGACCAACAGAATAACAAAGACTCGTGAATTTTCAAGAATAGTCATTAGTAGACATTACATTCATAGTAATGTGGTGTACGATTTTCGGACGACAAATTTCGGATACCATAGTGAAACTATACATCATATATGCATCTTACATGATTGTATTTGCATTTAATGAAAATCTTTTCTAATTGTGTTGTCTTATCTTTGACCCTTAATCATGTGACACATACACTGGATGAATTCTCCATTTTTTTCAGGACTCGGTGTAAATTTTATGATAATCATTATTCAGCTAGCCTAAGTTCATAAAACATCTTCCATTACAATTTGTTAATATTGCAGCAATAAGATACAGTCTTGGTTTAACATGTATGTGACCAAAAAAGTCACTTCCCTGCCAAACAACACATCTAGCAAATAATTGAATGTAGTAATATATTAATATGCTTTTGGGTGTAGATTTGCTTCTTAGTCAAAATTCAAGCCTAAATAGATTCAAATCAGTTTTCATACTAAATCATTTTGACCACATCTAGACTATATTACATAAACATCAGATTATATAGTACAGAGGTTAAGTCGACATTCAGAATTTGGATTAATTGATATTGTTGTGGCCAACCTAGATTTTCCAGTCTACTAGTCCGGCGATGAGTTGGTACTTGGAATGTTGTTCAATTTTCGCTTTTGTACAGGCTGACACAAGAAAGCTCTCCTAGATTGTCGAAAAATGTCTTTCCTATGCTATCTTGAGAGCACTAGGAATAAATGAGAGGAACAGTTTACTTTGTTAATTGTTATACAATGTTTGTAATAGTCTCACTGCTATAGAAATAGATCATTTTAGTTCAGGGTAGTGAAATTGGAAACATTTGGAAAGCATCCCATATTAATTAATTGTAATACGACAGATAGACAAAACTTTTTCCAAATATTTCTATTCGTGTTTCCAAAAAAAAAGAGAAAAAAAAATTTAATGCCTACCTACCTACCCTATTTTTTTCTGGCCCGCTTGCGGAAACAAGTAATTTTTTTTTAGGCCTAATCGGTCTGGTATATCGCAGTCAATTAATTAGCACCGATAATATAATAATATTATATACCTCACTGCTACAGGTCACCTACAAACCTCAATGCTCTCATATGCCAGTCTTGAACAAGTGTCGTAACGCGTGGACATCCACGAGGTGGTAAGTCGTCAGTATGTCCTGTCGCTCGAAATCGTGATTAAAGATAGACTTTCAAACAACACTTGCAACTTTTTCTTTAGATATATTGCATCAAGCATACCAGATTTCCTGAAGTTCTTGGCATATTAAAAATGCAAAAACGTCCTAAGGGATTTCATTTTACAAATGTCAAAGCGTTTTATTTCAAATGAAAACACACGTTCAACTTGCATGCACATGCAAACCGAGTTTCACGTCGTGTACGCATAAATGCTAAAATAGATTGATCCAGGATGATATAGTCAGTCCCATGACCGATATTGTTTAATTAATTTCATTCCATGACGACTTTTAAAATAAGTTTTTTTTCAGTGAATTTCATTCCATGATAAAGTGTTCTAACAAACCGTTTTGCAATAAAAACGCAAATTGCAGTAAAAAATTAAAATCGGTCAAAACTATTTATTTTCACCAAAATTGATAGTAAATTAATGTTGTTATATGTTTGTATCAAATGTTTTGTTTTGTGTGTATGTGATGGGGATATTAACACATATTTTCATCAAGGGACTATTGTTGCACAATTTGGGGTATGAAAGAAAGACACTACAATACTAGTTTTAAGATACACCCATGTGTGGCGAAAAGTATTTGTAAAAAAAATATTTTAGAAAATTATTAAATTTTCTAGATAGGTTAACACTCAAAAATAGATGTCAATATCACGTGACATTGTCACTTTTCAAATCAGGCATAACTTTTACACTGAGTATATTGATGAACTCTATAATTTTTCTAATAACAGCGCATATATAATGGTGTATGTTCAATTTCAAACTATAATGTAGTAACACATAAACATAATACATGTACTGATTTCTTAAACAAATCATTCTCAATCATATCTACGATGATTTGGAGCAATGTCCCGCTTTCAGTACATTCAAAATCTAAATTTTCATCTTGTAAGATTGCTCTGAAGCAATACCTACTAAATATGCAAAATGGATGAAATTTATTTAGAAAAAGGGCTAAGGATCTTTAAAATGTTTGTCCATATTTTCATAAATACATATTATGTCGATCGCTATTGTTTTTATTTTCAGATTTGCACGTGTTGTTTGAAAGCCATGTTGTAATTTATGACATTAAATGTGTTTGTATAATTGTTAATAAATTAATTAAATAATGATTATTATTATTATTAATTGGATATAACGTATCATATTTTATAAATTAATAGTAGCGATAACAGATATTTAACAGTATTGCAGTAGGAATAACTCCTTTTGTCGATTATCATACTTTTACTACATTAAATCGTAATGTACATTCATAATGTTACTATGATATACATAACTGATTGAAACTGCCCTGTATGTACATGATTACCATTAACACATGTGTATAATTTTGTCAAGCTGTATATCCTCTGCCCTCTAATTGTTTAAAAGAAGACGTTTAATTGACTGAACCACGCAGAAGCAACGTTGAACTGTATGAGTAGTTTTAGTTTGAATTGCCAAAACAATGTACAATTGAACCTCCCCAGAGCGGCCCTCTGTAGAGCAACAACCTCTCTATAACAACGTTTTCAAATATTCCCTTTAGTTGATACTTACAATAAATGTAACCTCTCTAGAGCAACAACCTCTAAACAATGGGCAATATTTGCAGCTCCTACAGGGTGTTGCTCTACAGAGGTCGTACTGTAATTATTTCTCATGCTTTCAAAATCACAATAAACTTGCAACATATCTAACTTGTATCAAAACTTGGATGTAGACTTACACAACTAGTGGTACTATTGTATGCATAAGAGGCGTCAGGTGACTGAAAGTACAAATCAAACTGATTGTGTCTCCTCCACAAAAAGGCTTTTATTTTTTTATAATTCGACTTAAATTTACATTCTATTCAAATATGACTTCAAAGAATTCCTACTTTCGACTTCATGTCAAAAAAATACTAGCTTCACTATCTTCGAGTTGAAATTAATTCAAATCTTGCAATCAAGTTGACAATTATTTTGTGGAAATACATTATGTTTGGAGCGATTTCAGTCAAACGACTTTATCATTTATTATATACTTATTCGAAATTCTAAACGTTTCCTTTCCCAGATCACATCCGCTTCCATAGTTGAGCTGTCAAGATCGTTGACTTTAAGTCATGTAACCTCTCACTGATAATTGTCGTGGGGTCGAGCCCCGCTACTGACCATGTCTCTTTATGTGAGAAAAACGGAGGATGGGAGTCAAGTACTGGTTCTTTATTAGATGAAATACCACCTCATAAGACCCTGACTGCTGAAAACGGGTGTATGAAAACTCAAAAGAACATAGCAGTCACAGCAACCAGTGGGTTGATACCATCTTCATGTTCAGCATTATCCTAGTAGATGTGTGAGACATGTCGGAAAGAGATATATTTCATCGTATACGATTATTTTCTGCTTGTTCGGAGTTCTTCGGCCCGCCTCCGTTGTCGTGTGGTCAAGGCCGCTCACATAAAATCCTGGTAACCTCTCACTGATAGAGGGTCGTGGGTTCGAGCCCCGCTACAGAGCATGTCTCTTTATGTGAAAAAGTAGGCAGTTGCTTAAGGAGGATGGGAGTCTAGTACTGGTTCTTCCCAGGGATGATGTTTAGGTGAACTGTCCGTCTCACATGACTCTGACTGTTGAAAAGGATATAAACAAATAAATCGGACACATTACCGAGTACATGGGGTAAACTCTTGTTTGTATCTTGTCTAGGCCTTTGTACGAGGTAGTACACGTTGAAAAGAACATGGCTATGAAGAATGTGGTATATAGTTCATAATAATAGAACGCTACATCTGTACATGTACTATATAGAAGCGAGTTTTGTGTAGATAAAAAAAAAACAAGTTGATATTTATTGTCTTTATGTACGGAGAAACAAATAATAGGCCTTACTTCTATTATGACTAATGAACCAATGACGGTATGGTAGCCTTTATACGAGGGTTTATTGTCAATGTGGATATGTTTACGTAAAACAATTTGTACGGCCGTTTAATGTATATATTATAATATTATTATTAATATATTTGCATCTTTTTAAAGTGTTATATTACTTCAAGTATGACTGAATGACAATGTACCACTAAGTACAAGATGCACTAATGTATTATCTGTTTTGTGGTCTTTAGAACGATAAAAAGACGCGTCAATCCAAATATTCATATTGTAATTTTCAGTGTAATACGAATCCTTAACACGAATATCGAACAAACAACACTTCTAACCATTTAATTTGTGTACATGTATTGACAAAACATCGCACATACCTAACGTGTTCACTTTCTCCACGTTTTGAGTTACACGAATTTGTCACAAGGTATATGTTTGACATCATAGAAATAGATTTGAGTAACATAAAGAGCATAAAAGACTTCATATTACGTTTGCATGAGCCTTTGTTCTATATCAATACGAACCATTTTCTGTCAACACATTTTGTGAACTCATGATAAAAAACGTGCTTCACGAACCCATCCGTGTTTATTATAGCCAACGTCACACATTCTTCCTTTTGTTCGACATTTAATACCTTGTAAAAGCCATATTAAAATAACAATACGTAACACATTCGTACAAGTTGATTTCATATAACATTTACCGATTGAGAGGAAGTAACTGGAACATTAATAAATTTTATTATAAAGTATTCGACTAGGTTGTCGCCATTTGAAGATTTATAGACGACATTTGATATGGCGAATTTCATAAGACATTTTTTTCATTTTAACAAAAATACATAATAATCGTTTTTTTCCTGATTTTCCAAACATATGACTTTCCTTCTTTTCGTTTTGTTGAAGTTATTTCGAACTCCCGGACAGTAAACTGGCGACTAAATACATAATACTTATATTGGTCTCCTCATATTAACAAAATATCAAGTAAAGCAAGTCAAAGTATTGGATTCCTTAAGCGTAATATACATTCTGCCAAGAGTAGTACTAAAGCAGCTGCTTATAATGCCATTGTAAGACCAACAGTAGAGTATTGTTCTAGTGTATGGGACCCTTACCATCAAAAAGACATAGATAGATTAGAAAATATTCAAAGGCAAGCTGGGAGATTCGTAGTTAATAATTATAGCAAGACCCCGTGCACAGTCACAAATATCTTAACATATTTAAATTGAAATTCCCTTCAGACCAGACGGAAATATAGTAGGTTAATTTTATTTCATAAAATGGTATACAATCATGTTGATGTAAACCCTAAACAATATCTGGATCCATTCACAAGACAATCTAGACATCACCATCATTTGGCTTTTCAAATACCTTCTACTACAGTTGGCTATTACAAGTACTCATTTTCCCCCAGAACTGTGGTAGAATGGAACGTCTTACCATCTCATGTAGTCAGTGCTGAAACAGTCCTCGGATTTAAATCAGCACTGGCTGCATCGATGTTACATCCATAATTACTACAAATACTTGTTTTTATCCTGTTTTAAAACTACTAATATGTCTTTTTCCTGCACAACAGTTTATTTGTGTACTTGTTTTTCATTAAGGGCTGTAAGATCTTAGGTTTTGCACCTTTTGCACCAACTATTAGTGAGTACCAGGTGTGGATTGAGTAGCTTCGAAACATATCAATTTTGAACGTGGTCATTATTATAAAAGAAGAAGAAGAAGACTAAAATCTATAGTTTATCACGAATGTTCGTTAAGACCAGAGACATAGACAACATCCGATTTCAGAAACGAGGACACGCTCATAGACCCGCCGAAAAAATATACAAGTCATGTACTTTTGTTTGCTAATGTTAAATTGATTATAAACTCATCCGCTGCCAAAGTCTTATTTCAAAAAGTGAAAAAGTGCATTAAAATATTATATGTACTTCACAATTAGAGTAAACAACAAATTACATGTTGAGCCGACCCACTTGATACATCTGTCTAATCATCTAATTTTAATTGACTTAGTTAGACATATGATCGGAGTAAAGGTTAAGTTAACTAAGTATATATATAAGTGAATGTAAATGAAATGGCTAAAAGACATACATGTACATCCATTCATGGTTTACTATAGCAACGTGCTAAATTCAAAGAAACAATTTTGCGCAAAAAGTCTCATTAACTCTGGATCACCTCTCGAATAGCGTACATAAATAATACCAGAGACGTAAAATACTATATTTTATATTTCGTCTCTGATAATACAATCAACGTAGCATGAATATGAAGGGGAATCTCCATGTTTGCCGAACAGAAAGTATTCTCGACTGATTACGTTTGTTCACATTATATACTCATTATTTATGTACATTACATACAGAACTTTAAAAGACATTCTAAACATACATTTAGAAGCATGATAAACAAAATGTATTAGCGTACGTACTCATGGTATGCAGTTCTATGAGAACATACTTAAGAATTTCAATTATATTTCGTCTGCTACGGACTAAATTGTATACTAACTGTTTTCCGTGCCAATTCAGAGTCACCTCAATAAAGTACAGCAAACCCGTCCATAACGCGGTCTTCATTCCTCTGACTGAAATCAGAGTTAGAATCTATTTTAGATCAGAGAGGTTTATTAATTTATTTCGGCGGATTTATTTCCATAATCAGCATGGCTTAGTTTTATCGTGGCGGGCAATTATACTACATTGTATTCAACATAGGATGTAGTATATTCAACCAAATCTGTCACGGACAGTGTGAGCCTCGTCTAGGATTCAAACTCACAATCTTTTGATCAGTTGACCAACGCTCCAATCATTGAGCTAACCAGACGGGATACATAAGGAAGAAAGCGTAGCCGAAATTGACAAGTATGAAACTCAGTTTCATGCTTATTGAAGTCGGACCTAAAAGTTTTAAGTTGAGCGTGACCATACTTTTTTCATACCGCAAATACCTCCCAACTACCTCACCTTTCGTATACAGTAACCAATAAGACTAAAAAACCTCCAAACTACAGCATTCTGCCCAATACAGTATAAACCTATAAGCCTCAACTACCTCCCAACTACAGTATCCCCCCCCCTATGCAGTAACCCATAAACCTCAAATACCTCCCAACTACATCCTTCTCTCGTATACATTAACTTGTAAACCTCAAATACCTCCCAACTACAGCCTTCTCTCGTATACAGTAACCAATAAACCTCAAATACCTCCCAACTACAGCCATCTCTCGTATACAGTAACCCATAAACCTCAAATACCTCCCAACTACTGTCTTCTCCCCTATATACTAACCTATAAGCCTCAAGTACCTCCCAACTAGTCTTCTCTCCTATACAGTAACCTATAAGCCTCAAGTACCTCCCAACTAGTCTTCTCTCCTACCAACTACAGCCTTTTCTCATATACAGTAACCTATAAACCTCCTAACTACTGTCTTCTCTCGTCAACAGTAACCAATAAGCCTCAAATACCTCACATACAGTCTTTTCTCCTATACAGTAACCTATAAACCTCAAATACCTCCCAACTACAGTATTTTCTCCTATACAGTAACCTATAAGCCTCAAGTACCTCCCAACTAGTCTTCTCTCCTATTCAGTAACCTATAAGCCTCAAGTACCTCCCAACTACAGTCTTCTCTCCTATACAGTAACCTATAAACCTCAATACCCCCCAACTATCGCCTTCTCTCGTATACAGTAACCTATAAACCTCAAATACCTCCAAACTACAGCCATCTCTCGTAAACGGTAACCTATAAACCTCAAATACCTCCCAACTACAGCCATCTCTCGTATACAGTAACCTATAAACCTCAAATACCCCCAAACTACAGCCATCTCTCGTAAACAGTAACCTATAAACCTCAAATACTTCCCAACTACCGCCTTCTCTCGTATACAGTAACCTATAAACCTCAAATACATCCCAACTACCGCCTTCTCTCGTATACAGTAACCTATAAACCTCAAATACAGCCACATCTCGATTAAAGTAACCCATAAACCTCAAATACCTCCGAACTACAGTCTTCTCCCCTATATACTAACCTATAAGCCTCAAGTACCTCCCAACTAGTCTTTTCTCCTATACAGTAACCTATAAACCTCAAATACCTCCCAACTACAGTATTTTCTCCTATACAGTAACCTATAAGCCTCAAGTACCTCCCAACTACAGTCTTCTCTCCTATATAGTAACCTATAAACCTCAAATCCCCCCAACTACCGCCTTCTCTCGTATACAGTAACCTATAAACCTCAAATACCTCCCAACTACAGCCATCTCTCGTATACGGTAACCTATAAACCTCAAATACCCCCCAACTACAGCCATCTCTCGTATACAGTAACCTATAAACCTCAAATACCCCCCAACTACAGCCATCTCTCGTAAACAGTAACCTATAAACCTCAAATACATCCCAACTACCGCCTTCTCTCGTATACAGTAACCTATAAACCTCAAATACCTCCAAACTACAGCCTTCCCTCGTATACAGTAACCTATAAACCTCAAATACCCCCCCCCCCCCAACTACCGCATTCTCTCGTATACAGTAACCTATAAACCTCAAATACCTCCCAACTACAGCCTTCTCTCGTATACAGTAACCTATAAACCTCAAATACCCCCCCAACTACCGCCTTCTCTCGTATACAGTAACCTATAAACCTCAAATACCTCCCAACTACAGCCATCTCTCGTATACAGTAACCTATAAACCTCAAATACCTCCCAACTACAGCCTTCTCTCCTATACAGTAACCTATAAACCTCAAATACATCCCAACTACCGCCTTCTCTCGTATACAGTAACCTATAAACCTCAAATACTGCCCAACAACAACCACCTCTCCTGTACAGTATCTTGTAAACCTCGAATACCTCTCAAATACAGCCACATCTCTTCTACAGTAACTTTTATTCTGATATATATGTTAATATTCTTGTTTCTTTTTTGCAATATACAATGTGTGTGTTTAAATTTTGCTATAACTTGATTATATCTTTTGTACACAACCAACAAGAAAATAAGTAATGTTATTACGTTACTTAACCTTTTACACTTGTGTTTGTATTTTACGTAAATATTCATGTTTTCATACTTGTGTGAACTGAGACATTGGAAATAAACTTGTAAACATATAACACCATCACCAACTATCTCTCATTTATGTACAGCAACTTGTAAACCTCAACAACATACATCTCTCGTCTTCAGTAACTTGTGAAAGTCAACTATTCCATACAACAATTAGCTCTTGTCTACAGTTTATAGTTAACCTCAAATTACACCTGCCAACTACAACCAACTCTTGTCTTTAGACTTGCAACACTTCCTTGTCAGCTTATTTCTACAACCCCTTAAATTAATTCTTGGCGATATTGTGATTTTGGAATCATCTTTCTCATATTAATGAGATTTTGACAATGAAAAAAGTTCAAGTTCAAATTTTATTTATTGTCGGAATAGTATATAAACATGAACAAAATATGAGTTTGATAAGAATACAGATAAAAACAAATATATAACAGTACATAGCACATCAAAGCAAAGTAATACATCTTTACAGTCATACACATAGAGAGCATAGTTCTAGCAGTTAAGACACAACATTACAATAAAAGCACACCACAGGAATGACAAATAAAAAGAATATAAAAGACATAAAACATAGATTAAAAACTCCTCAATACATTTGACGTACCCGGTACATTTATAACAGAAATAAGAGTGTTTGTAAAGGTAAATTGTTAAATTTTACCTAAGAATAACAGTAATTTATAAAACACATCACAAAGCAAGAAATGCTTATAAAGCTGAAACTGTAAGGTAAGTAGAAGGACAATATAGCTAAAACAAAATTTGTTGCACAAAGTGGTGACGTAAAAAGGCATTGAAGCAGATTGCTGTTAACACGAGGCACAGGCACATCTTTCTCTGTCCCAGGACTGTAGCATATTTTTAAATTGAGAGGAGTTGAGGTTACGATCACGGAAGTGCTGCAGCAAAAAATTCCACAAACTTGCAGCACCATAACGGAAAGAGTTGAGCCCATGTCTAGTGGTCCTCATCTTCGGTACATGAACAAGATTTGTGTTCCTAAAAGAATAAGAAGAAGCATTTTTTAATACAACAAGATCCTGATAGTATTGAGGACCTGACTTGTTAAGAATTTTAAATGTCTCAAGAGCCATGTGTCGTAATCGTCTGACCCTTAGCGTGGGCATTTTAGACAGCTCTAGGAGATGACTGTAGGACGAAGTACATTTTGTATAATCATTGTAAATAAACCGTTTAGCTCTAATTTAAATCTTTTCAATCTTTTTTTGTTTGAGTACCACCACAAAAATGCCAATGTAAAGGACAAAAGTTAAAATTTGAAAGAAAAAAAGAATGATATACAGTCAATCTGCCGAGTTTACATAGATATTTACCAATGCATTTTAAGGCATTAAGTTGCCTTGAAGCTTTCTTGCATATATCAGAAACATGATTATCAAACTTTAATTGGAAATCAAGTGTTACACCAAGGAACTTAACAGAATCATCAGGAGAAATTAAAGTCCCATTTAAATTAAAGGATATATCTTGTTCTTTGGTTTTCTTACCTATGCAAATAGCTTGGAATTTGTCAGGGTTGGCTTGCATCTGATTGTCAGAAAACTACTGTAAAATTGACAAACTGTCAGTTTTTAATGTATTCTTAACTACATCAATATCAGAGTGACAAAAAGACAGAGTGTTATCATCAGCATAATTATAAAGACTACTATCTTGAACAAACTCAAAAATATCATTGATTAAAATATTAAATAAAACCAGCCTTCAAAGTGCTTCAAGACCTAAATATGATAATCAGAAAGAATCCTGTAACTCGCTTATTTACATCAAATTTCAAAACTTCAAATGCAATTCTCTCAAAATGCAAAAAATGACATACCGGTACTAGCTTGCAGAAATAAGCCATTATGACCAGTCACATCGGCCATCTTTCAATATTACATCATAACTTCACATGAAGAGCTGAAATGGACGAACACACAACATTACATAAAATCTCAACGTCATTATGAGAATAACTTCATAATACATGTAACTTTGTAATAACTTTGTAATAACTTCACATGAAGATCTGAGTAAATCAAATATACAATGTCACATTACAAGTTTACATGATCATCCAAGGTCATGTTTATGACATTATATGACATCCTTTCCACTTGTTAGCATTCTATGTGCTGTTTAAACAATGTCCAGTCATTGTGATGTCTATAATATAAAACATAAAACAACTAAATAATTTCTGTGACAAGATACAAATGTACATTTATGGAATATATGTCCATTACAAATCATAATCAACCTTCACAGAATAAAACATCTACAATAATATACAATAATATAACCATGTTGCATGTTGATTCTTTGTACCGGTATATATGTGTAGTTAAAACAGTACATCTTGTTTTAAAATGAATCTAATATAGTACAATGAGGCAACACCTAGTCAACAACTCCAGCAGAACTATTAGGAATTAGCATATTTCAATAGAATATCTTTTTTATCTATACTGTAAACTTATCTATTATTCATGGGCAACTTAACTCAAATGGAATCAGACAAATGGTTGATAGAAAACTGTATTGCATCAGCTCATCTACATGCAAAGTTGATGTAAAAAAATTAAATCACTCAAGGGAGACAATTAATTCATGTTCATTTATTGTGTGAGATTAGCCTCCCTTCTCACATACATGTAGTTAATAAGATCTATAAAAACTGCAAATTTACCATTTTATTTAGGATATTCCAGTCTCTGTGATAGCAATTTAAGGCCAACTTATTGTTTAAGTAGATGTTGAATGCCTGAAAAATAATTTTAATAGAGGTTATAGTTATATACCAAAATCCTAGATATTAAATGCATGTTTTTAAAAAGTTTGAAGAGGTCTGTACTTGCATAAAATTAATGACAATTTCAGCCAAGCTGCATAATTATAGCAAGGCAATGGTACAGAACTGTACTTCATAAAAATGCATCAAAAACTGTTTGTAACTTTCGAGGGTCTCTCACACATAATCATTTAATATGATATAAATATCACATCCCACATAGGGTGATAGAACATAAAGTTCACCCGAGACAAAGTAACTAACACCTCGGTCGACATTACTTTGTCAAGGGTGAACAATAATTAAGAAAGACAAGAATGCAACAAACATGCTAACAATTATACGGTTCTTTTCGTACAGGTTGAGTCAAAACACTCTTCTTCAGAGATTGAAACGAAGCATCGTTCTTTTCGCCGTCAAATTATCTTCTGCTAAACAGATGTCAAATTATGAGTGGATATTGATAATCGCCCGTAAAGTCATCTATGATATAGAACAGATTGACTAAAACACGACACCCAGTAATATCGCGTTAGCGCGTGAGGGCAGTTTCGTTATGGCAAGCGGGCCGGAATGTCACAGGGTAACATTACGGATTGTCACCCTCTGACGTCACGTAAGACTATATAGTAAATAAGTCATGTGAGGTATAATAAAAGGTAATGTTATACAGCTAATTATTACCAAATGGCATGTTCCCCTGTCTTCCTAATAACAACTCCTAATGAGAAGATGACTTCCTGGTACAAATATTGTCAATTTGTATACTTGGTACACCTGAATCCAGGCACTCCTCGATTCATCAACAATCATACCTGGAAAAATTATTTATAAGTCTGGTCTTTCTTTGGGTAAGTTTGAACAGCTTCAACTTTTATCAAGCTACCAGTGAAGTTAACAATCTTATCTACTTCTTCTTTCAAAGTCTCTGTAAATGAGGAAATATGGAACACCTCCATGTCTGAAACAATTTCAAAAAAACTTAGCATTTTTTGCAAGATGTGTATAAAATATAGAATGAAATACTTTGATATTTAAATAATAGAAACAGCTAGTATTGATAATAAGCCATACTATTTTATACATTGATAACAAGTTTATCAGAAATTGTTTATTAAGAGATTCTTTGCCAATTGTTCAATTTGCAACATTAATTGCCTATGCAATAAGCAAATTTTGAAAATAAGAATACAGTAAATATTGTGAACAAAGGTCACCTGTGGGAAGACTAAATGTAGCCTTTACAGGCAGACAGCCTTTTTTGGAGATCATTTTGTTCTATCCAATCAATGATTGTTTTCAGAAGAGTGGCTTTTATTCACATGATGGCCTTTATTCCAGGTAGGCTGCTAATAAATGTTTGACAATACTTAGAAAGAAACAGAAATGGATGAATATTTCTTTAAACTACCTAGCTCTCAATTTAAATGACAAACACATGAAGACCAAACAGGAAATCATAAATGAAAGTGCATAGAGAAATGAAATTGATCAATACTTTCAAAAGATTATAATTCAGTACCAACTATGTTATATCATGGGTTCAATTTGGGAATTTATTGAGGAATACATATTAACATACTTTGATGATTTAAACATTAAACTGAAGTACAAAATTATCGGTAAATTCTTTCAATTTACAATAAAGTGAAATAAATTAAGGATTGCATGTAGATCCAAAAACATAAACATACTTTCAAATACTATATATTAACTGCATGATGTTTCGCCCCTGGACAATTCACTCTTTGACATTTTACTTTCAAAATGCCCTAAATCATTCACCCTCCCAAAATATAAATTTGCATTGCTATGATTCAAAATAAATCTTTTCTAATGTTTGATTAACCATGTTCCTTACCTCATGACTCATGAGAATATAGCATGCAGGACTGTCTAAAATTATCAATCATTATATACTAGATAGACAGCTGGTAATGTAGTTTATTTGATGTCAACTATTTGACCTGTTTTATAAACTTTGATTAATATCATTGTTGAACATAAATGTGAGAAAGAAATTACCAAAATGAAGTTGCAGCGCAATGTCTTGCAGTTAGTTGCTTTACTGGTACATCAATGACTGTTTTGGTAGGACGATGTTTCCATTCTCACTGCTAGATTACACACACTTTTTATCAGTGATGTTGGGAACCTAAAGGAAGAAAATTATAATGTTGTTTTTGTTGTCTCATATCTAAAAATAATCTGACTGTTGACTGAAAGAATGATCAAATATCAAATCTGAGTCATTGATGAAAAACGTTAACACAAGTAGCTTCGTGCCTGTGGGCGCCGACCTATTAATTTTCATTCCTGAATTCTGAATTTTAAAAATCATTCATTCCTATAAGACAATACCAATAAATTATCATTTCTGTATTTCAAATCATTAATCAGCAGCTGATTTCTCCATCTATTTATGACAATTAATATCTACATCAGTAAGTAATGATTCTGATAAAGCTTGACCACAGTATTTTAGAAGACTACACTGAATTAACTGGGTATACATACGTGCCTTATCTTATCAATATGTTTCAGTCAGATTTGTTCCAAATTTCCATTTATTGATGAGTTCTGTCATAAGACTGGAATGATGGTGAACATTGAAAAATCTAAAATTATGGTCTTCAGAAATGGTGGCCCTCTTTGACAGTATGAACATTGGACATACAAAAATATAAGACTAGACATTGTTTATTCCACAAATACCTCGGTACATACTTTACACCGAAACTATCTTGGACTATGACCAAGGACACATTGGCGAAACAAGCATCAAAAGCCATAGCATGTCTATACAGATGTCAGACACAGTTCGGATACTTTACACCAAAACAATCATTTAAACTTTTTGACGCCATGGTCTTACCAATTCTTTGTTATTCTGCTGAAATATGGGGATTTCAGTACGCAGAAAGTATCGAGCGAGTACATGTTAATTTCTGTAAACGAACGTGTGGACTAAACAGAAATGTGTCGAATTTCTTCGCTCTAAGTGAATGTGGTAGGCTACCTATAAGTGTGACTTACATGTTTAAATGCATATCATATTGGGTAAGACTTTTATGGATGCCTCCAAATAGATACCCACGACATATGTATTTACTTCTCAGAGACCAAGACATGCATGGTAGAACAAACTGGGCTACTTGTGTGTGAAACGACTTCGGTACGAAAATGGATTTGGCTATGTTTGGCTATCTAATGACGTTGGAGATGTGAAAATGTTCTTGAATACATTTAAAACTCGACTCAAAGACTGCATTACAAAACCTTAAAGCTAAAATAGATGATTCACCAAAAGCAACTTATTATAAGGAGTTTAAATCTCTATGTCCACTATATAGTGCCTTACGGTGTGAGTTGTTCATTCCGAAATATCTACATCAGATAGAAACTTTGCATCTATTCAAAACTATTATGGCTGATAGTAAGGATAGTCATATATTGCTGATTGCAAACTTTATACTTGAATGTACAAAATTAACGTCTGAGTTTCTTCAGAGTCAAGTTAGCGAGTAGACTGATCGGGTGTATTTACCACTACTGCTATAAAATAGCACAACACTACAACGTTTGATTGATCATACTCATATTTATCATATATGTAAATTGTATTTACCATTATACCTTTGTTCCATGAAACCAATTAACATTATTACTGTTTAGATGACATGTCTATGTTCACATTTATTTTGAATTTGCATGTATATGTATTCTAAAATTGACATTGTTAGATTCTTAAGTGTAATTTTATTGCTATCATAACTATGCTGTATGTATTTTGGGCTGGAGGCCTTCAATTGCACTCAGAATAAACTAATTGTATCGTATTGTATTTCCCTTATTTGACTTAGTGGATTATTTTGAATAATTTTGTCATGGCTCAAGAAACATGGTCTAGCTATATGTATACACCCTTACATCAATGTAATTTATTCGAAATGAATAACTTTTTATTTGGTTTAATTTTTAATTTTCGAGTTATCCCCCTTCCTATAGCAGATTTTTAAAATTTAGGTACTTTGGTATGACTGTTATCACATACAAACAATTATTCTGCAAATAATAGGACTGTCACACGTTTATAAACTTTAATGATGTACATGTAGATGATTATATTCAAGTAACAGAAAAAACATACACCTATTTGTTATATAAATGTCATACAAATGCCACCAAAAATAACATGTTAAATAACAGGTATAACTGACATTAATACATTAATTCAAGAAAAACTTGTTCAAGAAAATCAGACCCAGATAAGCATTACTTAGGCAACAGATTATTTTAGGGACAGCTATGATAGGAAATATGATGAAACAAAAACCTGTTATTCCTTTCCTTTTCCAATTCTCTTTCATTTTCGCATCGGCTGTATCAACAATAAACTCCAAGTACTGAAAAATATAATAGATAATACATAATCATAGATAGATAGATCTTATTCGAAAATAAGACCAACATGTCCAACATTTCACACATTACAGAAACACAAGTTATCATTTCCAGTGATATACAAAATTAATGTAGTCACATAAAATATAAATGTAAAGTTCTTTACTAACTAAATGTACATGTGTATAGTTGCATATTTTTTAATCCAAAAGACATAAGTTCAGTAAATTTTAAAGTCTTACAGTAGTTCTTTTCCAATATTTCATATGTGATTATATCTGTATATAAATTAAGTTTTAAGTTTTAATACTTACAAAATGTATACATTAATTAAATGAAGGAAAAAGTTAGTAACAACGTTATAAGTGACATACAGTCTAATGGTGGTTCAACAGGCATTTAAAAATAACTTCTCCTTCTGTAAATAGACCCATCTCAGTGGTCGAAAGGTTGCAAGGTCGCTGACTTCAAATCAATGTAACTTCTCACTGATAGAGGATTGTGGGTTCGAGCCCAGCTACTGATTATGTCTTTTAATGTGAGAAAGTAGGCCGTTACATTCAGAGGATGAGAGTCTAGTACTGGCTCTAATTAATCCCAGGAACAATGGTTAGGTAGACAGTCCGCCTCATATGACAAGGGGCATAAAACATGATGAAACAAACAAACATCCATAAATAGCTCTCAAGATTCATATAAATTCTATGGTAAATGATTCGTGATTTTGAACCTGGGTTTCAAGCAACTATGACTAAAAACAATCCCTGACTTTTCACTGACCAAAACCACCATATTATATAAATTACTTTCAAGCTTTGAAATCATTTCTCAGGTATTTTTTTACAGACCAATTTAAAAAATTATCTGACAAATAATTCATTGACTTTTAAATGAAAGTTTTCCCTGACTTTTTCAGGTCACTGGCAATCCTGTGAATATTGTCAGAACAATACTCTCTCCACAATACATCCAGAAAAGAGAACTTTAATGTCTTCACAGCATAATTTTTATCTGGAAAAATATGAAATCATGGCAATACCCATTAGACTGTCCTTTTTTGACATACTAGCTCTAGACTTACATATTTCTTTATCAAATACAATTGATATCAGTCTATTGTTGAAAGACATACTGATCACCTCATCTGAAACTATAAGTTTTCTGCTGCAAGTTCAAGGATCTTCTAATGAATGAGTACTACTTCCTGCCTGTAAGATGAAATATAGCATGAATAGCATAATGTACCAGATACTGAAACTAATTAAGAGACACCTTACAGTCAACTTTAGAAGGGCTTTGTATTGTCACAGGAGTCAAAGATACCCTCACAGAATGTTTAAAAAGTTTTTGTCACCAATGTTATTGTCTATAACTTAAAGATGCTTACAGTCACTTGTTGAGCAGAATTTTTAAGTACATGTATATAAAACTCCCCTCCACTATCATTCAGAATTTCTGAGTATACACTAGCCTAACTTAGGATGAAAATAAAAATAAGTTTGTTTGGAGTGCTCTGACCCAGAATTTTAGCACTGGGTAGGTAGGTAGGGATATTTTACAATGTAACAACAGTAAAAAAAAATATTATCCCCCAAAAACATTTTACTTGCTAGGATTTTCATGAGAAGGTAGGAGCACTCCAAACGAACTTATTTTTATTTTCAGCCTTATTCATCTTTAGGTTGGCTGATTTTATTAACAAATTCGGAAGGACCATCCTCTCAGCCTTACAAAAAGCTGCATATTTACATAATAACATGCATACCTACATACATACAAAGGGGTTTGTCACGAAAAAAAATTCAAAAATTTTTTTTTTCCATGTAACCCATATATATATATAGAAGGGAAACAACTTCGACAATTCGAATTTTCCAACGCGTGTTATAAACTTCCATGTTATTGCAATGCAGTACAAAATATTTAACTCATATATAGTGCAACGTATGGGCAACTCAACACGCTAACAGAAAATGTATACTTTTACTACCTTTAAAGATATTCTAAACTCGCTATTGAAGATTTTTCACTCGAAAAATGGTCAAATTTTACAAAACGACACACTGTCGTAAAATCGCAGCGTGTACAAATCTATAGCGAAACTGATAAATTACAGGTAAAACTTCATGGAATGAGTCATTATTCATAACCAAACATTATGTTTATATCATATATGGTATAATTTACTAACTGTTAATGATTTCACATTTCGGGATGCACTTTTAATGAAGAATTTACGTTTTTGTTCACTTTGTCGTTTTCTTTATTTTGCTTCCTTGATAGGTCACATGACAATCGCCTTACTCGTGATGAAAGCTTAATTCTGATAGGATGAGCGATACTGTGTGGTATTTTTTAGGTATGGTTCCCGATAGCGTAGTGAAAAGGATAGAGAGCACAGGTTACAAGTAAATTGTAAACAAATACCACAGAGTATCGCTCATGCAATCAGATTTAAGCTTTCATCACGAGTTAGGCGATTGTCATGTGACCCGTCATGGAAATAAACTTCGAGAAGCCAGCTAATTGAACAAAAAAATACGCAAATTCTTCGCTAAAGGAGCTTTCCGAGATGCGAAATCATTGGCAGTTAGTATATTATAGTGTTTTATTATGAATTAAGGCCCATTCTAAGAAGTTGTGTCAGTAATTTAACATTTCCACTCTGTACATGAATACCGGTATACACGCTGCGATTTTACGACAGTGTGTCGTTTTGTAAAATTTGACCATTTTTCAAGTGAAAAATCTTCAATAGCGAGTTTAGAATATCTTTAAAGGTAGTAAAAGTATACATTTTCTATTAGCGTGTTGAGTTGCCCATACGTTGCACTATTTTTTGAATTTTTTTTCGTGACAAACCCCTTTGCATACATACAGAGATGCAAAATAAGTCAAAATTCTTCAGCAACTGGTGTATCTTACCCAAATCAATAGAAATAACAATATTTGAATGTGCCATAAAAATTCTGAATCAATGTCAAATTTTAGTAGATATTAAACTTAATTTTACTTTGCATGTTGATAACTAACAAGAGAGCCAAGATGGCCCTATATCGCTCACATGTCAATCACTGCTCTATCATTAAAACATTGTTTTGAACCGGTGATCTAGTTTTTGACCCCAGATGACCCATGTTAGAACTAGTATATGAATAAATCAACCATTCTGACAAAATTTGGTGAAGATGACCCCAGATGACCTATGTTCGAATTTGTCTTACATATCATTAAGACAAACATTCTGACAAGGTTTGGTGAAGATACAATCAAAATTTGACATCTACAGTATTAATAAGGTTTTCCTAAGATTTGTCCTCGTGACCTAGTTTTTGACCCTAGATGAGCCATATTTAAACTTATCCTAAATATCATTCAGATGAACAATCAGACAAGGTTTGGCCAAGATCCAATTAAAACCATGCAATTTAGAGCTTTTACAATATTTTTACCTAAGATTTGACCTGGTGACCCAGTTTTTGACCCTGGCTGATCCATATTCAACCTTGACCCACATATCATTGAGGCAAACATTTTGACAAGGTTTGGTGAAGATCTAATCAAAACTGACATCTACAGTGTTAACAAAGATTTGACCTGGTGACCTAGTTATTGACCCCAGATGACCCATATTGGTACTTAACGATTATATCATTAAAACAAACAATTTGACAAAGTTTGGTGAAGATCCAATTATAACTGTGAAATCTATAGTGTTAACATGGTTTTTCATAAGATTTGACCTAGCGACCTAGTTTTTAACCCAAGATGACCCATGTTCATACTCATCCAAGATATTATAAAGACAAACATTCTGACAATGTTTCATGATCATCCAATCAAAACTGTGACTTCTAGAGTGTTCACAAGGTTTTCCAGCAATTTGCCCTAGTGACCTAGTTTTTGACCGGAAATGACCCATTATCAAACTTGACCTATATATTATTGAAATTGAACATTCTGACAAAGTTTCATGAAGATTCAATCAAAACAGTGATTTCTAAAGTGTTCACAAGGTTTTCCCTTATTTGGCTCTGGTGACCTAGTTTTTCAGCCAAAATGGCCCAATATCGAACTCGTCCGAGATTTTGTCAATATTAACGTTCTGACCTAGTTTTGCTAAAATTGAGCTAAAAATGTGGCCCCTGGTGTGTTCACAACAAAAAGTTTGACGAAGCACGACGCACGCACGACGCCGGACGTAGACTCCATGATCCTAAAAGCTCACCCTGTCACTTTGTGACATAATTATGAGCTAAAAATGGGATATTTGTATGCTATACAACTTGGTTCAGTATGATGCAATCTCTAATAAACTCTATGATGGGTTTAAACTCTGCCAATTTTATTGAGCACTGTGCAGTTGCATTAAATGATGACATATTTAGCATCGCCCTAAGAAACGTTTGGTCAACGTTTTTTCGAATTTCAAATGGAATATGGACATTTCATTGGACAAGAAATTAGGACAAACTGTTAATATATATAGCCACATCCAATTCCACCCTGTATATACACTGTCTTAGTTTGTTTTGTAATGACGCTTTCCTCAAGTTCAACATGTATTGACATATCAATGTACAAAAACACAAATCAAGGTTTGAAGACTTGTGTGTTCAATTTTATAGTTTGCTATGGTGATAGATGTTGAACACTGGATCAAAATCCCAGGTTCTACTGTTTCTAATTAAATTTAACAAACAACTTAATAATATTACATCTAAGTTTCTGGGTTTACTGATAATTTTACTTTCGATTTGTAAGTATATGCTACAATTGTAACAGTCTTGGTTCGTTTTTATGATCCGTTCAACATGTATTGTATGTACACTAGGCCAAACTTATAACTGTGCAGTTGAAAAAATGCAACAATTTTTTTATTTGTAAATGAATCTACACCAAAACTTAGAAATATATGCTTGTACACGATATCTATAAAATCCAATATCGATTTTTTTAAAAGCGCGATAATTCCGTGCGCTACTGTGGCCGATGTAAAAACAACAAAAATACACGTGAAAGGGGCAAATTGAAAAAAATAAATAAAAATAAATGTGTAGTTCAGTCATGTGTTGACCTGAAAAACATAAAATGGGTAGATTAGCAATCACCAACAGATGTATAGCCGTCGGACTTATTCAGGCGGGTGTCTCAAAACAAGAGGTAGGTCTACATTTTTTCATTATTTCATGCAGACAGTTCATCTGAATTCATTGATTTTTACACATTATCTGTATTAATAATTGTTTTATAAGGTAAAATAGTGAAAATGTTAATTTAGCAAAAAGTTTTTCCGACATATTCTCATTTATCCGTCTATCTTTCAAGCAGATTTCCGACAATAGATTTGTCTGTATTATATTGAAATGGACTTCATTCAGTTAAGAACAGATTAATTATTATTTATTCAAATCAATATTGTTTCAATATCTTGAGGTTTTTTCTTGCCATACCTCTGACAATATGACTCTTGATACTCTGTTTTTACCTTATTTGTAGGCTACCGCAGTGAAATAAATTCGTCAATAAGTTTATCGATAATTAATCGATATTTAACACTTTAGGTTGCTAGAAGAATGGACGGACATAGGAACAACATTCGACAACATTTCTTCAACAATTATGTTGTGTCAATGTGGGCGAGATGTCTAGCTGTAGCACTAACAAGTATTCAGTGTGATAAAATGATTTTTGTTTTTCATTTTTTGTTATTATTTTTTATGTTATTTGTGATAATGAAATCCGAGATCAATGAATTAAAATACATATTGTTTGTACATCTTTCTTCTATCATTCCTGAAAATTTCAAGGATCTTGTTCTAATAATTCCGTAGATATTGGAATTTATACAACTGCACAGTTATAAGTTTGGCCTAGTGTATATTAATGTACCACTTGATCACTGATCAAGGTTTGAAGACTTGTGTTCAATTTTATATACGTTTGGTGATAATTGTTTAAACACTGGATCAAAATCCCAGGTTCTATTGTAACTAATTGAATTAACTAATAACTAGATATATAAGGACACAGTTTTGGGTTTACAGATACTTTTACTTTCAGTTACTTTTAAGTTGTCATAATATTCATAACTGAAACAAGTTTTATGGATTGAAACAAGGTGAACAATAAATAAGATGAATCAAATACTCAACAATCCTAACCTAACTTAGTTTAATTTTACATATATAAAGACCATGAATTAAGAAGAAAAGAAATATAATAATTTAGTTTATGAATTTAGAACCCCGGTCAAAATATTATAAAAGTATCCCTTAAATTTACAAAAGAGGTGGCAAAGTTCGGACAAGGGTAGAATCTACCTTGCAAATGTCAGTGAACTGAGCACTGAGTGCTGGATACTCAGCCTTATGATATTACCCTTTCAGGGAGAGAAATCATGAGAATTTCATGATACACTCTTTTTGAATGAGACAGGGGTATGATGAAACTTGTACAGTATTACACATAAACTGATGGTTAAACAATGTGATTTTAAGTATATCAAGTGAATAAATAGCCCTTGGACACCCCAATGACTAGATAGTTGAACAATATTATTTAATGATTGCTTGAATAAACATGTGTAGAAGGAAAAATACCTTTAGATTAAATGTATTTAAGGACGTATATCACAATAAAATCTTACGGACAGATTTTTTTAAAACTTCGCATATATAAAGATTAGTCCTTTCCTACCACAAAAACAAAAAGAAAAATATAGGTCTCCATGCTCGTTTGTGAGTTATGCCCGATTGTATGACCCCCCTATAAGACCATTTTGAGCGGATGATAAAAAAACATGTACTTTTGAAAAATGGCTTGTACAACTGTATTTCTTCATCAACAACCAATTTATATACACCGTTTTGATTGGAATAGTGTGCAAATATTGTTTAAAGGACCAAATCTGTCTAATTTTTACCTAATTTGGGAAAAAATGTATTCATTTATCAAAATCCCTCTAAAAAGGAAGATGATTTAACGCATGATTGAAGAAAAAAACATCCATAATTTTTTTTTCAACAGACAGATTTTTTAAAAACTTCACAGAATAACACATTATACAGGGTGATCATTAATATATGATAACATAAATAACTTTAATAACTTTGTCAGTTTTTATGATAGAGAAGTAGTTTGACCCTTGTTACAAAGCTAATGAGCCCAAATTATAATGCTAAACATCATACGAAGGAAAAAAAGGGGGGTATCCATGCTACTTTTTCTAATACACATGATTAAAGTTGACCGCATGAGTAAAAAGTACACAAAAAAATCAGGCATTTCAACAAACAACCCTTATAAAATATAAATCAAACACAGTTTTCTTGAATATTTCACTGTTACTTCACATCATACTATCTAATACATAGTTAAAAGATGTGAATTAATACATAAAAGGCATATTTTTTATAAATTTATTTAAACTAGCACCGAATACAAACTTGCGTAATCTAGGGCTGTCGAATACACATTCTTCGTGAGATTAACTAATCGGTATAGTGTACACCTGCGCAGTAGCGATGCGCACTAACAATTGTGATATACGTCTTTAAGAAGAATAAAATATGGACTTATTGTAATAACAATTAAGCATAGATGTTGGAAAGAAACTAAAAAGAAAATTCTGCCACACAATATTAAGAACTGAAGCAAGTTGTATGGATAATAATAAACAAGTTGTTTGGATAATAATAATCAAGGTGAACAATAAATAAAATGATCAACAATTCTAACCTAACCTTAATATGTTTACTTTTACAAAAAGACCATGAATTAAGAAGAAAAGAAATATAATCATTCAGTCTATGAATTTAGAACCTTGGCCAAAGTAAAATTAAAGCATCCCTTATGTCAAAGTTCAGACATGAGTTAAATCCACAGACACTTATTTAGTCAAAATTCAACAATCACTCTTACCATTATCATGCATATAGACTATCTTTACTCTTCTATATGTAATAGATACAGTACAAGTTTTTTGCTAAAAAGTGCCTTCATACAGAAGTAAATTGCTACAGACAAACTGGTTGTTTGTCTAAACCAACAGTCTTTTGAACATCTGTACGAAAACACTTATGAAGAAAATACAAGTATGAGTATCTGACTCACACAGCGATAATGGATTATGTGTAAAATATATGCATGGGTCACCGTCAGATACAGATCTATATGTACATGTAGACATTTTTTGCGCTTGCCGATATCTATCTTCCGAGTACAACTGCGGAAAGGTCAATTCTGTGTCAGAAAACGGCTACTCTTTGGCTATGTAATCCCCAACGAAATCTGTTGGGAACGATTATTCATCAAAATAAAATTGGTACCTGCTAAAAAAATTATATGGTGTAGAAGCCATCAATTTTCTGCTTCATTTGATGTATATTGCATATAAATCCATCAATGCATAAGTTCAAAACGACATTTAAATTCTTATTTAAATTCACTATTCTTCATAATCGTATACATGTGTACAGGTAAATGTACCGTCACTGTACAGCAGTGATTACCTGTAACGTTGCAATTAATCGAGTAAAGTGGATCTATATGGTTTTTGACTATATTAATTTATCGTAGTGAAAGAAAGAAGACAAATGCGAATTTGGACGCACTTTTAGAAAGAATGGCATTGTTCTATTTGTTTCATAATTTATGTATTTGTTATTCACAAAGAAAGCAACAAGTTAAAGCTTTATATATACACAGTTTCTCGCACTTGCAAAACAAATTCATGTATGTATTAAAGTTATTCTTCAAAGCTGATCCAGTTTTTTCGGGTATTACTGGTTCAATGATTACTTGAGTAGAGTGATAGATAACTTATGCAGGTTTATAAATAATATTTTTGTGCAATAAATACGTTATGATAAAAAATAAGTTGCGTTCCTTTCTTGACCCGACACCAATTCGGTGTTATGATTTTTCCGCGTACCGCTTGCTGTACAGTAGATGAACTTCATTGTCTGCATAAAGTTTACACAAATATGACCGGATTTTAAACCCTCGCTTGTTATTTTCAAGGTTTATACTATTTATTCATAATTTTGTTATTGTTCTTTGATATATATGCTATATTTATACATTTCCATGTTTATTGACAGAAAATTGTACTTTGAACCGCTGAAAAAACAAACTTGACAAAACTCAGAAATCCGACATTGTTTTGGTCCTTCCGCAATGAGACATAGCGGGCAATAGATGAAATAGCAAAATCAAGAACGGATTGCTCGTACGTCTCATAAATGTAGACTACACCTAGTCTGAATCAATGTCTCCAGCTAGCACAGAATTATATAGCCAATTCATACAAGTTTATTTCATATCAATGTTTAACTGTTAGTGTCTAACACTGTCCTAAAAATCATCATGGCAGACTAAACTGGTTCCCGTTGACTTGTGTGTACAAAGCCAACAGGTACGGCCTAAAATTTCCTGGACGCTGATTGGTCAACTTAGATCGGAATCCGGGCAGAATTCTGCCCGGGGGATCTCGCGAGACCTTACGTAATCGATGCACATTGCGCGCGTAATTTAAATAATAGAGACAGATAAGGGAACTGGACAGTTACTTTCTTATCTTGGTCGTTGGAACACTTAATTAAGTAGCATTTAAATACACACAGCGTACTTGAATGTATTTTGAAATAGAATATCGACCCTTAAAAAATATATATATTTAAGAAATATTTTGAAAATCGAGTACTCGGTCACGGTCGGTGTGGGAGAATTTTTTTCACTTATGTAGATTTTTATAATTTTTATTTATTATTCGTTGAACTGTCAAATAACATTAATCACCGTACACAATTGCAACTTTTTGGGTGTTACAACCTGATTTTATATTCTTATAAGACTTATATAAATATGCGATGCTAATAATAAATTTAAAAGTTGTGCCCAATCTGATACTGGACTACGTGTTTTAAAATTAATTAATGCAAACAATATCGTTGATAATCACTTGACCAGTATATTAATTATCATAGTCTCAATTTCAATACATGCATTGATAAAATCAAGATAAGTGGCCAATTAAGAAGTTGTTATGCAATATTATGTAACACGACGGTCTCACTTCCTGTGCCCTTATAAGGGAGAAATATTTTATGGATCATTTCACCGAAGGGGGTCAGTATATTCTTTAACACTTGTGCCTGATACCATGGTAAATTTACAATATACAGCATAGATCATAATCTTACTCCTGATTTAATTCAGTTCTGTAACAAAAAATAACTTAAAATGTCATTTGACATATTATACTGATATACATTTCGTATATAAGATATATATTTTAATTGTAAATAAAGAAAAATATGTTTTAAAGGAATTGATACATATTAGACCGAACGATGAATATATCTATACATATTATTTTTTTAAAAGAAAATCATTTAACTTTATTAAACAATAAAAAATAAATCAAGGCATTAATTGATAGTTTTAAGATATGTATCTTTGATATGTCATATATATATGACTATTACGAATGTTCATAAAGTAACTTCTAGCATCTATATATTTTTAAATTTTGAATAAAGGGTATACATGAGGTATTCAAACATTAGCACTAACATCTCCGCGTACATTTATCAGATGTACGGAAATCCCCGATGTTTCTCGAATGAACAGCAACCAATGAAATAGCTAAAACGGGTTGACCAATCAGAACGCTGGATATTTTAGACCGTACCTGTTCCTTTGGTGCACTGCATCATGGAACGGGAACCAGTTTACATGGCAGACATACTGAGCAACTTTCATCAAGACTTGATAAATTAAAGAACATGATTTTTAATTTATAAGGATGTACAGTAAAACCTGTCTTAAGCGATCACTCAAGGGAGAATGAAAATGTGGTCTCTGAAGACAGGTAGTCATTTAACTAAGGATTGGAGTTACATACTGGGATATAAAAAATATTGCAGAATTTTGAACATTTAATTATGAAGTTAAAAGATTCATAAAATGACAAATGTAACAGTGACAAAATTAGCATTTTAAAAACAGCACTTTGTGCATAAAAGTATAAATATTTATAAAACATAAAAATGATTCATAAAATATGATTTTTAAAATGTAAAGATATAGTTCAGGTAAAACAATCACTGTTAAGAAGAAAGGATGGCTAATTAAACTACTTTTTAAAAATCTGAGATTTTGGTCTGTTTTTGATCAACTGAAATGGAAATTAACTGTTCTTCAATGTCAGCTAGATGTTGAATTATAATAGAGTTTCCTTTTGATATTAATGCCAAAGATCTGAGTTTGTTCAAGCAGTCATTGGCATCAGCACAATTTACAAGTGGATGTCCACACAAAATCCTCAATATACTCTAACTTTTGTTTGCGAATTGACTGAATTTGAGTCTTTCCTACGCCCAGTTCATCAGCTAATTTTCGACATGAAACTCCTTTATCTAATTTGTTTATCACATCCGTCCGTTCTTCTAAAGTTGAAGTTTTCAGTATTGCCGACATTTTCTTTGTTCGTGTGACACAAACAATCATACACTACGGATAACTAAACACGACAGGTAAAGTGAGAGTGTTCTGGCTGACTGATTGTTTATCGATATACTACACACAGCGGTCACTTAGCAACTACGTCGTTAACCGCGTAAGACAGGTGGTCGCCTAACTAAGTTAAATTAATGTTTAAAAACTCTCGGGAGGAATTTAGAGCGGTCACACAAGACAGGAGGTTACTCGTAAAAGGTGGTCGGAAGGACAGGTTTTACTGTATTTACTTAACCCATGACCCCTTCAGGGCAGGACCTACTATGACTCCAGGGCCAGATTCTAACAAGAGGTCCACTACATAATGTTTCATGCCTAATATCTAAGTTCTAGCGTTCGTTGAATATTTTTGAAGTTTTTACTAGGTTTATGCATAAAAGGAAAATCCACAACCCCTAGGGCAGGACCAATTTCGACCCATGAGACATTATTTGAATAGTATTGGTTAGGGATGGGTATTGTGGGAAATTTTGTATCATGACATATTGCAATACACACAATTGTACAAAAGTCATGTAATTCTTTTTAAAACTCTCTTTGAGTAAGGCAACACACACAGGCCTTTAACATTTCTGTTTTCCGGTCATATTAGGCCACCGCTGATGCAATACAAGTTGAAGCAGTCATTACCAATTTACTTAACTACTGTCATAGGAGGAGGAAAATAATGTAACCGATGCAGGGCTCGAACCAGTGACCTCCAGCTTGCTTTGATTTCACAGTGTGAACTCCATGCATTAAATAGGTCATGTGTAATAAGCAGTGAACTGAGAACTTAATAACATTTAATATTAATTTATACTGTAAGGAAATTTTGTTGGCTTTTATTGCAAGTTTGCATTTTCTTGATGCCACAATTTTTTCTATTTTATAGATGTGCAATTAAATGTTATCCTAGAAAACTGTCATACCAAGATAATTTTAGACATGGCCCCTTATTTCAGAAATGTGAACTCTAAGAAAAAAAAGGGAAAACCCTGACACGAGTTTTGTTTTTCTTTTAAAAAAAGCATGGAGAAACGAAGCATCAGATGCACATTTCAGATACAGTAAAACCTCGATTATCCGAACACCGATTATCTGAATACCCGGTATTATCCGAATAAAATCTACGGTCCCGATTACGTCTCTATATATTTCAACTACGACGAACCCCGGTTATACGAATCGGATTTTACGAATACCTGGTGTAATCCGAATACATTTTTTGGTCCCTAAAGTTACGAACGCACGTATTTTCACACCTATTATTCGAATATCAATTGATAACAATGGCCGATTGAGAATCAAATGTCGTGTGACAAACAATGTGTAACATCAATCATACACGAAGCGTGTCAACAGTTTAATTATCGTTAAGTTGACCATATTGTTTGTTACGATTTTATACTAATCACGACGAATATTTTACTGTAATCTCGGTTATAATAAGTTAATACGCGTACGTACCTGGTGATTTGTATAAAATTATTTGCATTTCAACGTCATTCAAAATTTAAAAACTGATTCGAACACAATTAAACAAAACTACATAGAATATGATGATTTAGTGAAAAAATGTACCGAACATAAAAACATTACGTCTTCGATTCTTTAATTGTTTTAGAATGTGACGATAGCGATGCCTAGTCGATCGTTAGTAAGTGAAGTGAGAATGACATATTATTGTGTCGGATTATGTTCTGCATAATCCATAAATGCGCGGGTATTTATTTAACCAAAATTATTGTTTCATTTGTTAATTAACTCATATACATTCATAAAACAAGGATAAATAATAAGTGAATGTATATGTATATAAGTCCTTGGTGTTTGTTATACATTTTATTTTATTCTCATTATCACTCACGTGAGGACATGTTTGCATACGAGAGTTAACTACCTTGCAATATACGGACAGTACGGAATTTATCCTTTCCAACCAATACATCATACTGAAATGGATTATTTGAAACCATGGATTATCCGAATGATTTTTCAGGGCCCAATGACATTCGAATAATCGGGGTTTTACTGTATATTGAAGTAATTTATGCTTGCATCAGTTTTTTTTAGTATATAGATCTACTATTATTGGCAGCTGTTATATAAATGTATCATTCAATTATATTTTGTTAATCCTTTTAATATACAAAATGTATCTGTTGTGGCAATAAAGATATTGAACCTTTCTGTTCTTACCCAGCAGGAAGCAGCAATATAAATTAAACGGCCTGGTTAGTGGATATTTCATATTTTTCTACTCATCACCGAACAAGTGTGAGTCTAGAAAATCTAAGTAGTAATTAAATCAACTTGTCCAAATCTTGACTTAAAGTATCAAATTAATAGCTGTACTATGTAATGTCATATAGATGTATAGTCTATTTAGGCTTGAGTTTTGAAATATTGACTTAAAGTATCAAATTAACGGCTGTACTATGCAATGTTAATATATAGATGTATATAGTCTATCAAGGCTTGAGTTTTAATCACATTTTGTTGCTCAGATATAAAACAAATCTATACACCCAAGCTTGAAAGACATATCAATATGACATTCAATTATGTTTGGTAGGGATCGAGATATATCTTCTTCACAAAATTTTCAGATGGTAACTAATTTTTTTTGGCTCTTACCCCTTTTATCATATTGAGCTGCTATATTATTAAAATGCAAATAGAAATGTTTTTTTAATTTAGAATACGTAAACACAGTAATAATAAATCCAACATAAACTGAATTATGATTTTCATAAGACTAACACTGCTGTCCTGGCAAATGGAGATTTCTTCATAAATGTTTGCCATATGATTAAATATCAATGATAAAATACCACATTAGAGCAGCTTTACATGAAATACCCTTTAGATGACGTGACTGCTTGCACCATGTTTTGCTGTTATCCAAAATTTGTACACTTCATGGAATACGAGAGTAACGACCATTCTTAAAATTAAGGTGTCTTTGATATTTTGTTCAATGTTAGTTATAATACTTCATTCAACATGATATTGTAGTAAATATTCCATAAATACTATCAAAGCATGTACTTATCAAGTAAAGTGTGCAGCAATTTTGGAAAATACGATCCAGACTGTACTGTTAGGTTTGGACTTTATTCAATACCACTGACGATGAAGGAAGAAAAAACTTGAGATTAATTTGATAGAATTGTCATCTGCATTATGAATGACAATTTGGGCCAATTATAATTGCTGTTGATTATAGGTACAAACTAACAACATACATCAGCTTGGTCAAATTCTCAATTGAAGATATGACTGACAAGTTGCCGATCTTTCTATATTATGTATCACACAATATTCAGGTGACAAATCTTGACTGTACTGCGTTCATTAAGCATTAGGTAACTTTACTTTGGATTTTATTTCAATATTTTGCTACTCGTCTGGGGACAATAACCTAGAAAAAGTTACTCGTTCGATAGGAAAAAATCCAGTGTCAGACGAGTTGAGCATAGTGTTAACCTAATCGCTGAGACTGTGAACATCACTAAACACCTTAGCAACTGATTAACACTAAGGTACTGTCTTAATTAATTGCTGTTCAGGTTAATGCACACATTTTTTAAATGTAAATGCTAGCAGAGAATGCTTGCCGGGCACTGCTATAGCAAGGTAATTCTGAGACAAATATTGGCTTTGTCATCATCGTCATACATTCACACAAAAAATACGATCGACTATGGGAAAAGAGGCTCGGTTGAACCACTGAAAACAGAACTATTTTAGGCCTTAAATGCCGGTGTCATGGTAATAATCGCCTATTCTTGCAAATAATTTAAGTTTTAGTTTAAATAAGCTGGCATGTCAACGAAACATTGGCAAGTTAATCTTAATCTACTGTTGTTAATCCTAGGTACACATTATAAAGATAACTTTGGAATTGAACAGTCTGATGGTAGATGTATACGGTTTGGATTCGGATGTGGTTTAGTCTGTCGGTGCTGAGTTTGGAGTAAAACCCCTATATATGCCTATATAAAACTCTATAAATATGCTTAGACACTTTTTTCGATTTTTTTTGTGTCAGTCCCCTATGCTGACTATGTGCAGATCTTTGTAAGGCTGAGAGAATGGCCCTTCCGAATTTGCGCTGTTGGCAGAAGGAATGATACTAAGTCGAATAAAGGCAGAAGAGGAACCGACCCTTACCCATTACAACCTATACAGTCTAGGTATCACCGTCTAACACTACCTGTCTGCTATTAGTCATTAACTATTCGACCTTTATCATCGTAAATTCGCGAAAACATATGACATTCACATAACTAGCAGTTACAAGATAAATAAAACAGTCAACAATTGCATTTCATCGTTAAATACATACCATTGTATCAAACTGAATCAACACTTACGAGTAATTTGTTCATAAACAGAAGAAAACTGTAGGCCTCATGTATAGTTCATCAATATGCGAAGAACTTCCGGTAAATCTGGACGCTTGTAAACTGGTTCCCATCCATGTTGCAGTGCATCAATTAATCAGATGCGCATGCTGATTGGGAAACAAATCTGAATGACTAAAATCAAAGCACTGAAAGCACCAAAAACACATGAATCATTCACAACGTACCGTCCGTCTAGAACATAGGTTATCTTAGCTTAAAAGGACAATAATAATAAAAAAAGTATCAAAATGTATCTACAGCACAGTGAAAAAGTTTATCACAGAAAATACAATATTGATCAATTATATATTTCAATATGAATCATATCTTAGCTAAAAGTTCTGTATAGATGTCAATACTGCCAAGGGCTAATGCATCACTGGCAAATGACAACATCACAAAGGCTAAATGCTGGAAAGCATATGTACATGTATTGCTTGGGCTGTGTATTTCTGTTGACTGAAAAGACTGAAGTTGTCTACAGAAGTGGCTATAACAATATATATGACAATAGGTCAGGTGGTAAAATATTCCACTCATGGGGAAGAAACTGTTCTTGTAGTGTTCATAGTTGGCGTGGTGTTCAACAATAGCTTGGTTGTGTGTTCTTGTGCCATGGCGCAGTGGGCGGACAACATAATCAGGAATGTTGACTTCATCTTGATTCATAATTGACATTGACTGCTTTGTAAAAGCGTGTTAGTCTTTTGTTGACAATGTTGTAGTGGGGGCCAGGTGAGATCATTCAGCATTGATGTTATGCTGTGTCTATATGAATGGTTTCTGATAACAAAGCGGGCTCCCTTATGTTGAACTTTCTCCACTGTTGCGATATCTTGTTTAAGTAAGGGTCCCATATTTTAGCAGAGTACTCACTCAAGACATGTTCGGACCAGAAATGTAATTGCCTTCTTTTTCACTTCTTGGTTGCAGTCGTATAGTTGATGTCTAAGGAGGTTAAGAATCTTATTTGCTTTACTAGTGATGTTGCAGATTTACCCATTTGTCAAATTAAGAAAAAAATGGGATTTTAATTAATCACAAGCTAGATGTACATGTAGTTGGAATTTTTACTTAATTTGCACTGCTCAAATTTGAAGTAATTACACTGTCCACTGTAAGTCAAAAACAAACTGTACAAACTAAATTTCCAATTTTTAAAATGTTTACAGTTATCCATGATAGTCAGATTGGGATTCGAACCCAAATCTCCCCATAGCCAATTACTGGCCTGGGTTGCTCTATCCAATTAAGCTATCTGACCTTAAAATTATAGGTTAACAGCAATTCTGTAAATTATTTAAATTTATTCAAAAGTGAGGAAAAATATAAAACATTTGTTTTGAAATAAACAATGATTATTACAGATTCCCTCTGGATAAGCTGTGTTAAAAGTATGAATAGTTAAAATAATATATTGTTAAAAGGTCCCACGTTTTACTGGAATACCCCATTACCAGAATATACAGAAATACACTTCTGATTATGGGATATATTCCAGTATTATATTTGTTGTGAATGTACTTGGTTTAAATAACACCCAGGGCAGAAAAGCAATGTATAAGAGCCGTTGCAACTTTATATTAAGAAGTATCTAATATAGTAAACCATAAATGACATGAAATAAGGATGTAGCTTCCTATAAGGCGTGTAGGATGCAGCCTATGCACTCTATCTTAGGACAGTGAAAATCACAGAGTAAAAACATTTCTGAAGGGCATATGCCCCTAGAATTAGGCATATACCGAATACCAGTACATTATCTTTAACCATGCTATCTATACCTCTGTTAATACAACAAACAGCAAGTAAAATTATCATGATTAAACGGTCTAAGTAATAAGTTTATGTATCATGCATAAAGTCTTAGCATACATTAAATGGAATTACTACCGTAATATTTATTTACATATTTCACAGTCATATTTAGATTAAATACCCTACTTAATGAGCTTATAATTATGATGTGCATTAATTGTAAACATCTCAACTTTCATTAAATGGCCTAATTGATGAGCTTATATAATGCGCATGAATTGAAAACATACTTTATGTTGAATAAATGCCGAGCAAATAATTTTGTTGAAAAATACATTAAATATATTATAATAAATGAGTAATATACATTTTGCAAATCCCATTTGATTACTTCATATACACTATTTGATTAATTACGCTAATTATTAAGTTAAAAATATACAGAATTTATTCTTGCAGGGTTTATATACATTTTTAACAGGGGACTTTTGATTAAGTGGCCTAATTATGAGTTTATACATTGTGCATGACTTGTAAGCATAGATTAAACAAATTAATACCATTGTATCTATTTACATATTTCATGACAGTTTTATATTAAACACCCTAATTAACAACCTTATATGGTGTGCATTAATTTTCAAGGGCTAAACGTTGATTAAATAAGTTATGCAATATGCATGAATTGTAAACAGATATCAAGCGGAATTGTTACTGCAATATTTATTTATATGTTTCAAAGCCAAATTTTGATGGAAATACCCTAATAAATGCCCTGATGTATTCTTCACTGGCTATAAAAGAGAACTCTTTGATTATATATCCTATGTAATGAACTTATGTAATGTGCATGAATTGTATACTGATATTTACGGGAATTATTACTGCAATATTTATTCACATGTCAGTGATTTTTTTCCAAAATTTTCTCACTACCCATGCCCATCAAAAGGGGAAATTTAGTGCACCAAATTTTAAATTGGGAATATATAATAACATTTATTTCTATGGAATATGTGATTATTTTAGTTGTTTAAAAAATAAATATAAATAATAACTACACTGTAATTGGTGACAATGGTGTGAACACTGTTGTATTTTTCTGGTTTTTACATGATCATGTGGAAAACACTTCTTTTTATGGGAAAATTCTGGCCATTTTAGGGGGAAAATGAAGGAAATTTTTCTAGGGGAAACTGCCCATAAATCATTTGGCAGTAAATATAGCGAAATAAAATCACTGCATATTTTAAAGCCAACTCTGATTGAATATCATAACAAATGACCTGATATATTGTCTATTGATTATAAATGTGAAATATTGGATGAAATATCCTATTTAATGAACTTATATAATGTGCATGAATTGTATACTGATATTTAAGGGAATTATTACTGCAGTATTTATTTACATGTTTCAGAGCCAAATCTTGATTGAATATATATCTTAACAAATTACCTGATATATTGTTCATTGACTACAAAAGAGAAATCTTTGATTAAATATCCTATGTAATGAACGTATGTAATGCGCATGAATTGTATTCTGATATTCAAGGGAATTATAACTGCAATATTTATTTACATATTTCAAATCCAAATTTGATTGAATACCCTAATAAATGAGGTTATAAGATGTTCATTATTTGTCAACTGCAAATCATTGACTAAATAACCTAATAAATGACCCTTTAGAATGTGCATGAATTGTAAACATATATTTATTAAAATTATTACTTCAATATTTTTCTTACATGTTTCAAAGCCAAATTTTTATTGAATACACAAATAATGATTTTATAAGTTGTGCATTAATTATCATTTGCAAATCTTTGAAAAAAAAGCCAAGGTAATGTCACTTCAGAATGCACATGAATTGTAATCATACCTCAAACAGTTACAGTAACTGCATTATTTATTTAATCATATTTTGATTAAATACCTTAATTAATGACCTTATATGATGTGCATTAACTTTAAATTTCAAACTTTAAAGAAATGACCTAATTAAAAAGTTAATGCTATGTGCATGAACTGTATACATACTTTGGATTCAATTATTTGTTTTCAAACATTATGGCATATTGTTTTGTTGAAAGTGCATTATTATGAATATATTAGAATGAAATAACCAGAGACGTATAATACAAGTATTATACGTCTCTGAAATAACTACTGATTTCAAACTTCACCGCATATAGTTTTATTGAAAAACACATTATTATGAATATATCAGACTGAAATAGCTAATATTCATGTTACAAATCCCGTTTGATAGTTCACATTCAGTATTTGATTATTTACCCTAGTTATTAAGGTCAAATATATTGAATTCGTTATTGCGGTGTTTATGTACATATTTCATTGCAGAATCTTGATTCAATGACCTAATTAATGACTTGATACAATGTTCATGAATTGTATACATACTTTACATTGAATTATTGCCATAACGGAATTGTTATTGCAATATTTATGTAGATATTTCACAGTCATATTTTGATTAAATACCCTAATTAATGACCTAATTTGAAGTGTATTAACAGAATCTTGATTCAATGAACTTATTAATGAGTTTATGCAATGTGCATGAATTGTAAACATACTTTTAACGGAATTGTTATTGCAATATTTATTTACATATTTCACAGTCATATTTTGATTAAATACCCTAATTAATGACCTTAACTGATGTGTATTAACAGAATCTTGATTCAATGACCTAATTAATGAGTTTATGCAATGTGCATTAATTGTAAACATATTTTTAACGGAATTGTTATTGCAATATTTATTTACATATTTCACAGTCATATTTTGATTAAATACCCTAATTAATGACCTTATCTGATGTGTATTAACAGAATCTTGATTTAATGACCTAATTAATGAGTTCATGCAATGTGCATGAATTTTATCCATACTTAGCATTGAAATATTGCCAGGATATTTGTTTTCAAACTTTACCGCATATAGTTTTGTTGAAAAATACATTATTATGAATATATCAGACTGAAATGGCTAATATTCATGTCACAAATCCCGTTTGATACTTCACATACAGTATTTGATTAATTACCCTAGTTATTAAGGCCAAAATATAATGAAATTAATGCGGTGTTTATTTAAATTGTTTCATTGCAGAATCTTGATTCAATGACCTTATAAATGAGTTTATGCAATGGGCATGAATTGTAAACATACTTTTAACGGAATTGTTATTGCAATATTTATTTACATATTTCACAGTCATATTTTGATTAAATACCCTAATTAATGACCTTATCTGATGTGTATTAACAGAATCTTGATTTAATGACCTAATTAATGAGTTCATGCAATGTGCATGAATTTTATCCATACTTAGCATTGAAATATTGCCAGGATATTTGTTTTCAAACTTTACCGCATATAGTTTTGTTGAAAAATACATTATTATGAATATATCAGACTGAAATGGCTAATATTCATGTCACAAATCCCGTTTGACACTTTATACACAGTATTTTGATTAATTACCCTAGGTATTAAGGCCAAAATATAATGAAATTAATGCGGTGTTTATTTAAATTGTTTCATTGCAGAATCTTGATTCAATGACCTTATAAATGAGTTTATGCAATGGGCATGAATTGTAAACATACTTTTAACGGAATTGTTATTGCAATATTTATTTACATATTTCACAGTCATATTTTGATTAAATACCCTAATTAATGACCTTAACTGATGTGTATTAACAGAATCTTGATTCAATGACCTAATTAATGAGTTTATGCAATGTGCATGAATTGTAAACATACTTTTAACGGAATTGTTATTGCAATATTTATTTACATATTTCATTGTCATATTTTGATCAAATACCCTAATTAATAACCTTATATGATGTCCATTAACTGTTACATTCAAACTAAAATGAAATGACCTAATTAATGAGTTCATACAATGTTCATGAAATATATCCATACTTACCATTGAATTATTGCCAGGATGTTTGTTTTCAAATTTTACCGCATATAGTTTTGTTGAAAAATACATTGTTATGAATATATCAGACTATTCATGTTACATATCCCGTTTGACACTTTATACACAGTATTTTGATTAATTACCCTAGTTATTAAGGCCAAAATATAATGAAATTACTGCGGTGTTTATTTAAATGTTTCATTGCAGAATCTTGATTCAATGACTTATAAATGAGTTTATGCAATGGGCATGAATTGTAAACATATTTTTAACGGAATTGTTATTGCAATATTTATTTACATATTTCACAGTCATATTTTGATTAAATACCCTAATTAATGACCTTATCTGATGTGTATTAACAGAATCTTGATTTAATGACCTAATTAATGAGTTCATGCAATGTGCATGAATTTTATCCATACTTAGCATTGAAATATTGCCAGGATATTTGTTTTCAAACTTTACCGCATATAGTTTTGTTGAAAAATACATTATTATGAATATATCAGACTGAAATGGCTAATATTCATGTTACAAATCCCGTTTGATACTTCACATACAGTATTTGATTAATTACCCTAGTTATTAAGGCCAAAATATAATGAAATTAATGCGGTGATTATTTAACTGTTTCATTGCAGAATCTTGATTCAATGACCTTATAAATGAGTTTATGGAATGGGCATGAATTGTAAACATACTTTTAACGGAATTGTTATTGCAATATTTATTTACATATTTCACAGTCATATTTTGCTTAAATACCCTAATTAATGACCTTATTTGATGTGTATTAATAGAATATTGATTCAATGAACTTATTAATGAGTTTATGCAATGTGCATGTATTTTAAACATATTTTTAACGGAATTGTTATTGCAATATTTGTGTAGATATTTCACACTCATATTTTGATTAAATTCCCTAATTAATGACCTAATTTGATGTGTATTAACAGAATCTGGATCAAATAACCTGATTAATGAGTTAATGTAATGTGCATGAATTATATCCATACTTAGCATTGAATAATTGGCAGGATATTTGTTTTCAAACTTTACCGCATATAGTTTTGTTGAAAAACACATTATTATGAATACATCAGACTGAAATGGCTAATATTCATGTTACAAATCCCGTTTGATACTTTATACACAGTATTTTGATTAATTACCCTAGTTATTAAGGCCAAAATATAATGAAATTAATGCGGTGTTTATTTAAATGTTTCATTGCAGAATCTTGATTCAATGACCTTATAAATGAGTTTATGCAATGGGCATGAATTGTAAACATACTTTTAACGGAATTGTTATTGCAATATTTATTTACATATTTCATTGTCATATTTTGATCAAATACCCTAATTAATAACCTTATATGATGTCCATTAACTGTTATATTCAAACTAAAATGAAATGACCTAATTAATGAGTTCATACAATGTTCATGAAATATATCCATACTTACCATTGAATTATTGCCAGGATGTTTGTTTTCAAATTTTACCGCATATAGTTTTGTTGAAAAATACATTGTTATGAATATATCAGACTGAAATGGCTAATATTCATGTTACAAATCCCGTTTGACACTTTATACACAGTATTTTGATTAATTACCCTAGTTATTAAGGCCAAAATATAATGAAATTACTGCGGTGTTTATTTAAATGTTTCATTGCAGAATCTTGATTCAATGACTTATAAATGAGTGTATGCAATGGGCATGAATTGTAAACATTCTTTTAACGGAATTGTTATTGCAGTATTTATTTACATATTTCACATTCATATTTTGATTAAATACCCTAATTAATGACCTTATCTGATGTGTATTAACAGAATCTTGATTCAATGACCTAATTAATGAGTTTATGCAATGTGCATGAATTTTATCCATACTTAGCATTGAAATATTGCCAGGATATTTGTTTTCAAACTTTACCGCATATAGTTTTGTTGAAAAATACATTATTATGAATATATCAGACTGAAATGGCTAATATTCATGTTACAAATCCCGTTTGATACTTCACATACAGTATTTGATTAATTACCCTAGTTATTAAGGCCAAAATATAATGAAATTAATGCGGTGTTTATTTAAATTGTTTCATTGCAGAATCTTGATTCAACGAACTTATAAATGAGTTTATGCAATGGGCATGAATTGTAAACATACTTTTAACGGAATTGTTATTGCAATATTTATTTACATATTTCACAGTCATATTTTGATTAAATACCTTAATTAATGACCTTAACTGATGTGTATTAACAGAATCTTGATTCAATGACCTAATTAATGAGTTTATGCAATGTGCATGAATTGTAAAAATATTTTTAACGGAATTGTTACTGCAATATTTATTTACATATTTCACAGTCATATTTTGATTAAATACCCTAATTAATGACCTTATCTGATGTGTATTAACAGAATCTTGATTTAATGACCTTATTAATGAGTTCATGCAATGTGCATGAATTTTATCCATACTTAGCATTGAAATATTGCCAGGATATTTGTTTTCAAACTTTACCGCATATAGTTTTGTTGAAAATTACATTATTATGAATATATCAGACTGAAATGGCTAATATTCATGTTACAAATCCCGTTTGATACTTCACATACAGTATTTGATTAATTACCCTAGTTATTAAGGCCAAACTATAATGAAATTAATGCGGTGATTATTTAACTGTTTCATTGCAGA